>OZ026625.1:13949046-14131294 GCA_964020975.1 Hermodice carunculata | reverse complement strand
AAAGCATGTACCACTGTAGTTTATTTTCCAGTGTGAAGGTGAAATTAAGCAGGAAAACTGTGAACAGACCACCCATAGCAGACCAATATACATTCAACCCAAAATAAGTCCTGGGGTGAGCTGAGCAGAGTTGAGCTTCAGCTTCAGCTTAAGATGAGTAGAACTGAGCCTACTTGAAGTTTGAACTAATACATGTAGTACAGTGGTCCCTGTCTTGAGAGACCGTCCCTAGGGCAGGTGAAAATGTGGTCTTTCAATGCAGGTGGTCTTTCATTAGAGGGAAAAAACATGGAAAAGATAGCACGGTGTTCTGAGCGAGCGGTCTTAAAAAGAAATTCGGTCTCTCATTGGAGGGATCTGTCAAGACAGGTACCACTGTACACTGTATGTGCAGTGGATGTGACTGACCCAGATATTCAACTTCGTGTCACAGTTTCACTAAGATCCTGCTGAGGTACATCCCCATCAAGTTTAAAGTGGATGTTGTCTGCAGTTTTGGAGAAATTGACATGGACACAACCTGTACACAAACATTCCAGTATTAACTATTCTCACATCTACTCTCATCTTTTACTACATTTTGCAGAATTTCAACAAGAGGACGGTGACTGTCCGGTGTTCATCTGACTTTGGATGCACACACTGAAATGGTCCTGTGACCTCTGGAATGAGATTGGGAGTCACTTTTACAACTCATTTTGGATAGTTTTGTTCATTTTGCAATTTGGGGACATTTTGGTAGACATATATGTTGTCTATCATATGTCGATTTGTTTAATTTTGAGCCCCATTACAATCTGAAGAAATTAACATTAACAAAATACTTTCAATGTTAACATGGTAATCACTGGAATATTTTAACCTTTGGATCCTGACTAACTAACTGCAGGTATCTTCTCCAAAAAAACTGTTTCACATGGATATTTCTCCAAAACGAATTCTCAGATTTTAATCAAATAACAAGGCCCTGGCCCGACAAGCTGGGGCTTTCTTATTTTGAACATATGATGTGCAGAATACATATCAGATATCTTATATATGTTACACGTAGCCAGGGTTCTGCATAATCATTCAGACAGGCCATAAACAACACTCTTTGACAGTAATTTGGTTTTCTCAAACAAAAAACTCCAGAAAAAATCCAAAAATCATTGGACCATGACCATTTGAAAAATCTTGGTAGAGACCCACATAATGTACATCGCCACTAAGTTTCAAGTGAATCTGGTTGATCGTATAAGAGAAGTTTAAAATGTGAATTGTGGAAAGACGGATGGACATACTTTCAGGTCAGCTGACTTGTCAGTCAATAGACGAGCTCAGGACCTCAGATGGCAGCAGTTGACAGCGTTCAATTGCATAAATTTGGCTGTTTGCCAATCCGAAACTTTGAAGAGATTTTTTGTTATCCAAATAAATAACACTATGCAAATGATCACCCTCAAGTGCTGCCCTCTGGGGTCCAAAAAAGGTCTATTGAGAGAGAGAGAGAGAGAGAGAGAGAGAGAGAGAGAGAGAGAGAGAGAGAGAGAGAGAGAGAGAGAGAGAGAGAGAGAGAGAGAGAGAGAGAGAGAGAGAGAGAGAGAGAGAGAGAGAGAGAGAGAGAGAGAGAGAGAGAAGGAAAGGTTTGATTGTATACTGCATTGACATGATCCATCTTTCAGTTAGTATTGCTTCGCTTCATACATTGAGTAGCTCTACCACACTGAGGGCGGCTCTACTGGCACCAGCCACCACACCTGCGGGAACAAGGTATGGCTGGGGATAGTCCGACAGTAAATAGCCGTGATTCCATCTTGCTAAGCAAGCCTCTAGTCCAACAAGGACACCATTTAGTGCAAGTGTGCCTCCATTACAGGTGTTATGTGCACGGTGCTACTCAGGGCTAACCCATTACCCTGAGGGTGAACCTGCCTGTTAACATCATGCATTCAATGTGGAGACCTGGCTGATTGCAAACAGTTTACAGAAACCATGGTCACGACTTCATGCAAAGCAGTTGCCTTGGTTCTGGCAAACATGCTATTATGCAGATACAATGTCATGGCAACTGATACGCGTGAACATGTTGTCATGACAGACACTACACATAATAGGCACCACATGCAGATTAGCTGTCGCTGCAATTCTATGTCTAAATACGTGTAGTTATCACTACATACAGATTAGTTTGTTATTCTCCCTACTTGTGTTATACCACAAGCAAACACAACTTCTTGGGACGCTATACTATAGTGGTGAGTGTCACCAGCCAACATCATTATACTATAGTGGTGAGTGTCACCAGCCAACATCATTTTGCAATAGAAATGATCGCACAAATGATTGATAGCGCAAATGTCACATAAATCTCCTTGCCCTTTTATTGAGTAACAGAAAAAAAAAGACAAAACACAGATGAACTCTGGTTTCTCCTCGTAATTCAGTATGTACGACACAATACGTCCATCGGTGGCAATCTGAGGCAACAACAACAACGCTGACCAAATATTACTGTTGCATAAGTTTGCCAATGAGCTGGACGACGGACGTTAGCACATGGGAGAAGACTTTGTCCTGCGACCTACTATTAACACTTGTACAACCAGGCAACATGACATACAGAGATGTACAGATGAAAGGGTCAACTGGTGCGTTGTGATCCATCTTTTACTTATTGATAGGACGGAGTCATAAGCCAATGTGGGCGACCCATTGTGTTGGCTAGGGACATCAGTTTTGCCAGCTTTCTGAATTCGGAGAAAACAGACAGGTCAACGCAAATATATCTAAATTTCAAGTTACTGCATTTATCTGGAGGATATCACAGATATACCTGTTTCTTGTTATCTCAGACTCTGCATATGAATATATCTGTACTGTGCAATCTCAAGAATATAAAATAGCACACGGTCAACTGATGGTGTTCAAGTAAGAAAGCCTTGCTGACCCTCCATTAGGAATCCGCAATTCTAAAGAGCTGGCAGAACGAAAACCGCACAGATGGAACTCATGCATCTATCATGCAAACCAGATCTCCACACAAAATGATAACAAGGTACATGTACAAACAAATTGTGCAATTGTGAATTCTTACAAGTAACAGGAGTGCATCATAAACCAACGACAAGATGTCACAGCACAGAAGCTGTCCAAGTGTCAAATGTGGAATAATATTGTAAATGACTATAAGCTACATGATACTAAATCAGTAAATCAAAAAGTGAAACAAAGGTAAAATCTGCTACTTGTGGAAAAGTAAAAGCTTCTGATTTCTTTGGATCCAACTAGAAAACAAACTGTTCTTGATGCAAGTAGTTCATGCCAATAAATATTACAGAAACATCGATAAGATTCGTGTATAAAAAAAAAACTCAACATAAACAGACCAATCCGTTATCTTCAAAACTGTGCAGAACTTTATATTTTCTTCTGCATTTTCAAATCCCATGCTTTTTTTTGCATGCACAGACATAATGAAATGAACACAAGTTTGTTTGCAAAAGCAAACCATATTTGAGAAGACGCACGCCGGCCACGTGGCCAGCACTTTACCTTCAGGGACCTCATCCTCATCATCCTGCATGCTTTGCTTTTTCGCGAACTTTTCCAGAATTCGGCTGCCTTCATGAGCATTAATACGTCGACTGGACATGCGGCGCACCAGACCGGGGCTGCCGGCTTCAGCCCCTACCCCCACAGGAACGTCCTGGCCACTTGGTGAGGCTGTAGCTGCGGCTGTGGCGGCAGCATCTGGTTGGTCAGGCACTGCAGATTTCAAAGAATAGTACTATTAACCGTGTACGCGTGTACTAGTGGATCGCACTGAGGTTTACGTGCGACTGCTCTACTGGTGCACAGCCATTTATCTAGTACAGGTGAATCCTTCAATCTACATCCGGGAACAAAATTAGCATCTGCCACCAGCCAAATTATCTATGGATGCCCGATGCAGATTTTTGGTTACCAGAAACTTTGACCACTGAGATTTGTCACAGTTGTCATGACGTTCTGAAAAACAAACTTGTGGATTTTTATTCTCTTTTTTTTTTTTTTTTTTTTTTTCGTTACTGGCATGGTTTGCTGCTGGTCAGTCTGCTAATTTGACACCCTGCTACACGAACCAGCAAGCTACAAGAAGGCCGAGTAATACATGTGTGTATCAGTGGAAACATATAAACATGCAAACAGCCAAACATTCATCAGCAAGGCTCACTTTGTGAGATCGTGTTCTAACGTGTATATATGGACCCAAATATATCCCTTAGGAACAAAAGCAAATTTTACTCCAGCATGATCTCCTTCATGTTTGCATACTAAAGATGCATTATTTGCATCTGGTCAGAGGTTATGTGCTACAACGGTATTTCCATCAAGTGATTGTTAGAATCATATGCAATACCATTAAACTATTACTATATTAGTACATCTATCAAAAAACACTTGTCATCTGGGTTCTGATTCTATCCCAAATCAGCATTTAAAGAAACTGTTCTTTGACTAAACATCTAATTTTCTTTAGAATGTATTAAAGCAAAATATGATCTAGCTGACTCTGCACAAAATATGTAAAAAGTACTGAAAATGCAAGATAAAAAATAACATGATGAGACTTTGGTGCAAAACATGGAAGATGTACTGCAAATGTAAAATAATGAGTAACACAATTAGCAAAACACGGGTGATTCTATGCGACAACTATTTAGAAATTTTAAAGCAGAAGGCAAATGCAATTACTAATCTATCCATACAATATAAATGTAAACAGAAAACTTTAAAATATCTAGTCACAGTTTTCCCCCATGGGCGAAAACCATTATGTCTCATCCCCCACCCTCCATACACCTGCAAACATGAAGAGGCAAATTTGCAGTGTTCTCTGGACTTCCTCAAGTGGCCGGTCACTCTAGGTCAAAATTACCCACACCAATTCAAACCCCTTAGGTACTTTCCTGGACCTGGGTACTTGACCTAGTGATCTAATTTTGTTATAGGACACATCTTTAGGTCAAGGTGTGTGTGTGTGTGTGTGTGTGTGAATTTTCTTAAAAGCAAGTTCAAGATCAAAGGAATTACAGCCCAAACACTATATTACCAGGATATATCACTGTGCCCCAGACACTTGACCTCGTGCCCTGTTTTGTGAACGACAACCCATAGGACCAGATACACGTGTGTAGTTTCATAATTCTACGTCAAGGACAATCGAGTTATGCCCCAGACATGAAGCGTATTTCAGTTTTACATGATTCTATTACCCTGACCCAGATACTTGACCTGGTGACCTACTTTTATTATATGACAGACCTTTAGATCAAGTTAGATCAAGTTATATGCGTGTATGAAGTTTCATGAAACTAAGTTACATAGCCAAGGAATTATAGTGCAGACCCTATTTCAAAAGGATATATCACTATAACCCACGTATTACTTGACCTAGCAACCTACCTTTTATGCATAACACACCCTTGTGGCCAGATACACATTTGTGTCATGTCAAAGGACAATAGAGTTATAGCCCTGACATGAAGTGTACTGTCAGTGTCAGTTTGACCTTTCAAGGTCACTATTACCTACACCAAATAAAAGTCTATAGGTACTTTCCTACAAATGTTTGATACTAACTGTGGGTCTGAGATCGACCATCATTTATATGAGCCAAAATATCAGTGTGACTTCATGTTTGACCTTTCCAGGTCACTCAAGGTCAAGACCACCAAATGAAAGTCAATAGGCACTTTCCTATTAATGTTCAATAGTAACCATGGATCTACCGTGCACAATTAAAAAGATATGAGCTAGTACGTCAAATTTGCTGAGTCAGCAAAACAGCAAACACAATTCTAAAAAAATCATGAAAAATCTACAAATTAATGGAGCATGGTGATACTTCTAGGAGAAAAATTTGCCAGATCTGTAGATAACATGTACCAAAAATCACATATAAAAGTGAATAGGTAGGAAAGTTATTGCGAAAATAATATTTAAGGAAGCGGTGGCGGTGAATCTCATCAATTTACTAAACACTATATGCTTTGGCTGATGAGGTTTTAAGACCTACAGGTGTTAGTCTGAATTCAGCATCCCCCTGTAAAGATGCAAAATTCAGCGTAACACTTAAAGGTCTTAAGGTGACACAAACAAAGCTAGGCACTTAGAGGAGTGCTGTCTTCAACCGGCTCTCCTGTTTTGGTTTTTATTTTTAGACCCATAAAACTATATATATTCTTGTTGCTTAGGATCTCTAGATTACATATACACCAAGAAAAAATTTTAAAATCATTTTTTGGGCAAAAAATGGACATTTTACGAAATGGTCCGATTTGGAGTTTTTTCTCGGGATTCTCAAAAAATATAGTACTTAAAACCTCAAAAATTTGCAAACTGGAACTTCGTAGACATGCCCAGGACTGTTTTTTTTTTTACGTTTTGGAATATTTTTTTTTTTTTTGGGGGGGGGGGGCAGTTTTATGCCCCCTAAACATGAAGAATTGTTCATCTTCATGAGCATCATAATTAATAATCTATTACTATTTATCTATTGCGTTTATAGAAAAAGTGAAGGAACCGAACCTGGACATGACTACGAAGTTTCATTTTGCAAATTTTCGAGTTTTTAAGTACTATATTTTTCGAGAATCCCGAGAAAAATCTCCAAATTGAACCCTTTTGTAAAATGTTCATTTTTCGCCCAAAAAAGGGATTTAAAAATTTTTTCTTGGTGTATGTATAATGTAAAGATCCCAAGCAACAAGAATTTGTATAGTTTTATGGGTCTAAAAATTAAAACCAAAACAGGAGAGCGGGTTGAAGACAGTACTCCTCTAAGTGCCTAGCTTTGTTTGTGATACCTTAAGACCCCATCAGCCAATCAAAAAATTCCCAATACTAATTACTATGCTGATGTGTCATACATGTACTGCAGTACAGGGGACTGGATGCCAACGTATTGATACTTTTTTTTTATATATATGCATTGATATAGTATTACAGTGTTATTGAAAGCGTGGCACTGGCTGACATTTGAACAACTCATCACCTGTGGTGCCTCAATGCTGGGATTAAAGACTATATATAAGGTGCTGCCACCTGGTGCGCACTACCCATGACACTAACTACCACTGGGTGAGAATGCATGGTGCTGCCACCTTGTAAGCACTACCCAAGATGCAAAAATGCAAGGATCAGTCAATTACTGTGACCCACAAAATGCAACTGGTGAAATACTTTTGCATTAGGACACGTCTTTCTATACCAATACATACATGTGTCAGGTTTTCTGTGAATGTGTCGAAGCACAAAAAGGTTGTTGACAACAATACCCCTCAGTCTATGGACAGAGGAGGTAAAAAATAAAGACTGTTTTTAAAGGTGTCCCATGGGAAGTTATCTGTGAAATATTTCAATTTAATCTTTCAAAATATGTGCATCTGTATATCAAATAATCATTCATTGTCAAAATGGACATTTTTCTTCTGAATGTTTTAAGTTCTTTTGCTAAGCTGGCAATGTTTTGCTGGATTGCTTTTTGTTATGACAATATTACACACACACACACACATACACACACACACACACACACACACACACACATATATATACATACACACACACACACACACACACACACACACACACACACACACACACACACACACACACACACACACACACACACACACACATATATATATATACATATACATACATATATTATGTATGGTAAGAAACATTCATTCTCGAAAGAAAATCTGTTGTGAGAAGAGATGAAGCTGCATTCCAAAGAAATGAAAACAGAGTTTATATTCTTTAATAGAACATCTGCATCTGAGAAAACTAACGTGACTATAATGGACTTGAAAGCACTGCGCCCAGGACAGCAAAGTGTTTCATAAAACTTTTACACCAAACTTGCATCAAATGAAGGAGATTTGCAGGTATGATGTCTTCCATGTGGATATGGTTATGTCATTTACCCTCCGAACATTTTGGATGAACTTAAAACCAAGGACACAATGTTTTTTGACCTCATAGGATCAAAATTGAACTTTTAAAGGGTGTTCAAGTTTCCACTTTCACACATTAACCTTCTGGAACATTTGCCTTAGGATTCAAGTTTGCCTAGTTGGTGGCAAATGGAACACAAACATGGGAGAACAATGTGGTACAACTGTGGTCTTCTGGTGCAGTCCTTATTCCACACACCACGTCTACATTTTGCTGTAGTCAGTCGTCTGATATGCATTAGTTTACCTTGTTTGCCATGTCAAATACTTCTGTCACAAAGTGCAAAACAAAAAGCTGATGACGACATTGGTCACATCCAAGCCCTTTTGTGTTTGTGACATGTTACATATACAAATCAAGAATTGGACCAAAATGTGAATTCCAATAGCTCGGATTAAAAGTTCAAAAAAAGACAATTAAATTTGTAATGACACACCATAGCGCATCTGCAGGCACAGTTCGAAAACTTGGGGAAAAAGTTTATACAATTGAAAAGTTACAATCGACTTGAAATGTTTCTGCCAGCTGGCCAATCCAACAACCTGGCATACAACTGAACGTTGCTGTAAATGCACTGCAAAGTAGCACTGTGAGCCAACGGCAAGAAGAAGACTGACCAATGTAAAAATTGAAATCGGCATATCATGACAAGCATTACGAACATGGCCTGCAACAGTTGAGTGAGGACAGCCCGGGTTTAAAAACTGCACCAGAAGACACACAGCACGTCCTAAACTGAAATGACAAGGTCGTGCCATTCGTCCAGTATACATCGCAGTGAAGGACATAAGCTAGAACATCAAGAAAGGTAAAAAATGGTGCAATTAATATAAATTGGTGTTTCCACTCAAAGCTGGTGCCAAAGTTCTGAAATTTGCAGACAGGTGGCACTGTGGTGGACTTGCCTGAAGGTTGTGCCGGAGGACATCTGAAATATCCACTGTCTATACTGGCCCCCTTTACCAATAACCTGATGGAGCGAGCCCCACTTCCACCTCGTATAATGGGCACTAGCATACCCGCTGAAATCAGGGGATAATCATCAGAGTAAGGAGTGTTGGAGAGTTAAGCCCACTGAAACTGAAATCATGCCAAAATCATTATAAAAGGGATGTGGCATCAGAACATGTTTACCACAGAGCGTGCATGTACATGTTTACCCAGGGAAATCAGCCCTGGTAGGGGCCACATGTATATCCACTCAAGTCATACAAGTACAGTAGTCCCTCCTTTGAGAGACCACCCCTAGTGCCACCCAAAAGACAGTCAAATAAAGCAGGTGGTCCCTCAAAGGAGGTATAAATAACATGAAAAGTACTACAGAAAGATCTGATAACTGTGGTCTCTCAAAGGCGGTGGTCTCCCAAAGGAGTGGTCTTTCAAAGGAGGGACTACTCTACAGAGCAAATTAGGTGTACACCCCACTGAAATCATACAAATGTTGAGTGTGGGTTTCCTTGATACCATAATGTCAATATTGTTGAGGCTGAACTGTGTACCCACAATATTTGTAGTCCTCACTGCACAATACAAACTGAAATAAGGTTAACATCTGAATATGGCTGAAGCAAGTGGTACACCCACCACAGCCACACACGATGATAAGATGACTCTTGTTTGTAAATAAAAGTCACCACTGTGATACCACAGAAATGGAGATTTGACCAAAAAGATTAATAAAGTCAATAAAGCTGCCTTTGTTTCAGCTCCACCATTACATGCGATGCAAGGCAAAACACACTGACTTTAGACTGGGTATGTTGAACATGTGTTCAAGCTCTTTTTATAAAGAACCTGAACGTAGGATTTTCATCTTAAAAACAAGAAATTATATACACATATATGAGGGTTGTGACAGTCCTGTGCTCGGCTGACCTTACATGCACATGCTGAAGTGGTCCTGTGAACTTCAGATGACATCAAGGTCACCTTAGTTTAAAACCATCATCACTGTTACTAACATGTACAATGCCATATCACCTTACCCAGTCTTCCTAATATTGAACATTTGTAAGAAATCGGAAAATGATAGCACCACCATGAACAAAATTGTTGGAGATCTAGTCAACAAATGTGAAAAACAAAATTCTTGAAAAATGAAAAAAATATTGCAATGCCACCTGCTGAGCAAATGAAGCTCTAGGTGTCTCTGCAAGTGTCCCTGTGTCATTTCCAAGGAATGGGCTAAGTGGTACTGGAGAAGAGGATTTTTTTATGATTTTATGAAAAAATAAACAAGAAAATTGGAGAAGAGGATTTTTAAAGATTTTACTCAATAATAAAGAAGAAAATTGATGGAAAATCTTAAAATCATTGAAGTGTGGCCATTTCAACAAAAGTGGTAAAGACCAACCCAAGGTACATACCCACTTAATTTGAAGTGAATGTGGTTGACGCTTTTCGAGAAGCCAACCAAAACAAAAACAAAAGTAGCAAAAATACAGAAAAATAGAAAAAAATTTGCTGCATTACACGCTGACAAAATTAAAGTCTAGGGGTCTCCAGAAGTGTCTCTATATGAAATTTTGAAGCAACTGTCAGAGCAGTTTCAAAGCAGATTTAAAGTTTTGCAAATAAAATGAACACAAGATTTCATAAAGAATCCAAAAATCAATGGAGCTTTACTGTTTGAACAAACTTGGTATAGGCCTGACTGAGGTACATCCAACCAAGCTTGAAGCGTATCTGGTTGATGGTTTTTAGAAGAAATAAAAAATGTGAAGTGTGAATGGACAGACAGATGACTACTCATCCTATAAGCTCAGCTGACTGATGAATCAGCTGATTTAAAACTAGCGCAGGTTGTTTTTTTTTGTTGTCACTTATTAGGCTAGTCTTGCACTTGTGGTACTAAAATGATGGATTTTCAGTGACTCAGTCCATCTAAATGAGCAAAACATGCATGTGCTGAAACTAGAGGTGAAAGTACCACCAAACGACTGCATGATGATCTTCACACATTTGGCCCTAGCGAGGCAAAGTACAGTTTTCCATACAACAGTTTGTTGTTGATTGTAATTCACAGTCGACGTTTCGAATTTGGACAAAACTTGAATGATTTTTATTGAGTAAATGATATGATAGTATCAACAGGTGGTGGGACCGGCACTGATCCCCCATGAATGGTTGGTTGCTTTGTCTGCGGTTGGCCTTTGTTCTGTTTGTTACTTGCGTGTTATATACAGGTATACGGCATTTTGCCTGCTTTGACTGATCGAAACCGTAGCTGCCTGCTACGCGGGACTGCGCCCTTACCACAGACAATTATGGTGCATGACATACAGATTCATAATGACTGTATTTTGTCCATGCTGTGTCACATAATATTATCCAACATGAAGAGCTCAGATCTTTTATTGAATGTATGTGTACCACCAACACCAATATACACTAATATTCCTGTCCACTTTTCTTCACATAAAAACCAAGCCTGCGTATAGTTCATAAAGTTTACTCACCTTTACTGTAACGAAGCCCACCAGCCAGAGCCTGAGTCAAATTTTGGAGGCGTGCAGAAGCATGTTGCTCCAATAAGTCGTGTATACTGGAGGATTTGACAAGCCCACCTGAACGATACATATGATAGTCTTGTCTGTCCGACGATATGGTGGATGTTCTGGGCCTTGTCTCACCTGTAAATATTCAAATATCTCAATTCTGATAGTTAAAATTCAGTACTAATTTTTTTCAGATTTCCTGTGTCCTATATATACAGTACTTAAACAAATAAGCACGCTGCAGTCTATACTTTAAATTCTGTTTTAGATGTTCTACTGCACAACACTGTTTTTTTTTTGTTTTTTTTTGTTTTAACTCCATTGCCGTTATTGTTTGGCACTTTACTACCACAGTAAACAGTTCCTGATGAAAATGCCTGGCACATATACGACAACACAAATATACTTCACACCTATAATATTCTTCACTCTGCCCTTGCTCGTGGGTACAGCAAAAATAAAGATGCCCTCACAAATTAAGTACACATGGCATCAAAACAGTGTGGTGCTTCGAACATATATGGTTGCTCAAACTATTGTCTTTAGAAACGTTTAAGATTTGACGCCAAAGTGTTCTCATGTGAAAGATACATGAAAGTGCCAGTCACCCATAGAGACAAGTTCCTCCTTGATGTGCTTGAGTTCGGTGGCCAGCTCCAGCAGTGTGGTGGCCTTACACTTGGGGTGGGGCATGTTGAAGCCCTGCATCTTCTGATGGACCATCTGCTGCAGGAAGTACTCCTGCTCTGTCTCACACATCTGCTTCATCATCTGAAACAACCACAAAAATATGACGTCTACTTCATCATCTGACACAAGGGCAAAGATATGATGTCTACTTCACAATCTGACACAAGGACAAAATATGACATCTATTTCATAATCTGACACATGGGCAAAATATGACATCTGCTTAATCATCTGACACACAGGCAGAAAAGTGACACATCTTATCTATACGATACCATAATAAACATGACCTGTACTTCAACATCTGAAACAACACAAGTGACATACATGCATCTTATTTATCTGACAAAGCAGAAAATATGACATCTCCTTTATTAAGTGGGAAAATGGCAGAAACAAACACATTTCTGATACAATGGCAAAAATGACATTCTGATTTCTCATACAAAATTGCAGCAAAAATATAACAGAGCTGATTCATCATCCGAAATGATGGCAACAACACACTTCTAATTTGTCATCTGGAACACCTAACAACAATCTGAAATGTTCTGATTAAATTCTTAAGGTTGGTCATATCTGCATTCCATGAGCAGTTTGTTGTACACAGCCAACTCACTTATCTCTCTGATCCCGACACAGATACAGGGGATTACTGTTTTCCATTTATTTTATAGAAGACCGAAGCAGATAGACAGAATCGTAAATACAAATAACTGTGACACACAAGTTCCAAATTTATCTGGAGTAACTCTGAATAATCATGTTCATATTTAGGCCTTCCATGCTCTGCAGTGTCACCCCCACCCCCTACCCCCCTACCGTCCATTCACCAACTTCATGTAAAACCCAACAACAATACTCTCCACACCCCCTGGGTGAGGCAGCTAAACTACCCTGAAGAAGGAACTACAAATATCCATGGAACAATCTCAAATCTTCAACTCTTTCAATGCCAACTTCGACTCGAGTCCAACTCCTTAAGACAAACTGCTCTCAATAGGATAGGCCGCAAAGAGCAATTTTATGTGTATTTGGCTGAATACACCACTTAAAACACAGAATTCTTGCAAACTAGAGATGTGTGTCCCCATAAGATTCCATGTTCAAGTAACATTCAATATGTTGAACAGTTTTGCAAGAAAAGTTATCAAATTAACAAGAGTATGGTAATTGCATACAGCCATTTACCACAAGAAATTTGGTGTTTCTATGTAGAGCAGTTTTAAAGTTACATAGGTGCAAATTACAATGGAAACTAATGAAAATACACATACCTAGCCCACCTGCCTACAGAGCCCTCTACTGAGAACCCGCATGAACCAGTTGATCTTAACCTTATCTATTACAAGGATGCAAGATTTATATTTCTTGTGAAAAGAACTTTCATTCAAGTCCGAGCATGCCTATAGGTCCAGAGAATACAATGGTCTGGGTCAACAGCTGTCCTTGGCATGCTTGGGGTACATTGGTGGAGGAAAGCTGTTGACTCAGACCAAAACTTAGCACTGAAAGAGGTAATTCCCTCCATTTACATTGTGATTATGAATCCATCTAGCTGGTTTTTATTATTTTTTTTTCTTTTGCAAAACATGTCAATTGAAACCTGGCTGTTCATTAGTTTTCTTGTTACTTCATCTTTGTGTTCTGTAAGAAAAATGTTTACCTTGTAGAGAATAAATGGCTGTAAGAGAATAAAGAGTGGGGGCCTGACTGTGACCACAAAGTCAAGAAACCTCCACAGTGGCACACCACCTGAAAATGAAGAGACAAAGAATCAAGGCCTGTAAGGGCAATTATTATGCCATTTTACCACTGTAGGCTTTTTTACTCTTATAATGCATGGAATACTAACAATTGTAATAGCATTACCTGGAGTTTTAATGTCAAATATTTAGGTAAACTTTCCATTTCTTTGATTCCCCCCCCCCCCCCCCCCCCCCCCCCCCCCAATATTCTCCAAACTGTTTTAGGAAAACATATCAACATAATTTTCCTGAACTGTGCTGGATGGGAAACATTGAAAAATATTTATCCTATCTGAAGTGTCAAAGATTTCTCTGGAAACCCCCAGGGCCGTAATTCCATTCAAAGATTTTCTGATACATGATAGAGACAACTTGTGGCAGTAAATGAGCTTGATCATAGAGATTCCTTAAGTTGTGAAAGCGTATAATGCTTCATCCAAGTCATTTCACAGCTTAAATTTTTAATACCAAACATAGCAATTCCTTGAATGCTACAGGGCTGTCCAAAGAGATGCTGCAGTAAATCTAAAATGTCTGGAGCGAATTGTGTTTTTGGCCACAGGTCTATGGGATGACAAGAGGTCCAGAGGCAGCCCCCCAATGGGGGCCAAGGGGGCCAAGCCCATGGAAGCTCATGGAATCTGAGGAAAATTAGGGCTTTAGATGAGCTATTCTGAAAATTAGGGCTTTAGATGAGCTATTCTGGTAACAGTTTTGGGACACATACACCTTTTTAGCTGAAAAGAGTGGCATGTTACAATAAGACCATATCAAAAATACAAATTACTCATCCCTTTAAATTTGTTGTCACAATTTTTGAAGTCTCTGTTGCACAATATGACAGTTGGAAAGCCCTATGCTAAATTAAAGACAGGGTCAAGAACTTTCCTCAACATGCTTTGGGTGCAAAGGAGCCAAGCTGTTGACTTGAACCATTCTGATCAGACTTGTTGGTACATAACGCAAAAAATCTTTTTATGAGGAATTTTAATCTGGTATCATTTCAATTCAGAGTAGTGCAACTTTTGTTGTGAAAAGCACGAAACGAATTAATTTGACACCAAATATTTTCCATTACCTCACGAATACTCTTCTTTTGATGGTTAAATAATGATGCTGTCCCATTCTATACAACAAAGACGCACCAATTTGCACAATTAACTTCTTAGCGATATAATAGCTTTTGAATTTCAATGACCTTGAAAGGTCAAACACTGATGTTATGGAAAATTTTTAAGTCACATGGACTACTAGAGGTATTACCGTATTATCCCTTTTCAGCGCCCCTGCCCCCTAACTATTCTGGCTTAGAAAATGTCCCTATTATAGAAATTTTAGCAAAATTTTTCTCTTTCCTATTGTGTTATATGCCAAAAAAAAAAGGTCTGTTATAGAGACAAATTTACAGTAAATTTCCAAAGTGCCCTGGGCGCTAAATAGGAATAATACGGTAAGTGTCATACCTTGTAATCGGTTTCCAAGGGACTGTACACACTTCGCAATGCGGGACCATTCCGTCATGAGCTGCTTCTCAAAGCACACCATCACCATCTTCAAACCTGCATATCCAGGAAGAAGTGTTACAAGTACACATAGGTAATAAATTATGTGATATGGGTTTTTTTTCTTCCTTTTTTTTTTATCCCAGTCCTTATATAACTATCTCAAATGAAGTTCACAGTACAACAGTCATGCTGGCAGTTTGGACACTCTTCCCTGTCGTTCCTGCATGTGACTGGCCAACTATGAAGAAACTACATTGGTTGGTTGACAGTGTCCCCATCGTAAAGGAACAAGTGAAAATATGATGCGATTTCGAACCCAAACATTACAGGCACACTGTGTTAAAAGTAAATCATTTTACATGTCTGCAAAAAATATTCATCAAAGGTCAAAATCATTGAATGACGTACATGGTGAAAATACGACAACATTTGCCACAGCACTACTTCGGAATGCTGAGCAACTGTCCTATATGTTACACATGTATTTAACATGCCATCAAAACAGAAGCTACTCGCTTGCATCATGATGTTCTTCTGATTTTTCAAGTGCTCATGTATGACCTAATGTGCCTATGTGGTACATTCCCACCAAGTTTGAAGAAAATCCAGAAAGCAGTTTGGAAGAAGAAGTCAAAAACAGTGAAAGTACAAAAATACCAAGAATCAACAGGATCATGATGGTCCTGTGCTCTGCTGACTGGAATCTGCTGCTTCTTCAAATGCAGAGATTACTGCCCTACACATTTACTGTGTTAGAACTTTGCCATAGATTAGCAGATCAAAAGTTCGATATTACCAAGATACAAGCCCATGCACATGTATCTGTTTGACCTTTCAAGGTCATTCAAATTCAAAATTTACAACACGAGAAGATATCCCATCCATACTTTCCTATTTGTGTCTAATAGTTTTCATGGGCCTAAGAACAACCATTATGAAGATATAAGCCAATGTGTCAGTTTGACCTTCCAAGGTCTATCAAGGTCAAAATTGATAGCAGGGGAAAAAAACCATAGGTACTTCCCTGTTAATATTTAGTAACCATGGGCTTGAAAACTACTATTACCAAGGTAGAAGCCAACAGGTCAGAATTGCTGACTCAGCAGAAAAAAAAGGGGGGGGGGGTAGTTTGAAAAAAAAAAAAAGAAAAAAAGATTTCTTCTAGAGCAAATTGGTCTCTGTGTCATGAAAATCAATAGAATTTAAATTATTTTAAGTTTGTTCAATGATTCTCAAATGTATCTTGATCACAATTTTTCAAATAGAAATGACCTTTAATAGGTTTAAAGTGGTGAACATTAAAATCATTAAAGTGTGCCTAATCAGCACAATTTAAAATTTTAGAACTTTCACTTTCACTTTCACTTCATTGGATGTACCTGTACCACAAGCCAATCAATTGATGCTGCTTTTGACACCTCTGTCTACAATAGATTTGAAGTTATTCAGCACTTAAACTTCGGGGGCCGTATTCACAAAGAGTTTAATCTGATCCTGAATTTAATCCAAAAATAAAAGTCAATGTGCTTTTGGACCTTGAGCTACTGAATCGTTGGCCTAATGTTTGATCGAAACTTGCAGGATTAATTAATCTATGTTCTCAACTGTAATATGAACTGCAGAATTAAAATTTCCATTTTATTAAATCAATCTTGATTTAATTCCAGATTTAATCCTGGATCAAAAGATTAAATACTGGATCAAACTTAGATTGATTTAATAAAATGAACCCGCAAATCATTAAGTTCATATTGTAGCCAAGAGCATGTATTGGCTAATCCTTGAAGTTTAAATCAAACATTGAGCCAAAGATCAAAAGTCCAATAGATACCACACTTTTATTTGTGTTTTTGAGTGCAAAAGGTTTGAAAGTTGTTGCTTGATCCAAATTTTGTGTCATTTCTCAGTTGTTATTGTAACAGCCATCTTGCATTGTTTTGGCGGCCATCTTGAATTTTGAATTTTTCTCAACATTCATAGATACCATACTCTTGATTCTAAATCCAAAGTCAGCAAATTTTTGCAGAAATAACTCTTTATTAAATCCTTTCAATACCTATAGTTCTTCATTTTAGCTATTTTTTGCGGAAAAAAATCAATTTGTGGTTACTTCAGTTAAGGCTAATTTGCAGGAAAATGTCCAAGTGGATTTTTTTAAGAATTGTACTTTTAAAAACTACACAAACTTTGAATCTAGAAACAACTTTCAAACCTTTTGCACTCAAAAACATAAATAGAAGTGTGATCCCTTGGACTATAAGCAGTTTAAGGCCCAAACCACATACTTTTTAATTTTGGGATTCAAGTTAGGATCAAATCGAATTCTTTGAGAATACTTTGGCAGAAATAAATGTTGTGTGTGTGTGTGTGTGTGTGTGTGTACATTGACTACATCAAATACTGAGGAGTATTTCAAACTTTAAATCTAGCATACCTTCACACCTACAACAGATATATAATTCCAACTACCTACTGGTACATGTACACATATATGTATATGCAGTATGATGCATCTGATGAAGGATATACAACTTACACCAGTTAAAATCATATCCGTTGGAGGCATTTCACATTTTAAAACTTGAATATCATCAAAAGTTACACTCAGATATAAACACAATTCCAATGTTTACTTACACAGTGAAACCTCTCAATAGAGGGTCAGCATTTCACATTTTAAAATTTGAATATCATCAAAAGTTGAGACTCAGATGTGCCCATAATGCCAGAGGCTCCAACCCTCCCGACTTGGGCTGGATATCTCCCGCATTCTTATCCTGAAAATCATATCTCCCGCATTCTTATCCTGAAAATCAGTCAAATTTTACAACCTCCCGCCTGATTGACAGTACTCCCCATAGTAAGTAAAAGGGGCTCCCGCTGGGAAGTCTCTGCAATGTCAAGGTTTATTTATACAGTGAAAGGTCTCCGAGAGCATCCTTGGGATTGGTCCTTTTAAGTACGGATGAGTATATACAGGTAGAAATGAACATGTGTGTATCCACACACAGCGTGTATGTATATACAATATTATATTCAAGGGGCAATAACTACATGTAAAACATAGAGCTACAGATACAGATAGCACTATGGTAAAACATAACTATCTTTATACTGGAGTCTTTATGTCTAGAACCACTTCCAGGTTGACTTTATCCCATTATACAGTCCAAACTCGATACACTCCATTAGCTAACCTGTCCCTGTCTAGTATATATAAATATGGAATTACTATTGTACATACTGCTCAGGTTCCTCTGTAGAATTTTGACCTAGACTGCATTAGCCCAAATATATTAAAGGGTCTTCATCAGGTAACTAGTCAGAACATGTTTCAGAGCCTGTACCCGCACATGTCTCTCTGAGTTGCCGCTCCTTCTCTTAGCTAAATATTGAGCAAAAACAACCCCCATAATAATGAATGAATAGGAATGTGGCAAATGAAGAATTAGCCAAATAAATGAAACTTTGTTCCTTTATCATGTGGGGGAAAAAAAAAAGAACTGCAAGAACTGATCAGATACTAGAGTACTTATGAAGAATATGTCTCATCTCACAGAAAGCAAAATAAACATCAACAGCCTGAAATGCAGGGTGGAGTAAATCACTTGGGGAACCTGATCCACATATTTAATTGACCACACTCCAGCTCTCTGGTCATGAAATCTATCAAGTTGGCAAAACATTCATTGTGGACTGAAGGGTTGTTAGGCTTTGTGTGGTCAAACGAACTCCCCTAGGCTATTTGTGATGGGCGATATCACATTACAGGCTTCCCGTGACCACCACTAAAATCAATAAACTTGTACAAGCACCAAACTCCATAATAATTGGGTCAAGCTTCACAACGTCATTACAAAATCATCTCTTCCAAATTTAATGGGCTGGTGACCTAAGCAAAATAGGTCAACCACTGGACATGATCTATATATCCTTTAAATCTGGTGTGCCGAACTGAATTGTTCTTTTGAGATATGGAATTTATACCTCACAAGACATTTGAACTCGTACTTTCTGTCAAATACAGGTGGTGCCACCAGTGTCATATACAATCACCTCCTGCACAATCCCACTAAATTACATGATGATCCAGAAGAAATTAACAATGCTAGACTGGTGACAAGATTTTCATATTTTGACCCATATATTACAGAATGCTGTAGGTGGCGCCACCATTATCTAAATCAGTGTAGATTTTCATACACTTTGTAAGTCCTAAAAGTTCCATGGGCCTGACTAAAAAACTGTGGGGTGCAGAGCATTCACAAGATTTTCACATTGCGACCACTACGTTCCAAGTGGCCATATGACCGTCACCTTCAACTCAGATAAATAAATTGTTACTGTTCAAAATGTGTGCCGCGCATCCAGCTTTCCATACATGGTCTGTTTGTTCAAATCGGGTAATAACCTTTCAAATGCATTCCCTCCATGGCCTTGAGAGAATAGGTCAAGCTCATCCACATTTTGCAATATAAACCGTTTACATATGATTCATTTGTGGTATATTCAGTATCATTAGCTTTATCAAACATGCTAAATTTAGTGTCCTTTACACGTGCTTAATGACCTTAAAAACAGGTCTATAACACCCAAAATTTCACATAACATGATCACTGGCCTAACCCACAACTGGTGTAAATTTTGCATTTCTGTCTCACCTTTTTATCACAATAATGAATTTATTGTGTTTTTGATACCTAAGACAGTCAGTTAAAATATTTACCATGCCACTATGTCTCCACAGTGCAATGTTTTGTATTGCAACATGCAGTGGTGTATAATGCTTACATAGATAAAGCATTATTTACATCAAGTAAGTGAGTTTTGTGGTGCAGTATCTAGAACTGTGTAGATGGACAAATGCACAGACAGATGGAATGACAGATGGACAGACAGAATGACAGACGGAAAGACAGACAGAACCTGTGCAATGTACAATCTCTGAACTTAAGCTAGCCCTTACATAGGACTATAATTCTGAGCAATATAAATGCCCTGGCTCACAAACTTTTCAAATTATCATGCAGAAACCATATTGAGTAATGTGGCTCTGTGACCTTGGTCATTGGGTCAAGGCCACCCATCTTTGAACTTTACCAAGCCCCGATACAGAAATATAATCCTGTGCAATAGGAAAACCTTAGCTAAAAATTTTTTCAAGCTGATTGCAGAAACAAATTCACTAATGTGGCTCTCTGACCTTAAGAATTGGGTCAAGGTCACCCATTTTCCTACTTGACCTAGACCTTACAGAGGACTATAATTATCATGCAGAAACCAACTTCAATAACATGGCTCTGTGACCTTACGAATTCGGTCAAAGTCACCCATCTTAAAACTTGACCTAGCCCTTATAGAGAACTACAATGATCCTGTGCAGTGTGAGATTCCCCAGGTAAAAATTGATAGTTACAGTGCAGAAACATTGTGGATGGGTGGACAAAGTGATTGATACATGCCTCCTCCTCCTCCTATGGAAAGGGGGCGTAATCCTGTTCACCTATAGGTAGCGCCACTAGTATTGTTCAGGCTTACATAATAGGCTCCAGAGTATTTTTGGGCTGTTTAATAATGATCCACAGAAAATCAAACATCAGTGCTTTTCAATTTTTTAACTTTTTGGCTCCTGTATTATGTAATCCCCTAGGTGGAACCATCAATAATGAAAGGGACCTAGATTTTTAGGCATTGAATACTTCAAAAAAATTTGGAGGAGCTAAATTAAAAATTGTACATCTTACCATGTTGACAAGCAATTTATTATGGACGGATGGACAGACAAACAGAATGAATAATGATCAAATGTGAACAAAAATAATTGTATAATGCTACTTCGTAATTCCAACAACGAAACTGATTTTTTTTTTTTTGCCATGTAAGCCAGCCTACTGTAAGTATTCACAAACATGTTCAACAAATAGATATTTACTAGTGAGGCCCATTGACATTTTGCTTGTTTGTTTTTTTCTCCTGCACTGTGTATGTACACAACATGCATTACGTGATAATGAGTCTCAGTGTTTTTAAAAACAATCAAACCATGAACTGTGTCAAAGAATAATCACCTTCCACATTTATCTACTGTACAGTGTGCGTAACAACAGTAGATGAACAAATGATCTGCTCCCTAGTATATACATATCAATGCCACATAATATTCAAGCCATGCAGATCTCGGAGTCACAATAAAAGCATCTCATTACATGCATAAATCATGGGAGCTCATGAATATGCAAATCAACTCATTACCATGCACAAGTTGTGGAGCAGATACTGAGAGGTGTGGCTAGTCCTACAGGGTGATCCTATCTGTGCACAACATATTTACCAAGCCAGGCCACATTTTCCAGATTATCCTTGGCACCAGGAGGGGAGTCACCTGTGATATAGTACAAGGCAAGAGGATACACAGACTGCACTGACAGAGCCTCCTGTCAGGATTGACCCCCAGCACACTGTCAGGCACGCCACCAGCCACCACACTGCGCAGCTTCTCCAGGTCAGCAAGTATATAGCAAACTGTCCCTCCCCCTTTCCTCTATTGATTCCACTTTTAGAAGAAAAAAAATTCTTTGATTATCATCAACCACTTTTACCATTGAGAAATAAAATGTTTTCAAACCAACTGCATATTTCATCACATTTATTTAGTCACTGTGTTCTATTGGTCTAATGATTCATGTCAACCTTTGTCAATCTGCATTGTACACTTGACTTCGAACAAAAAAGGAGGGAGGGGGAGGGTATGGTATCTCATCTATGGTACTATAATATAACCAGTATGTGTCCAAACTAAATGGTTATTTAGTTCTGCATGTAAACTGATTTCCTACACAATTCTGATATGTAATAAAAATTTTTGTTCAGCTTTTTCAAAATGATGATATACATGTGTGTCCTGTCAGTTCTCACATACATTATAATTGTTTGTTTGTTTCCTCCTTTTTTTGAAGATACAGTTTTCTATTGATCTGCTCCCCGGGGTTCCCTGGATTCATCCCTACTTAACTGGCTTGTAAGTCTGGTATGTTCTCAACTCTTTCAGTGCTCATCTTAACCTTGTCCCCTGACAAGTGAGTCACCAGCTTTCCTTGGCATGGGCTGGCCACTAAGTGACCAACCCATGCCAAGGAAAGCTGTTGACCTGGGGTTTGTGATCTTAATAGGTCTCATTATACAATTCTCAGTCAAACTGGTTTTTATTATTGTTGAAAAATTTGTTGAAAACGCTGAAGCTGAGGACATTCGACCACCAGCCAGTTTTGGTTTGTTTGGGGGGGGGGGGGGGGAGGAGCGAGGAGGGAGAGGGTTAATACACCAAATCAGCATCTGAGCAGTGCAGACTTGCTGAGGACCCTGTGCTCACAGGTCTCCAGATATAGCTTTCTCTTGCTTAACCCTTCCTCTGCCATTTATTTTTTATTTTTTTTGGTTAATTGTCAATCACGCTGAATTTAATCTTAGGATCGCCCAAAAAGCACGATCTTCAGGGCATTCACATCGATGTTTATTTATGTACACAGTATGCTGATTTCCGGTCAATCAAACTGCATAGTTTTTGCTGCAGGAATTTTGTTGCGTAAATGTGACAATTTTATTCTTACAGACTTCCAAACAAACATCTAATTAATTGTTTTTGGTACATTTTCCGATAAAAATCCACAAAACTGCATTAAAATTGTGTATTTTGCTAACTCAAACTTTGTACAATTCTCTTGCCAGTTCCAGGCATGTTTGGTATCAATTGAAACGTCAGAACTTCACCAATATTATCAAGCTGCTTTTTATTCCCGACCACCAAACGTCGTCATTTTGCATAAATACAATATCCAAGGTAAAAATCTAAGATTAGAAGGCAGTGAGATTGTCTCCCTGCTTCAGCGAGATTCTCCCCCTGTCAGGGGGCTGATTGGCTGACAGGTCATGCAAATAAGTTTTTATCTTTCCTTGTTGAATGAGCCCAACCTGCACCAAGGAAAGCCAGATTCTATCTGACTTTAGCCAGAACTGGGTTAATATAAGAAGGCATAGTGGTCAATTTGAAATTGTGGACACAGCTGTTCTGGGTGAAAGCAAGTGGCTCGCTAATGAGGTCTGTTAGTGTTCTTTAATATCAGAAAGTAGTGTTGCTGGTCCCAAGAAAGTCATTAAATACACAATGATTCTGGAAACCTGAGCAACTTAACAAGTTGAAGAGAAAGAGGTCACTTTCTGACCTGAATTTGCCTGGCAAGCAGACTGAGCTCTGTGTTTGTTTATTAGACTCTACCCTGGCTACAGTGGAGAATACATGGAGTTCATGTTCATCAAGTTCTGAATGACCTCTGACCTCTGACCTAAATCTGCCTGTGACTAGCTGTGCTGAGACAGTGACTTGAATCATCATCTTCATTCCAGATTCAATTTCCTCATAAAAGATATTTTACTGCAGTACCAGTATGCCTACCGTATTATCCCTTTTAAGTGCCCAGGGTACTTAGGAAATTTATCTAAAAGAAGTCTAACATGTATACCTATATTTGGATTTTTGGGGGACAAAATCTAGGCATGAATTATCTAAAATGGGAGAAAATCTGGCAAAAATTTTATGAATTTAGGGCTGAGAAAGTAGAGGGGGCACTTCAGAGGGATAATAGGGTGTATTAACAGACAAAAGACTGGTCCCACTGTACAGCCTTCCTCAGCACGCTTTGGGTCCATTGCCCCCAAAGCATGCTCAGGTAAGCAGACGACACAGGTCTCCAGCTTGGCACTGAGGGTTAAACGTTAGCCTCTCTACAAACAGATGTGGAGCTGAATTTAATTTAATTGTGACGATTACTGAGTAACTGCTGTGTAAGCATTTCAGCCTTCTCTGGGTGTAACTGAACAAACTTCACAAATGATAGCTCTCAGAGTATGGGTGTTTTAGATTTACCCCAGTAGCTATGGCAAATTGTTACATTTATTGTCACATAAATTTTGTTTTTGTTTTTTTTCTTTTTAACTTGAATACCATGATATTTTGTTCCTCTATTGGCCACATTTGTTCAAGCTATATACTTACTGAGTGAGACATCACACAGAAGATTAAAAACCAGAGCAAACATAATGCTTCAGAGATAATTTTAATTCAAGAGAAGAAAACCCCATGCCATATCATACCTGACAATATTTAAAAAAAAAAAAATACAATACAAATCTGAAAATTAGAAAGCTGCAAACAGGACCAGTTACAAACCAGACTGTGAATTACCACTTTCCTCTCCAAACTAGTCTTGACTGATGTGGTGGACCCTGCTCAGATTGTTTCTCCCCACAACTGAGATTTCTTGGGGGAAAAAAAGCTGTTTAATCTCTTTCAGTGCCATATTTTGGACTGAATCAATAGCTTTCCTCAGTGTCCTTTTGCCACAATGTGCCCAAAGTGGGCTGAGGAATGCTGTTGACTGGAAATATTACATTCTATCATGTAACTACAGGCGTGCTGGTACTTGAATGCGAGGTCTCTTTATAAGGAACATGAATCTAGTACACTTATTATGATTCAGAGCAATTTGTTTTAAGTACTTTGACTTTCATCGCAGTTGGCACTTTGAGAGTTAAGCCTCTGGGACTGATCCAACAGCTTTCCTGAACACACAGTGGCACCCATGGTATGCCATGGACAACTGTTAACCACCTGCCCACTCTGCCTAGACCATTCACCATGAAAGTAAGAAGCATATGAACACTTAAAACGTGGGACCAAATTCCGCTGCCTTTTAATGGGGAAACTTTCATGTGAATATATCAGTGACAGGTTTCCTAGATCGAGACTGGAACTGCCGAAAGCTTTCGAATAATGAGGGTTTTGTGCTGCAACTGTTCTACATTTTTTGGAAAAGTTAATACTGTTCACCTATGATGATCTTTAAGAATAGACCCTTTTTGAGCATTTTACATGAATCAATGTCAATTTGCATTCAACTGCATCATTTTGTTAACATTACATGCTGGTCAAATAAATTAGACATTTTCGTTAAAAAAGTCACTTTGATAATGCGTGTCATTTGCACCAAGTTCCAAGACTCTACACAGCTCCTGGCATAATCACAGTTCACAGCAGCTTATAAATAATCACAGTCTAAGTAACTGGTCCTGACTTGGCGTCATTTCCTAATTAGTACTAAGTCAAAACACCAGTCAGAATGAAATGATCCATTACACAGAAAAGATATTCAATCAAAGAGCAGAGAAAACTTCAAATATCAAGTTAAAAATATTAATTTCATGCTTATCAATGCACTTCCCCATACACTTCATAGACAACCACTTAAGCCAAAAAGTTAAAAGGTAGTTTTCCTATTAAGATAAAGCCCAAGAGCTGCGGAAATGTACTCACCTAGGAAGGCCACATTCTGCATGTTTTCCTTGGGGCTCAGCTTTTTCTCATGGTAGGTCAGGCTGCTGGTGCGCCCCACGTCGCTGACGGAGAGGTGCTGGGCCTTGGAGGCGGTGGAGCTGGACTGCTTGCTGGGTGGCAGGAGAGCATTGAGGATGATGGTTACCGAGAACGAGATGTCCACCGCGTGCATCCTCGGAGTGTCTGCAAGCCAGGGTGGCAAAGATACACCTTTAAATACGATTCTACAGGCATTTTAATGAGGATATGTACCATGTTCATGTTACAGATAATGTAAAAACCTGTCTGCTGTCGAGACTATATCAAGTGAAACACCTTTTGTTGTCACTCAAAAGAGACGAGAGTTTCATAGGTGATACACACGACTACAACAATTAACAAGACAAACCAACGTTTGTCTGTCCTGTGATGATAACAATGCTAGGTACCAAACAGTGCTGTCCAGCTGAAAATCTCTGTAGCAAAATTTTCTTTGCTTGTAGCATTTTTTTCCTCTTCTGCACACAAGAGACACTTATTTTGGAGAAGAAAATTTTAAAACCTTTGCAGCAAAATTTTGCTACAATGCTCCAGTTGGACAGCCCTGCCAAACTTGATCCACTCAACTATGTGACTTAAAAGAAGTACACTGTACATTTGTATCCTTCAAAATGATGTCCATATTTTTCAAAGGAGCCACCACAAAGCATTGTTACATTTTAAGTCACTGCAGCTGATCTCTCCCAAGAATGGACTTTAGGAAACACAAACAGACTTAGCCTTCAAGATGCCGGATAGATACTACCTGCCGTTTTTGTTTCACTATGTCAAAACTATGGGCCTGACATACAGCAAGCATCCACACACAGTTTGCTATTGAGGCGACATGATGCAGTCCAATAAGGACTGAATTAATGTATTTATTCATGTTGTTTTCAGGTGTATAAATTTTCATGGGTTATGCATTTGAGGTACTTTAGTTCTAATATTACGATTTTGCGCATACTTCCGATTAAACCTGTGTTAAAAATATGGCCTATTTTATTGTGATTTTATTTCCATGGTTTTGTGCCATCAACAAAATAAAAGTACATGTAAATAAAAAAAGCCTCGCAAAATGAAGTGATGGTACATACCTCTCCTCCCACACCCCATGCGGATACAGAGCGGCAGTATCAGGTTGACCAGCATGTTGGTGGTCTTCTCTGCCGTCGGGAACACAGACATGCCGCCACAGATATGCTCCAAGCTGTACTGGTCCTGTAACACAGAGGCCATACCCTCACACAGCCACATCTATAGCTAGTCACATGGACACTTGACCTTTACACGGCCACGTCTATAGCTAGTCACATGGACACTTAACCTTTACACAGCCACGTCTATAGCTAGTCACATGGACACTTAACCTTTACACAGCCACATCTATAGCTAGTCACATGGACACTTTAACCTTTACACAGCCACATCTATAGCTAGTCACACATACTTTACCCATCAAATCTGTACTTGGGCCAACTTTTCATCCTTAGCAGTACCCAACCCACTTTAAAATACCTTGATCGTCAACACACGTATTTATACGTAATACTAACCATCAAACATAAAATGCACTTACTTCCTTTAAACTGATTTCTCTTCTTCTTTTTTTTTGCTGCTTCCCTCTCCCTTTATTTATACACTGTAAATTGCTTATTTTCATTCACAGTATTTGCATTTTTGACATTTCACCGTAATCATAATTTCAGTGTTTTGGATATAATTTCTATTCAAATAATGTTAAAATATCATTTCACGTTTTTTTATTTTCACAGTTTTGTGCCATCAGCAAAATGAACGAAAATACAAGTGCAGCAAAATTAAAGCAATTTACAGTATTTATTAATAGACGATAATCATGTTTGTTGTGGTCAGAAGTGAGCGGTGAGTTAGAATGCTATGCCTAATCAGTTGACATTATTTTGGTGAATTGAGCACCCATGCAGCATAAAAGACATTGAAGCAATATGTCTGGACACTCCTCTAGGTGCTGTCTTCACTGTGATCATTTCACCTGTTCATGTGTTGTGATTTCACTCAATTTTGTTTCTTAATCCATATAATAGCATTCACTAATAAACACTGTCAACAAACCTTGTTTTGTTATGAGCATTAGTTATTCACAACTCATCATAATTTTTTATTGGTCTACTGATTTGATCTACATTCCTTTATTGGTTTCTATTTTTTATTTTTTTTTATTTTTTATTTTTTATTTTTTTGGTGGTGTGCACAATGATCTTCCCTCCCCGTGGGGCACTGTGCAATGGTTGCTCCCCAGGAATCAAAATGGCAGTCACACTTGTTAAATGTATCCTCAAAGTAATATGCAATAAAGCAACCAACGAACAGAGAACACCAAAAGAATAAGACTGATTACATGCACAGTTAAAGGGCAACAGTGAACAAGTGTAACTTGACTGTCAAAATGTTCCTTCGTCATGGAAAAATATGGCTGTACACGGGTATTCAACAAACTTTTCTTTGTCAGATATAAAATGTTGCCCACATCCAGTATTATATACACTCAAAGGTAACACTGTGGGTTTCTGATATACTGCCACAGCAATGCTTGGAACATCAATATAATTTTTTTTATAGAAGCTTTATGATACATGGCACCTGAAGGTTTTGTCAATGTCACAAAACCTTCTCTTTGTCTGAAGATTACAACTAAAGAAAGAATGACCAGTTAACACTTTTAAACAAACAAGAGAACTGTGACAGTTCTGTGCTCAGCTGCCTTTGGATGCACAAACTGAAGTGGTCCCATGATCTTTGGAATAATATCGAGGTTACCTTTCTTGAAACCATGATCACTGTTTGCCATACTAAAGTCTTCACTTCTCACATTTCTGGAGTCATCATTTTAGTGACAAACAGGACCCATTATTATGGGTCAAATTAACAACACTAACAGAAACCCTATACAGTACTTTCCTATTTCTGTTGAATACTAACTATGGGCCTTGGAAACACCATCACCAAGATCTAAGCCAATGTGTCAGTTAACCTTTCAATCAGTTAAACATGTAACATCCAGGCCGCGACCTCGAAAAAAAAATTCCACACATATGAAAAAAAAAATCAAGCAGGGGTTCTCCTAGAAAAAGTTTTCTTTGTGATTTATAACCCCTTCCCCCTGATCTAAGACCAACAGCTGTCAAGGTCTTTTCCCCATGCTCGCTACTTTAAATGAAATTCAAATCCCCCCCCCCCCCCCATATTCAGGGAAATTATACAGCATCTGAATTGCCACAAGATCACAATGATAGAGAAACAAATCAGAAATGAACTGTGCCACAGTCCGGAATCCTTCTTTTGACCTCCTGCCAAACGATAATTATTACTTACAAAAATAAAGATGATCGTCACTTGTGTCATGGTGCGTTCCATACCTGTGATCATTGACAGTCAGCAATGGAGGCCATTCCAAGCCTTGGACATGCAGCCTTGGGCACTGCAGAGGTTTGCTATCATTCAAAATTCATTGCATCACGTTTGTTTACTATGCTTGTAGCGGGCAATAATACAAGTGAACTTGATCCCAAAACACCAATATATTAAGCAAAATACTTGTCAAAATATTGAAAAAACATTCTCATGATGCTGACTAAATTACTTCCATTGACTTTATTCAAGGGTAAAGTCAATCAAAGTAATATTAGTCACACATTTCCAGTCTGTCTGGGACTACCAAGGGGAAAAAAAACTTTCTGTGGCCACTGCCCAGCGCGTGTCATGAACAAATTAAGCAGAGGTGTTGAATCAAAACAACAGATATATATTTTCAGCTATTGTTTGATGGTACACAGTGAGCAATTTGACAATGTTATTGTACTCATAACTGTCCATGTGCTGAAATCAGGTCTGCTGTCTCGTCATACTCAGTCACACAAAATCTGGCACTATTGCGAAAATGACAAACCAATTGAGGAATTAATGATATCTGGCCCAAAATCTGCTATTGAAGCCCACATCTGTCATACTGTGTTTTGTCCCAGAGCTGTATTTCACTCCTTATTCTCACAATTTCTACAATAAAAGAAGCTGTCTTAGCATCTGGGGTCCGTTTTGCCCAAGACTGTTGATACTTGATGTCCTAGCATGGATGCAAATGCTGACAAAGTCATACAAACTCATCCATGAAGGCAGAAAAAGAAATTTGCAAAAAAAAAAATTCTTTTTCAAAATTTTAACACCAGGTAAGTTCCAAAGTATCCAGGGTACCTTACCCATGTTCACAAACTAAGAGTCTTTTTGGTTCAAGAATAACAGAATACTTTTGAACAATCCTAACAGCGTTCTGGAGAAAAATTAAAAAATTGACAGAACACACCGACACTCAAAAAACATGAGAAAAAACTGCAGCGCCACCCTTTGAACAAATTAAGGTCAAGGAGCCTCAAGAAGTGTCCCCATGCCAATTTTGAAGCAATTGGCTCAGCGGTTTTGGAGAAGATGATTTTAGAAGATTTTCCTAAAATATGAACAAATCATTTCATAAAAAAGTCTGAAAATAACTGCACTGTGACCATTGGAACAAACTTGGCAGAGACACACCCAAGGCACATCTCCACCATGTTTCAAGTGAATCTGGCAAATGGCTGCTGAGAAGTTCAAAATGTTAATTGTTGATGGACACACAGATGATGATGGACAAAGAACCAAACTCCAAAACTCACTGGAGCATAACTGTTTGAGCAAATTTGGAAGAGACCAAACCAAAGTACATTGCTACCAAGCTTGAAGTGGATCTGACAGATGGTTTTGGTGAAGAAGTCAAAATGGATATTGTGGACAGATGGATGCTGGACATCTGACCCTCCTATAAGCTCAGCTGACTGACAAGTCAGCTGAGCTAAAAATGTCTAGCTTCGTTGTAACCTTTTTGAGTGTCATACTTTTATGAAACTCAAAAAACACACTGCTATCCCAAGAAGTACCCACACACCAATGTTGCTATGTGTAAATGGCACAGTATACATGCAGGAAACCTGGTCCAAATAAGCATCTGCAGATGGAAGGGCAGAAGATGAGACAAACTGCGTGCAAACCTGCAGTCCCCCTGGGTCCTGGCAGGGGATTGGCAACTACGGGGTTACTAGTGCACAGAGATGACGAGGCTTCACTTACCACCACCGGTCCCTTGTTACTTACACCCAAGGCCTGGATCTGCATCGCCGTCAATTTCACCACGGCTGAGCAGAACACAGGGGGCGCTGCAATCCGTGTCTGGCTTCCCTCTGAGCGATGGGGTACATTGTGCATGCTGTCCCACATACTGGGCCCACACTCATCAGCCAGGATTATATTCAAGCAGACATTAATCAGCGTCTGAAAAAGTTTGATAAAAAAACTTCTGATAATTGATCCCAAAGTATACATTTCGTTTGTTTTGGTTTTTTTGTTTGTTTGTTTTTTTGACAGGAGAAAACTAATATGTTCACCAGTGAGCATTGGTTTAATCATAGATAGTCAGGTCAACTATCTGCAGTTTCATGATGAAATTATTCAACAACAAAAAACTGCAGAGGTTGAACTAAAAAAAAAGAAATATAAACAAACAAACAAAAAATAAACAAGAGGACTCTGGAAAGTCCTGTGAACTTCAGAATATCAACCATCATCACTGATAACATGAGCATCTCCTCTGATCAATTTTTCCTAATTTTGATAATTTGCTGAAAATCAGACAATGATAGCACCACCATGTTGTGAACAATTTGGTGGATATCAAGTCCATGTACATTCACAAGAAGCTTGAAGAACTTACCATTTGGGAGAAAAGTAAAAACACAGACATTTTTTGAAAATTGAAAAAAAAAAAAAAAAAAAAAAATCACCCGTCGAACAAATTACGGTCTAACGGTCTCAAACAAGCGTCCCTGAGCAATTTCAAAGCACTTGGTTGAGCAGGTTTGGAGAAGATCTTTTAGAGATTTTACTGCAAAATTAGCAAGAAAATCTTGTAATGCATGAAGAAAGATGGTATAGACCCAGCTCAGGTACGTGCCCAGCAAGTCAAAAAGGAATCTAGTTGATGGTTTTGGAGAAGTAAAAAATGTAAATTTCCATTAAAATAGGCATTGACTTACACAGTGACATTGTGAAAAATCCAAGTTTTGTCCACGGGATAAGTTTTTAAAAAAAAAAAAAAAATAAAATAAAAAAATAAATAAATCTTCACCAGAGATTACAAATCTTCCAAAGATTGTACAAATTTTGTCTGTGTGATAAGATAAGTTTTAAAAATTAACAGGGGGATTCAAAACTTGAGTTAAGTTTCCCATTAAATCTTAGTCTAAGATTACATGGCTTCTGACTTTTGAAAACTTGTGTTAAGTTCGTTAACTTGCATGATCTTGTCCCAAGTGTGGATTTTTTTACAGTGAATCAATTTGACGGCATGCACAGACTGACAGGTATCTAAATCTGTTAAGAAGGGGGCTGTGTGAACAGCCCATCCTCAGTTGACCTTGACATTCAACCCATGAGAATGGTCCGCTATGGTCTGCAGGACGAGGAATTTTGGACAGCAAGTAGAAAATGTGCTCTTCCATTGCAATACCTGCTGACTTACATGGTAATCAATAGGAATGCAAGCATTAAGTTACAGGTACCTGAACTGAAAAATCCATTACAAATCTGGAAACCAGAGCAGCACCACCTAGTGAACAATTTTGTTTCACTCTCCCACAAGCTACATTTCCATTGAGTTTCACAACAATTGAAGTGACGGTTTTGGAGAAGGAAAAAATAGCTTTCATACACAAAAATTTGTCAAAAAACTAGAACAGTGCGATTTTCCAACAGAAAATCAAATGTCTCCTTGTACAGTTGATACTGTTACAAAGTTCTCATACTAATCCCAGTGACATACAAATAAGGCCAAGGTAACTTTTTGCCCTTCCTTCTGGCCATATGCTTCAACCTCCAACAAACATTGTCAACAATGTGGTTATCTCCACTGAAATGCATGTTGAAGTGAACCAACTTTGTGACAAATTTCACCCTACAATGACCACTCCATGCATAAACAGGTGCTACATGTAAAGTTACTAATTTGTTTCCTCTTCATACCGAGTTTCAATTATAAAAACAAATATGTGGTCAGAATGCTGGAAAAAGTCATTCTCATGTAAAGGTTATCATTTTTCAATGTGCAACAATGGCCATGATTGTAAGACTTGCCTGACAATATGTTGGAGTAAACAAGGGGTTAGTAAGTACATGTAGGCTACTCAGGGGCGATTGCTTGAGCAGGTGCCATCAAGTTATCGAGTCCACGATGAAATTCACTAATCTGGTGGCTCTGTGAGATTGGTTATTGCGTCAAGCTCACCCATCTTTGAACTTGACCGACAACAGACAAAGGACCATAAGATAAGCTCAGCTGACTGACAAGTCAGCTCAGCTAAAAAATCACTGAAAGCAATCAGGTCCTGTTGGGTTGTAACTGTTAATGTAAGCATACCTGTTGAGGCGACAAGTGTTGTGCATCTTTCAGATGCAACCAACATTTTTGCAGTCTTCATGATCTTTATATGAACACAGGATGTAATATAGCCCATCCAGCAAAACCTTGAATATATTGGTCAACATCCATATACATCAGAGGCGAATCTATTTATGTAACTGCATCCACAAGAGGTATCCAGAACAAAGAACAGGCTAGTTTATCCTTTGCTACTCAGACTGCTCCAAAGCCCCCGGGATTTTGGTCTGCCTCAATCCTTCACATAAAATTTTTGTCAACAGAAAACATTTTTGCTAAGAATTGCAGATGATACCTATAATGATAGCATGCCCCAGGTCAACAGCTTTCCTTGGCATGGGCTGGGCAAAATGTGCCCCACTCGAGCCAAGGAAAGCTGTTGACTTGATCTTATATTACCCCCCAAAGGGTTTAGATCTCACACGGGCACACAATATTTGATTAACTCACTGGGATCATGTGTGTTAACATATGGGGAGGAAACAGTGACATATTACACAAGGTACCAACTGCAATGTTGTGGGCGGGGGCAAAGGGGGTAAACCCACGCCACACAAGACAGCAACTGACCTTCCTTGCATTTAAATATAGTAATATGAAAGTATTACATTTGCAACAGCTTAATTTCCTATCAAATGAAACTTCATATCATGTGTACCAGGCTCTGGTAACATGAACTTGTGTGAAATCATTCCTTCAAAATGGCTAGCTCATAACAAACAACCTCTAGATTGCAGAAACTATCAGCCCAGACAACTAAACTAGGCTTCTTGTCCACTCAAAAATGGACTCTATTTACCTTACAAGCAAACATTTCCAAGCTGAGAAAGACATACATTTGCACTGCAGTTTGGGGCAACAACGTCTGTTGTCCCCATTGGTGTGGCTATTGCGAATAACATGACATACCGATACTGCATAAATTGGACGTCATTTATGAAAATTATAAGACAAGATGCATGTCCTGTGATATGAAACCCTAGAAACCAGGTCTACATTCCAGTTCTGCCTCTGTACACCACTGTACGCACATAACGTCAGTTTTACAAAGTACATGTATGTCCCCATCTGTCACCACTTTTTTGTGTTAATCTTTTCCTGGTCAGAATCAATTTGGGCAACAGCTTTCCTCCATGCAAGCCGGGAACTATGTAAGCCAAGCCACGGAAAGCTGTTGACCTGAGGCATGTAAATCCTCATCAGTCTAACTTACAATTGTCACTTACAATAATTTTTATTGATGAGAAATTAATGCAAAAATCTTTGTGGAGGATAGAATTTGACGAACTTGCACTTGGAGCAGGAAACGGTTGAAGCTAAGGCAGATGTCAAGAGGGACAGAACAATGTACATGTACTCACATAACATGCGGGGAGGGGGCATTTTATTATTATTATTATTATTATTATTATTATTATTATTATTATTATTATTATTATTATTATTATTATTATTATTATTATTATTATTATTATAATTTTTGCTGACACTGTTTTCTTCAAAGCATTTATATATCAAAGCTCATATTATCTCTTTGCAGAAATCATGCATTCTTCACCAAATGTTAATTTTAAGACAGACCAGAAAGGTTTTTTCATGCATTTTCTTCAATTGGTATCACTCAAGAGTCAGGAATGGGCCTACTGTCTGTATAAAGTCGAGTAACGCATGCTTATATGTAGGGCTAACATGGGGAGATCCATTTAGCCCTGGGTACAAGGATACACTTACCCATGTACTGTCTGGTCTCTTGCATGAAACTACCTCATTGGTTATTGCACATCAGCACTTTACCACTCCGAATCAAGCTTGCTTGCATGGACAGATTTTTCTGAGACCCTCATTTCCATGCATGCAATGTAAAACCCAAACCAGAAATGTTTGGCTTTCTTGAGATTCCCTTTCATATAGGTGAGAGATACTAGCAATAGGCACCTGAAGACTGCAACACTCTTCATTTCAACTGGATATATCTGATTCTAACTTTCAAAACCTGATAAAATTCACACGAATCAGTTAATTATTAACTCATTCCATACTATGGTCACAGGCCTTGGTCAGTGGCTCTGGCACTGCCTAGCAAGTCATGCTGCAGCTACCCTTGGGGCAGCTGCAGCATGACTTGCCAGGCAGTGCCAAAACCACTGACTTAAGACTATAGGCATGTTGGTACTTGAACGAAAGCTCTTTTCATGAAGAATTTAAATATGCAATTGTCGTCTTAAATCTAGGTCAATATACGGAAAAATCAGGGACTGGTATGGAATGAGTTAATGTCTAGACCCCCCTCCCCACCCAAAATAAAAACAAAACCAAAAACAAAAAGCAATCTTTGGTAAACTGGCTTATACAGCACAGGTTTTTAACTAGAGAGCTATGACTGCAAGGATCACTGGGATGCCTCCAAATGCCCACTTTACCCATGAATTGCCCACAATACCTACATGTACCATATCTGATAGATTCATCTTTGCTGCAAAGCGACCCATGAATATGTTGCACTAAAGGGAAATTCTAACGATGTCATCTCTTCCTAACATCACTGATGAATAAAGTTTGAACAAAATCTGTCCATGTCACTTGAAGATATGGCAGCAATATAGACAACTGGCCATAAATAGGTCAGATTAACTAAAATGTAAGTCACAGTGACCTGAAAATCTAATCAGCTGTTTTCTTTTTTCTTAGAATGAATCCCTGTGCGAAATTTGGGAAGAATCCATTTTGGCACTTTGAAGTTATTGCAGTAACAAGGCCAATTTGACCATGGAAAGGTCTACACCATAAGGTCACAGTAAACCACACAATAGGTTATAGTGACATGAAAATCTGATCATCTAATCTTTGTCTGAAAATGCATCTTTGTTCCAAATTTGAGAAGAATCTGACATAGCTTTTCCACAGCTTGCTACATTTCCCCCACAATTTACAACAAAGAACATCTGTGTTTTGCATAGATGGATTCTCGAGACTCCAGCAGTCACAGGGGTTGACTGCCTTCATGAAGGATGCAGCAGTTAGATTTGGCTTTGAGCAAGTCTCTCTCATCATACATTTTGTATTTGCACTGCCTTACTGAAACAAGTCTGATCATCATGGCCTTAAACACAACAGAGACATAAGGTCTGTTTATGCAGGTAAATGAAGCTAAGCAACATGTACCTGAGTCATGGCACATATCAGCACAATGTTATCAAGGAGTCAGTCCATAGTGGCTCATGGTAGGCTCCTTGACATAATACATACAGCTACACCCACATCAAACTTAACATGCGTGAAATACAGCAATGCGTTACCAACGTATCAGCAAAGTGTTCAGTGAAACGCAGACACGTTGAGAACATTTTTGAAACACTGCGCAAATGAGTTAGTTCTGCAAAAGTGTTTCAAACAGGTGTTGAAATGCATTGTTCAAACACTCAAACATGTTTTGTTCTCCAAATGTTTTAAAAGAGTTTCAAATGCATTGCCACCAGTATTTCAAACACTTTCTCAACCGGGTTTCAAGCACTTCGTCAAAAGGTTGCAGACATTTTGCCAAACATTTTAAACACCAAGCATATAGCTCTGTTAATGCAGACTTTAAAAAGCGTCACTGCTGCGTCCAACATTTTAAAATGCTAAACAGACTTGTTACTTGCCTTTGTTGAATATTATATCAAGTTATTCAGAAACTTACATAACTGCGATCTATTTTCAATCTTTCAACACAATAATGACAAGATTGCATTCATCCTCGTACTCACATCATCGTATGTACCACAATGAGCTTGTCAATATAAAGAGTTCATCCCTTACAGAGGCAGTTTTTTTATTTTATGTTACAGCCCTCCAGGCCTTCAAAGAGATTGAGAATGACCTGTTAGATCTTGTTGACATCCACGTAACTTATTCTGTATGGTCTTTGTTCGTTGAAAACAACTAGATGGCGAGGCTCCTAAAGATTTACAGCTGGAAACCCCCACCATTTTGAACACGATGGAAGTCGTGACCTTTGCATGGATCTCGTGACTCTCTTTTGAGGACATTTTTCCACATGTGGCATACATTGCTTCCAATTCCCTTTCACTGTTGAATGAGAAGAATTGGAACTGATGGAGGCCCAAAACAAGACTACAGCATGTTGTGGCATGGTTTGACACAAAAGTGCCAGTGTAATGAAATTGGGCCCCATAAGACAAAAAGAATAACCTCTAATCGGTATGGATCCTGACCCACCCTAACTTCCAGTCTCACTCTCAGCCTCAGGCCAACATCCCATCACAATGGCCCTTTGTTTTATCATTTGTTTATACCTATTTAAGAGCAACCAGCCCATCCATGTATTATCACAAGTAGCCTTGATCCAGCTTGAAGTCTTGATGTTGGAGTTGATCGGTGTTATTTCATTGTTTTCAGTTTCACTGTGATACAGTGCATGTCACACTTTTTGTTGGTCCTGCTGATTGTTTTGAAATTATAGCTGTTTATGACTAAATCAACTTTAAAGGAAGGCACTCCTTACGTTGTATTATACATCATTGGAAACGATTTTTCATAAGGATTTCATATCTGATGTTTATTTTATTAATTTTCACAAATTTCCGATGTTTATTGCCAAATATTAAAACCCCCACATTGCCAGCAGTTCACCATTACGCGAAGCCAGTCAAGATGTCGGACCAATTAGAAGCGACTATACAACTGGCCAATCATAGCCATCGGTTGATAACGAAGCCAAGCGCACCATGATCATTGTTCAACACAAAGCCACTTCAAATTATGAAAATTGTTTCCGAGGTTGTTATCGACGTAAAGAATATGCATATGTTATGTGTTTCAATCAAATCAATTATTATTTATCAATGTATTTACTCCGTTCATGATAATCGGTCGTAAATCGTGACCGTGTAACGTGAGCGATAATATGAGCTCCGGGAGTTATCAAACGATCGGAATTCGTCACGCAGCTTGAAGTGCGCTGAACACAACTTCGTGCTTTTGTATGCTGCCAATACTTCTTCTGGGATTTTCATAATAGCATTCCATTTATCTGCTAATGATGTGTCTTTTGGCCAAGAATGAAAATATCTTTCTGGATATTCGGTGGCTGTGCCACCGCACGAAACACACCTTGGCATTTTCGTCTGTTCGCAGTCAATGAAAAACTTGGAACTCTCTACCGCACGGAGGTGTAGAAGGCTGCAGAATACCGCTGTTTCCAAATTTGGCTATAAATATGTCCAAGATCGCGCGAGGAAAGACGTGACATATCGTGACTCGTAAACGTTGCTTTTTTCTCGCTAAAACGAGTTATTAAAAACAGTTTTAAACAACTGCTGCATATACATTGACATATGTTATTAGTTTTCGTTACATTTCCAACCACTTCAATTTGAAACTAGGAGTTTATTCTCATCAAGTAAAAAAAACTAGGTGCAGAAGGAGGACTCCCGTGATCCGCGAAATCGCCTTTGATCTTCCATAGGTTTGCCGCTTCCGGTAATTTGACAGGTAAAGCTGATTTCAGCAACATTAAAATGCAGATTTTAGAAATATGGAATAAAATATAACTAAACCATTTTACATGTGGTAAGTGCCTGACATGAAGTTCCCAAAACACTTAAAATACAACGTAATGAGTGCCCTCCTTTAAGCTGTATGGGTAGAATTTCAAGAGCTCAGCCAGGACCCATATTACAATACCCTCCATGGGCTTCAAAAACAGTAAATAATCTGGTTAATACTAGGCCTAACTCATGCTCAATTGTGTCATCAAGGAGTCAATCAATCCACAGTGGGCTATGGTTCTCCCCTTGACTTTATACAACACACAAATCTCATTGTCTGAATGCAACATAATTAATTCTTGTGATGCTATACTCAGAACAAGTACATGTGTTTCTACTATTTCCATAGATTTGAGCAACTGTGTGACCCATGTTCACAAAGTACAACCAACCTTAAAGTGCTAATCACGGCTACAGTCGTTTTCTCACTACCATTAAACACATAATGGTTAAAAGATTCAAATTCCTCCTGAAGATATCTTTCATTCAAATACCAGCAAGCCTGGTCTAAAGCAAAAAGTAGTCTTAGTCAACAGCTTTCCTCAAGAGACTTTGTGCGCAATGTGCACAAAGTGCCCCGAGGAAATCTGTTGACTCAGTCCTAAATCAGCACTTTCGGGGTTAAAGAGCGGCCAGAGACTGCAGTGCAGTGATAACTTGTTCATAAGCATGGACCCCTGAGTAACCGATAACATCAGAAATAACATTTTTGTTATGTCAGCATGCCAAACGACTCCTCAGGACATAATCCATGTATCTATACGAAACAATCTATGACACAGCATGCCAAACACCTCGTCAGTGCATAATACATGTACTTATGTGAAACAATCTGTTACAACCCCGACTTAACATCAGAAATGCTATTTTCATAATGACACAGCATGCCATACAACCCCTCAGTGCATAATACATGTACTTTATAAAACATCTTATCACAACCCCAACTTGGGACAGGTGTCAACAACCTTTAAAGGGACAGGTGTCAACAACCTTTGAAATGGAATCATCATTACTACAGAAGATTGATTGGCCTAAACTATAAACTTTGAACCCTTTTTATTGAAAGGATCAGCTGAGATTTTATGTTCAGTTCTGTTTTTTTGATATGCTGCTGAAACCAGACCGCAACAAAGTCAATCCACCACCAAAAATAACCATGAAATCAGAAAAGGATTGGCAACTTTCCATGAATTAAGAATGTCGAGATCAGTCCCTACTTACTCTGGACAGCGTAACTTAATGCTTATTATAAGCACGTTGGCATTTCAATACATGTAAAACCTCTTTGATCACAAATTTGAATTACATCATTTCAAATAAGAGTTAACAAAGCTAATATTACTCTGTGTCAAGTATAAAATGACCTCTATCACCTAACACACCACAGCAAATGAATGTTAACCCTTAAAGCGCTGATTTACAACTGAGTCAACAGCTTTCCTCAGGGCACTTTGCATGCATTGCGTGCAAAGTGCCCCGAGGAAAGCTGTTGACTAAGACTACTTTTTCATTTTGACTAGGCTTGCTGGTATTTGAATGAAAGGTATCTTCATGAGGAATAATGGTTTAACGGTAATGAGAAAACAAGAGGACTGTGACTGTCCTGTGCTCAGCTGACATGTACATACATGTATACCCTTGTGATTTTTTAAGGTTTTGCTCCCCAAAAAGAACAAATTTCATAAAAAATCTAAGAATCAATGGAGCATGACCATTTGAACAATCTGGTAGAGACCCACCCATGGTACATTGCTACCAAGTTTGAAGTCAGTCTGGTTGAAGGTTTTGGAGAAGTCGAAAAAAAATGTTAATTAGCATTAAAATGCCCAATGACTCACACATTAATCAATAGGAAAGGTGCATTTACCGATAAGCACCTGAATTGAAAAAAATGTTAAAAATCAGGAATCAATAGCATTGCCACATGGTGAACAACTTTGTTTGACCCTCCACAAGAAACATATCTACCAAGTTTCAGCTTAATCTGAGTGACGCTTCTGGAGAAGATGTCAAACATAGCAAAACCACACAAAAAAATCATAAAAAATTAGAAATAAAATTTCAGCACCACCTGGTTAACAAATTAAGAACTAAGAGTCCCTAGGAGTGTTCCTGTGTGATATCAAAGCAATTAGGTGAGTGGTTTTCAGAAAAGAAGTTTTTTTTAAGATTTGCCCCCCCCCCCCCCCCCCCAAAAATCTAAAATTCACAGTAGTGTGACCATTTAAATAAACTTGGCAGAGACCCAACCAAGGTCCATTGCCACCAAGTTTGAAGTGAATCTGGTTGATGGTTTCGGAGAAGAAGTTGATTGTTGATGACGGAAGAAGGACCATAAGATAAGCTCTGCTACTGACAATTCAGCTGAGCTAACAACAACAGAAAGGATTAGTTCTTTAAGGGTTAACAAAGCTGATGTTATTCTGTGTCAAGAATAGGACAAACTGGATCATCAAACTAATTAAGGTCACACCACACAGAACTTGTCAGTTACATGTACTCTGCTTTTTGGCCTGCATGAATTTTTTTGGCCCAGCTGGCCAAGTACTACAACAGTCCTAGTCTGGAGACACCACTTTAATGTGAGGCCTCCTGGCCTGAGAAACCACATTTTGTCAGATGCTAAGTGCCATCTTTGCCATATCATTGGACCTCTAACAGGAAACCTTTTGTTGCGCCTAATCTAAGAATGTTTCTGCAAACAGAGACCACCGAACACAACACAATGTAACACTGAATGCTGACAGGCTATCAGTGCACTACACCGTCAACAATTTTATGTGGCAGTAGAGCGTTGCACTTCTTTGTTTTGGTTCAGAACTGCGCAAAAGATGTGTCACTGTTACTGTTTCTATAACAGGCATGCAAACTAAGATGACAATATTGGTGAACCCATATTATTATGTTCTTTGTGAATTAACATCTCCCAAACTGTACCTTTAGGTTTCATCAATTTCATGCACATGCAATACGCTACTGGTTCACTAAGCACCAGATTATGATGCCTCATATTGCCTGCTCAAGGGACCAATACTTGTCTTTCCTGTGCTGCACCTCAGCAGAGTTCAGACAGTGAGCAGGGCATTGGGTCTGTTTTTCAGTAGAGTTTAGACAGTGAGCAGGGCATCTGGTCTGTTTTTCGGTAGAGTTTAGACAGTGAGCAGGGCATTGGGTCTGTTTTTCAGAAGAGTTTAGACAGTGAGCAGGGCATCTGGTCTGTTTTTAAGTAGAGTTAAGACAGTAAGCAGGGCATCCGGTCTGTTTTTTCAGTAGAGTTTAGACAGTGAGCAGGGCATCCGGCCTGTATTTTCAGTAGCATTTAGACAATGAGCAGGGCATTGGGTCTGTTTTTCAGAAGAGTTTAGACAGTGAGCAGGGCATTGGGTCCGTCTCGTAAAGGCTATGGGCTCAGGGGGTCAGTGCAGGCATAGTACAGATCAAAACTGCAGAGGTTACAGTTTACAGATGATCACTCCAACTGGTGTTACCTCGATTTACAATGAGTGTATTCACCTGTTGTATTACTTGAAGAAGCACACCATTCAAGTACTTTATATGGATGTACATCAGCTTGATTTTCATGGGATATAAGACAACTCTAATTTCAACACTCACAAACCTGATGCCCATGTGTCTGCATGCAGTTTTTTTCCATTAGATTTTAGTACATTGAAGTTGTAAATGTCAACTGTTTCTTTTTTCTCACAAACGACAAAGGTGACAAGGCAACAGTCTTCCTCAGTACACTGTGGGTGCAGTGTGCCCTGATGTGTATCAACACTCACCACACTCTGGGTGCAGTGTGCCCTGAGTGTGTCAACACTCTACACTCCACGTGCAGTGTGTTCTGAGTGTACCAACACTCACTACACTCTGGGTGCAGTGTGCCAACACTCTGTGCACTCTGTGTGCAGTGTACCCCTGCAAAAGCTGCTGACTCCAGCCCCACAGGGTTGACCCTTTCCCCCTTAAACTGGCTGGTGGTCAAACGTCATCTGCTTCATTGTTTTCAACTACCTTTGACAGCAAAAACAGTTTGACTGAGAATTGCAGATGAGACCAGTCAAGATCACATGTCCCATGTCAACAGCTTTCCTTGGCATGGGTTGGGCTCTAAGTGCTTAACCTATATCAAGGAAGGCTGTTGGTTCAGTCTTAATTCACGGGGAAAGGGTTACACATTATATCTTGGCCTTGTTTGGTTTTAGTGAGTTGTCCACTACATTTTCATGCAAACAGAAGCTCTGCAGCATCTCCATGTGTACCTCTGATTGTCCCTAGAGGGAGTACTATCCCATAATAATCAAGCATACACCTGGTTTAAACTAGTCAGTGAGTTGTGAAATGATGATGTTACATCACTTTTTATACCAAAGCTGTAGGCCAGGCTTACAAGGCAGTGGTTAGTGGCCTAGCGGGTGAGTCTCAAAACAGCATGCCACGACTGTGTGCTTTAGTACAAGTCAAACTATTTGGTTACGTGAGCAATTACCTTCAATGACAACTCAGCAATCTTGGGCCGCTAGAAATTAAAAGTGTCATTTCTTAATCTTGGACTGCCAGATATTAAAGATATTATTTCTCACTTTCATCTTGCATCTCTACAGAAAATCAAATACTGATTTTATACAATTCATGAAAAGATGCAACCATACATTTCCAGTTCACCTTATAGTGAGACCATTACACAGAATAAAGAAATGGAAGACATTACAAAATGGGAAATCTGCTGGGTGGGGTAAACATGTATGCCATATCTATAGAACTACTAATTCATACCTGTATTATGAAGTGTCACACAAATATATTATTACGGTTTGGGTAGAAAAACCATTACTGTTACACATAGCTAAACATCAATATTACATGTACAACAACAAAAATCACGGCTTCTCAACTTCTTGCCTGGTAAACACACCAAGCTTAACATGCATTCAGCTCTTCATATTCCACTCAATTTGAGCCATCACAAAGTTGATGGTCTGCTTACCAGGCAATACAACTTCATGGCCACCTTTACTTTGCATTTGGAAATTTGCCTGTTTCTGACCAATTTCTTTTGTGCCTATTTTTTTTTTTTTTCAATTGTGGCAGTCTCACGATCACAAATTAGCATGTGCTGCTAGCATAGGTAAGGCACTGATGTTGTGGTGAATTTATGGCAACCTATGGACTGATATTTCCATGGTACAGGGCCAGAATTTCGCAAAATTTTGCAAGAATCTATTTGGATTTTTGTCAATTAGTTTTCTTTTTAAAGAAAGACAAGTTTCGGAGAATCTTTATGAGAATAGATTCTCACATTCTCTCCGAAATTCTGGCCCTGTGGTATCAAAATACATTTATTTAATAGGTCTCAAAATGTTGAAAGTGATGCAATGGGTCCCCAAGTTGGAAGCTCCGTGCAACACCAAAACACTTCAAGTATAGTCACTACTCTCTAACACTGAAGGTAAAAGACAAATAATGTTATAACATAGACACAGAGGCAGATATTTGTACATTCAGATACATCCAAAGTCCATCATGTTATTTGCATTTGAAAATGGCGTTCAGCTGGCAGCATCGCCTCCACTTTTAATCTGCACTGGTCCCTAACACCATCAGCCTTCGTGATCAACATCACTGGAAAATAATCCCAGACTGCCTTTTGTCAACAAATCAACTCTGCAGCAGTTTCTGAGGATACTCTGGACCCTATGAGAGCAAAGTTCCTACCTTGAGGTGAGGTAAATGTGCTACAAAGCTGTACTTGGCGAGGGTGGCATGGACACCTGCAAGAAAAGGGAAAACAATCTCATGCAGCGTTTTTTTTTGTTTGGACTTCACAAAGCAATTTTCTCAAAGTTGGAAATGTACACATATATTAAACACTAAACATTGTCAACAGGTGCTACACACACTAAATCATATCATCTTCAGCTCCTGTATCTTGATTACAAAACTGCCAGGTGATAAGAGCTTCAACCGCAAGACATTTATTTTTAGTTTTCATATTATTAGTAAGACGACGCAATTTTGATAAAAATTTTTTTTTACGGATCCATCATGCAGGTAACAAAAGCCCTGCCAGAAAAATAAATAAACATGTCATTTTTTTTTTAGTATCCACCGACGCTAAAATTTTCCTTCTGCCTGGCCTCACACATATTTGGTGTGAGTTTTGATATTGCATCTCAATTCATTATGTCATGGACATCACAATATTTCCTGCTATGCATTCCATCTGTGACCTTCACGAAGTAGGTCAAGGTCACCCATGTTATGTAATATCAAACTTTTAATTGTGATACAGACTTGTGGTACATTTGGGTATTGTTAGCCTTCTTATTTCTCGACATGTAAAATTTAATGTCCTTTAAGTGCATCCTTACCAACCTTGAAAAATAGTACACAGTCATCCTAATTTTACAAAATTTCAGCATTGCCCTACTGCTATTGATTTACATTTTCAAGTTCCATCTCAATTTATAATCAAAATAATGAATTTAATGCACTTCTAACACCCAGGATGCTAGTTCCACTCAATACCACCAGTGGCACCACCATGACTTCACCTCATAGACTTTTGTTTATATAATATTCCTGTTCCTGTATATTGTTACATGTGCACAAGTTCAGATGTAATGACCATAACAAAAAAATTTGTTGATATGTATTCTCTCTGTGACCTTGAGACAGTAAGTCAAAGTCACCCATATTAAGAAATATCAAACTCCATTATATAATACACATTTATGTTACATTTAGTATTGCTAGCCTTCTTATTTCTCAAAATTTAGAATTTAGTGCCCTTTACAACATCCTTAAGGTGGCGATCTAGTGAACGCATATGAACGGACATTGCTCACCATTTCTCGCGATTGTGAAAAATAGGCAACAGTAAACCATATAAAAGTATACCTTTTCTAAAAGTTGAGTGTCTAGCGCAAACGAAGGTACCACCTTTATTAAAATCTATCCGACAGTATTTATTTTATGAAGCCACAAAGTGGGACAATCGTTTGTGACAACCCAAAGCCACTCCAGCGAAATTGGGAGGTCAACAGATTATCCGATGACCACTTCCGTCCGTTTTACCGCTAGGGTAGATTCTTGGCCATCAAAACGTGTTTTGTATTGTCGATAACGCAAACGAGCCCTGTTTTAGGTCACGAAAGATATTTATTGTTGTGCCATGTAAATGTACTTTGGGTGAAAGCTCTGCGAATGACGGTGAAACTACAAAACTATTCCCGTTATCAACAAACAAAAACACGTTTTTAGAGAAAATAAATAACTTATCATACATGCCAAGTCTAGAAAGAATCGAGCCAGTGGATTTTTCCCCAATTTCGCTGGAAGTGGCCGTTCCTTCGTAAAAGTGAACCCGAGAAAACAGGCTATATCTCTCGCTCTGATGATCTTTGACCTTCGTCGGTCAATGCCGCCAAAACTATTCAAGACAGGTTCTATTTTTGAACTTCCGCGATAAGTACGACCTCCCTAGTTGTCTATCAATGTTCAAAACATGTTAAATATAGTGATTTATAGCTAAGAATCACATATTCATAAGGAGGTACGTCTCCTGTCCTTTTAAATACCCTCGTGGAAATTTAGCGCCATATGACGTTTTCGCGGAAGTAGGCGGAGTTACCCAGCGAGCATGCGTACTAGAACTTGAGAGAGCTAATTATGCAAATGTGCCAAAGATAACTGCTGCCGCAACAGCCATGAAAGTTGACGATAGCGAGGGATGAAGTGTACAATACAACTAGGGTCGAATGAATCGCACTATTCATGAAAACACCAAGCGATGAATAAGAATCTGTTTTAAATTACCCCGACATGTCTCATTGTTCTACGATTTTCACAGGTTGTTCTTCTTGTTTACAACAAGTTCCAGCCAACAGGCTTCATTCAGGCTGGTGTACGGGTTTCATATCACAGACTTGAAACGCTAACAAGAAACTAATAAACCGAACTTCAATGTTGACGAACGGTGCATACAGCCCAATGAAACCCGAAAATGGTGAAATAAATTGTAGTCATAAAGTAAAAAGATTGGATCACGGCCCCATCTCATAGCATTTTATGTGTACATCCTCAACTTCTTCCCGTAACTCGCCAAAATGCCACCGCGAAGAACAGGCTATACTGCAGCCGAGGGGACGGGGACAGAGCAGGGGCAGAGGCAGAGGCTCTGGTCACACTTGATTCACTGTCCAAGGAAATATCCAGTGCACGCATACATTTTTCAGTTAACTTTTAATTTTTTTTATGCGTTGCTCATAAATGAGTTTTCACGTCGTCGTCATCGAGACTGTCCGATTCAGATTCGGTGCCCGTGGATGTGGATGGCACAACCGCTGAAACTAAAAGCTGGGGCCTGGGCTCTTCAGGCCACGTTTGGTATTACGAGCCCTTGTCACTATCGGCAAGTTTTGTCCTGATATCCGTGTCCATGCGTACAATATTTTTTTTTTCTTTTGCGACCCTTTTTCCTTTTTCTTTTGATGGGTACGGAGGAACCGCTTTGAAGTTGTGTTGGAGTCAGACCGTGACCCCCTGACCTCGCTAGATATGTATCAGTGTGGACGCATCACAGGTCCCGTGACCCAACAAACCGGCACGTTCAGTGGCAGCTTTGTTTACACTCCAGTTTGGTACGACCCCGTCAGGAAAAACAACGATTTTAACGTCAATGTAAAAAGTATTTAGCAACGAAACAATGCGGAACTTAAAGTAAACTTGTTAACAGACCAGAAAATGTAAAAAGTGAAACATCGTTAGTTTTTATGTTGTTCACTAGATCGCTACCTTAATGAGCTTGAATATTAAGTCACGGTCATTCAAATTTACAACAAAAATGTGACCATTAGACCAATGCATATTTGTTCTTAATTTCAAAGTTGCATGTAAATTCAAAATGAAAAAAAAAGGCTTTAATGTTCTTTTTACTCTTGCAATCCTAGTTCTGCTTCATATCACCAGTGGTGCCACCATGTTCCCACACATCATACTTTAGTCTGTATGTTTCTGTAATGGTATATTGATAGACATGCACACAAGTTTTGATGATTTCCTGGAATGTATTCCTTCTGAGACCTTGAGAAAGTAGGTCAACGTCATCCATATCATGCAATATATAACTTCAACATATGATACACATTTGTGGTACATTTGGTACCATTAGCCTTGTTCCTTCTCAACATAAAAAAATTTAATGTTTTCAACACTGTTTGGTCCAGATCTTCAGTAATACTGTAGGAGGTACCACCAAATTTCGACAAGTTTTCGTGTTTTCACCTGATCAACATTCCCACCAAGTTTCAAGATGATTAATTAAAAAAAGCTTTAAAAAACCCCAAGCATTCTAAAAATCTTATTTTGGCCCAAATATTACATAATACTATAGGCGGCACCACCAATATCGAACTCTACCTAGATTTTTATACACTTGATAAGTCTTGAAAGTTATATGGCGCCAACATGAAAACTGCCAGCATGAAAACCGCTGACTGTATCACCTTCACAAGCAAAATTTTAGACCTTCAAATGGCCTGGCAGTTTCAAAGCTGCATCTGAAATTTTGACCTGATGATAAGAAAACAAGGCAAGTAGCCAACGGTTAGATAATTAAACACTGCCACATGTCGGACTTGTTTCAGTATGTACGGAGCTCATTTGGGACTGACTGCACTATAACCTTTTATATAGCTCTGTAAAGTTGGTAAACACTCGCATCAACATCAACTACCTTCACTAAGCAAACAATAGTTGAATGGAGGTCTTACCTTTCAACAGATTAGCAGCAGCATTCCAGTCGAGGTGTCTCTGGAACAGAGTACAATATACTTCCTTATGACAACAGAATTAAAAGGGAGAATGATGCAACTGGCATGATATTAATGTTATTTCCACACTGATATGCCAAAAATAAATTTTAAGACCACCCACTTCCTTGACAGACCATGATCAAAATTCCATTTGCAACACAAATGTACATTTGTGGAAAACTGTACACTTTCTCAAGTATAAAATTTAATGTATGTGTAATGGTACAAATAACAAGAGGGCTGTCTGAACAGCCTGTCCTCAGCTGACCTAGGTACTTTCATCCCAAAATAAGTCACACCCTGATCCATGAGCACCCATAACTGTCTGTGTGCACAACTTCAAGCCTATTAGCTTAGAAGTGGCTTTATAGATGGAGAGTTCTGCGATTTTCCCACAAAACTTTTAATTAAAACCATGATGACTGTGACAGTCATGTGTTCAGTAATAAGGGTGTAACAATATACCGCGATACACCCAAGCCATGATACATGTATTGAAATCAAATCCCCTGTATCGCAAAAATTTGATACATTACTTGATTTACGTAGTTTCAGCTGTAAACAGTCAGACTAATTAAAATACTCTCAAGTTTTGATAATTTTTCACAGTTTTGAAAGTTGCCAGTTGACCCAACATTCATCTACATTATGTTTCTGTGATCTTTTTTTGCATTTTGCGATGTTAAGGGAGTCCCGCATATATACATGATGCTTTGTGGTGCAATGTTATAATTTCATGCATCGACCACCACAAACACGGACCACGTTGTGGTGATGTGGAGAAGGTGCCAGCTAAATTGAAATTTGAGTTTGAAAATAAGTTAACTGCTGTTGTGTGTTAACTCATTCCATACTATGGTCACAGGCCTTGGTCAGTGGTTCTGGTACTGACTTAATACTATAGGCATGTTGGTACTTGAACGAAAGCTCTTTTCATGGAGAATTTAAATATGCAATTGTCATCTTAAATCTAGGTAAATGTACGGAAAAATCAGGGACTGGTATCGAATGAGTTAAACAATGTATACCATCTCAAAGAAAGACTCACACTAGCAATAAATAAAGAGGTCCATGCTTGTTCTGGTGAACTCGTCAACGAGTCCCTTTCTGAGGCTTGCCGTCATTCGTAACCAGTGCATCCTGTTTTGCTTGACCACGTCCATGGCGGGTAATACCTTAATTCCCCATACTTTACGCACATTTGTTGAGCAAAGTTTATTTTCATTAAGTCCTGCTGCATGTTATTCAGGGGTACAGTGGTTGAGAAGTTTTTTTCTGGCTTCATGATTGCTGGTTTCTAATCCTCACTGTTTGCGGTGAATGGGTACACTGTCATTGGGCAATGATACAAGCGTTCATCGAAAGTCTTCAAATGTAGTTAAAACTAGCATACTTCATCAAAAGACATGTATACCTACTTTTCTTGTGCTCTCTGGGAACAAACCATGGTTTATAAAACAACTTGACTAATTGAACAAACTTAGTAGACACCCACCCCTGGCACAAAACCTGTCTACTTTGAAGTGGATCTGACCAACGGTTTTTGAGAAGTTGAAAATGTAACTATGAACGGAAGACAGACAATGGATGGACAGACAGACAGACAAAGGATCACCACCCATCTTATAAGCTTGGCTGACTTACAAGTCAACTGAGTTAAAAAAATCATAAAAAACAAAAAAACCACTGGAGCATGACCAATGGACCACACTTGGTAAAGACCCACCCAAGGAAGGTCCCCAAGAAGTTTGAAGTGAATCTCATCAACGGTTCTGGAGAAGTAAAAAATGTGAATTGTTTACAGATGGACTGACAACGGACAAGTCAGTTGAGGTAAAAACTCGACTTCTTCCCAAAATGACACATTTATATGTTACAAATAAGCAGTGAAGGGAACAGAGGGACAGCACAGAACTTGGCTAATGCATGCAGGGCGCGAAAATTCCTATGATCCGACGTTCCGGGACAAGCTAAAGCTCTTCTCGGACAAGTGACTTTCAAATTCAACTTGTCCTGTGGACAAGCTAATTTTTTCTTTTTTAATTGGACTGAAATTACGTCTGTTTGCATGCACGGCAACATAATGATGAGCAGTCAGAGCCTTCGCGACTGTGTATATGTTGGCGATTACTGTGGTCCGTGTGAACAGAACATAAACACCAATGCAGGCATGTGCGTGGGGACGCCAATGCGCAATAGGTGATGATAATCCCCTGGCCTAAAGTAAACAATCCAGGTTTTAACAATTACATGGTCAGCAGGTGTATTCAACAGGACTTGACTACCTACTTGATTTCTGTCAAAACAAGCAGGTATTTTGACCGTTGCGTGCATACGACGACGAGATCAAAGGTACCAGCAGTCATGCATTGGGGCGTAGTGGCTTTCGCCCGCATCGGGGCAAGGTCACAGCACCTCACCGTCAGTCTTATCTGCCCGAACGATGACAAAGGAACATCAAAAAATTTTAAAACTTGCATGACGAATTCTTGAGCAAATTAGCATCAAAGACAATTTATCGGTGGGCTCTAAAAGTGTTGGAGAGATCATGTAATGGTGCCGCAAGTTGACTTCCCGGCCAAACAAAACACACATCTGCCAGTCACACGCAAGTGACCGCGTGGTGTAATCTACGGTGAACGAAGCATCATGCTGACTGATCTGTCACACATTCGGCATTTTTCTCTATCCCCCTACCTTTGCGTATTTGCCTGTGAATCCAAATAATTGTTGCTATAAACACTGGAATCTTTATTTTCGCATGCTGCAATTAAAAAAAAAGGCTTCCCGTTTGTGTGTTCCCTCCGTAAATTACGGCATATTCACACATGTTCACTGGGCGGAAGCCATGATGAAAACACTGCAGCAAGAGCTGCGATTGGCTCATTTTTGCATGTGACTGAATTGACCAATCGGGTGATGTGTTGTGCGTCAGGCCACATGGCCAAAGCAGCTGTTTGTGTACAGTTGCAGGAAAGATGTTGACGGTGCGCACGCTCGATTTCTGATTTGAAATATTAAAATTTTCGTTTGAATTTGATTTAAGAACACCGTTTATTGTGAGGAACTTGCCAATACTGTATATGCAAATTTACTACGATGTACCGATAGCGTTCATGGTAGGTGCGCAAACGATATGCATCCCATCACGGCATCAGACTCAGAGGCAGCGAGAAAGGATCCTGAAACCAATGCAACTGCATATTATTTTAATCGTTATTTAACTTTAACCGGGATACGGACTCCTATCGTCCCAGAAATTACAATGTATTTTCCATCGTTAGTCACCCCATGCAAATAGCTTACTTTTTTAATTTGTATTTTTAATGTTTTGCCAGTTTCACTGTCGAACAGTTGCAGCTTGAATCGTTGTAAAATTTGACATTTTTGTGCGAATTTGCAAGCGACAATACGCGGCAAATATATTTTAGGGTAAATGGTTTGTGTAGGCCTTAGCATTGTGTTTGAAAAAATCGATGTTTATAGAAGTTTTATCAGGACAAGTGGATTTTGTATGCGGACAAGTGGATTTTGAAATTTACTTGCCCTGCGGACAAGTGATTTTTTAATAAATTGTCGAGCCCTGGCATGTCTGGTATTGATAAAATGGCAGTGCCGCAGGACACTAGACTCTGGGAGATGATAAAGTATTTGCCTGCAACAACATATGTAATGTACATTTTGTACGTCAGACACTCTATTCAATTCTACACCCCTACAAAAAAAAAAAAAAAAAAAAAAAAAAAAAAAAAAAAACCCACAAAAATTCACCCCCTTTCCCCCCAAAATTCCACGAAATTCTTTTCGTTAAAATCACTCCATTGTATCAACTCTGTGCCCTCTAGACACAGTACTTACCCTCAGAGCAGCCTTTTTGTAGATTTTGCTGAAGAGTCTCTCCAGTCGTCGTAGGATGAGATTGAGGGCAGGCCTCACAGCTTCCTGGGACCAGTCCGTGATAGGCAGGATCTCCGTCATGTATCTGGAGTGCATCAAATTTATTATCAATGGGTATTATTGTCAAGTCACACAATGAGTGGGGCAAACATTTTACATGTCCATTTGACACTACGCCTCTGAATGGTGTGTGGCTGTGTCAGTGAAGTGGAAATAATGCAAATTAGGAGCCACAAGAGCAGACTGGTACATCTATGTGATAGACCAGACAGACAACAGGCCTTGATCTGTCAGCAGCAGTCAATCACATGTACATGTAGATGTACATCACAAGGATTTGTTGTTTACACTCATGCCATACATAGGACTTTTATGCTACCATGAGATGACCATTTTGTCATCAGTCGCGGTGGTAGCGTCAACAGTGAACCATAAATGAATCAAAGTTGCAACATAAAGTGTACAGTTCTGGAGCTAGCTCGAGTTTCTCATTACATGAGCAAATCTTGTTTGATTTGCTGACACCTGACATTGTTTTATCCAGAATTCTTCTTTCTTTCTGGCATTTCCTTTATCAGCAGATTTCTTTTATGCCAAGAGCCTTATTTTGCTACAGTTCTTTTTCTGAAATTTCATGTTTTCTCTCATATAGCTTTTCCAATTTCAATTTGAAAGTACAAGGCAACAACTTTCCTTTGTAGGCATACAGATAGATTTGCTTTAAGGCAAATTTTCTTTTCTAGTTTTGGTATTTGACTAATTTGTCTGATACCTTTTTAGGAGACCAGATGGTGTTTTAATTGGAAATACACTGAAAACTTACACAAGTTTTCAATGTATTTCAAATTTGTCTCCAGAGTTTTGAAGTCCAGATACCATATTCATCCAAATAGTAGCACACTCTGCCAATACAAAGATTTGCCAGATCTTGCAGTGTTATCACGGGACTATGGAATAAGTACTTTTCTTGATTGAAGGTTTTGAAGGCTGTACAGTTCATTAAGGTGTTAAATAAACATTAATATACTGCAGTGACATTTAATTTTTCATTTGGAAGTATCATCTTTGCTAAATTACAGGAAAAAATCTTGATTTTGAATCAAGACCACTTGAATTGAAAGTGGGGGCACGTGCTTCTATTAGGGCATGTGCTACTATTAGGATGAATACAGTATGTCCCTCTTGACTTAACTCTCCCTGACACATCAGTCAGTGCAACTGATAAGCTCATGCTGACAGACTTGATGGTTTGCAGCCAACAATATTGATCAGACATGCACATGTTGGAGTAAGCTTGGAAACGTACAAACACCTTAACTTATTATATCATATATGGGGGTGTCAACTGACAACCTAAGATCTTAATGGTAGTTCACAGTGAATTAATCTTGCTTTGATTCATATGCTAGTAATTCAAATATTGAGGTTTGATATAAGTCAAACAACTCAATGCACAGTGCTTGGTAATATTATGTAAGCGGGATTGCATAAAGGATTTCCTAATTATTGATAAAATTCACATTATGTTAGGTACCAGTCCACATGACTGATTTGGTCATGCGTGGCTGGTCAGTTTGTCTTTGATTCATTTCATTATTATGTCTATGCGTATTTGATTATAGTGTTCAATATATGTATGTGTATATTTCGTAGATTTCTGAATCTGTTCAATCACAAATCAAGAAGTTTAGAAATCCAGGCAATCAAAACTTGTGCTTTTTTATTTTCAACATCAGTAAGTGGGATTGCCCAAATATGATCAAAACAGAAAACATAATTTTTTGTCTGAGATTTTCTTCATTCTAAGAATCCAGTGTACTTTAAATTTTTGCCATATTAGATGTACATGTAAGTCTCAAATCAGCAGCTTGCATAAAGATAGTTGTGAAGTTAGCAACCTTGCAAATGGTTAGAAATGGCTAATGACATGCACAGAAATGTCTAAGTCATCCTCTGTAACTGAACAGTAAAAGGTCTCTCTCACCTTTGCAGGCCCCCGCATCTCATGGTAGGCGGATCATACGGTGCCACCTTCAGTAACGTGTGAGCAACATCTGCCAAACGCTGCCAAAAAAAAAAAAAAGGATGAACTTTTATCTTCAAATTCTAGTGACAGGGTGTGAAAATTCTTATGACCCTATAGTAAAGGACAAGTTGCATTAAAAAAGACTTGACATTTTGCATAAATTGTTTCTTTTGTGATGGTGTTTTGTGCACTTACTGCTAACTGTGGTTAACAGCATTTAAAATGCATTTTCCTACTCACTTTTTTTACAGCTGATTTTTGGAATTTTAAACCACCAGAATGCACCATTTTAACTGTATAGTTGCAAATATGTCTTGTGTAGGGACGAGGGGGGCACACATCGTCCGCACAATCTCCTGAATAGGGAGAATATTACTTGGAACCTCTCCTGTGATAATATTACATTAAGACAGATTTACTGGGGAAATAGAGGTGAGAAACATACAGAAGTTTTTGTGCCCATACTGTAAAAGCCATTTCAGTCATGCAGGTAAGGGCTCTGTATTACTATTACTTTCACTTGTAATTTGCAACTTAACAACTTTAAAAACCCTTGTGTGTAGAAACTGCAAATTTCTACAATTTAGTCTGGCTGTAAAGCTGAAGTGTTATGACTTCAGCTCCAAAAACAGCCAGTCCATTATAACAGGTTAAGGTAAAATAGAATCCAACTGGAATGCACTATTTTAGTCCACAATGAGTATATCCAGGGTTATATGTTATACGTATATTGTTGCTAATGGTCAACTTTCCTATTTGGGCCCTGTCCATCAGCCAGACATACTCCTAATCAAACCCCAACTGATCCATATTGATATAAATTTTTTTCTCAATCCAGTATTAAACAGCAATTTTTCCCAATTTAACCCCCCCCCCCAAAAAAAAATAAAATAAAAAAAATAAAGACTTCCCCAAAAGCTTGGATTGACCTCTGACTGAGGAGACAAGGTACAAGGTCTCACATTATGTGCTTTCAGATCCAGCATTTCTGGAGTCCTGAGTGTGGGGTCTGACAGCAATCGCCGCAATTCCTTGACACGCCCAAAGCTCTGGTGATAGAACTCTGCCACCACACACAGCAGAGAGTGTCGGGGCTGGCGGAACTCTTTCAGGTAGGCCTCGGCGTCATCGTCCGTCGTCTGGTGATGTCTTCTCCTGCCCTCCTCCATGAATCTTTGCACAAATACAAACAGATACTCAGAAGCACCGAGTGCTTTAAATACAAGTACCAACAATGACAAATTACACAAACTTTTTTTTTTTATTTCGGTACACAAAGAATTAATGAATAAACTTGGTACTTTTTACCTGAAAACAAAATAAAATTGATTGTTATGCAAAGCTCTGCTGATAGTAAATTAAAAATATTTGTCAAGCAAAATCATTTTCATAGTAATTATACATAAGCATAAATATTACAGAGTCTGGGATAAAATTTACATGCCATATTGCATTTAGCATGTGTTATTGTTATTGAATTAGCTTTATTAGATATTACACTCAATCATTTATCCCATTATATTACAAAGTATTATTACAGACATACATCACACATTATCCCATCTGATCATGGTCTTTACGGAACAAGATATCACCAGGGAGATATCATGCACATCATGGTTCATAAGTGGCATGCAATGTTTCCCATCCACACACATGCAATTGCCAATACACATCAATACACTGCATTGTGTACGTTACTTATAAACAAACATAATTATGTTTGTGAAAATAATTCTGAGAGTGGGGGTTCTATTTCTTAGTTGATTTTGGAGCACCTTCCTTGATTAAAATTTTATGGACGTATGTACTTTTCGATTCTAAAGATAAGTATGCTTGCAAGAATTTTGTTACGGTAGAAAATATAGCGGAGAAAACATGAAGGCCAGCAGCCTGCGCACATTATATTTTCAGATGTGCCTTGCCGGCCTCATTTCAGTTGAAACTCACCAGACATGGTCAGGATGTACACACCTTATACATGTATAGTAGGGTGTAACAGTCCTGGCTGATGGGATGCAAATACCGTAAAAGAAATACATGTGCAGAACAGAATAAAAAAACAAAACAAAAAAAACAAGAGAATTTAGTTATGCAATGGGTTTGGATATCGAAACTTTCCATTGTACCTTGCCAAATCAAATTTCATGGATGCGCCAAGCTATCGTCAAAGATGTTTTCACTTTCTCTGAGATACAGACTCCAGAAACTCTGGCTGGTGGGCAGGATGACATCAGTCAACAGGAGGCTCTTTATTTACCTTAAACAGATTTGCTCCATTCTCAACATTGCCAGCCATTAATAGAACTGAATACAGTGCAAGACTTGTTTGTATGAAGACAAGCTTGCCTGGTTTCTAGGGTGACCATACACACCTTATATCAGAGGGCTCATCAAAGTATATGGTGGGAGCCTGTGGTGAATGGTTACTGTGATTGGCTGTGGGTTTCACATTTGGATTCACGTCCACAAGGTGGCGCTGTGGCCCACTGAAATTCCTGCAACACATGCCAATCATCCACAATATTCACGACATGCAAGAAAATCACTAATGATTGACTCAGAGACAGCATTAAAGATAGGAGTCTCAGCAAAGAGGGGTGAACAGTGAACAGGCTGCAGTATATTGTCGTGGAATTATATTTCGAAAGGAAATTTTTGGGACAAACCAGAAGCAGAAACAACATGCCTTATATATCATGGTTAGACTTTTACATTGTACATGTATGCATGGGACTACCCAGGAGACATATTAACCAATTTGACCCCATGCTTCAGTAAAATATAACGGCCAGAACAACCGTAACACCCTCTCAGCCGTGGTCAAATACGATGTTCCCTTGGTGACCTTGAAAATAGGTCAAGGTCGCTGAAGGTCAAACTCAGCCATATTTCAAATGAGATGCCTCTAAAGTACAAGTTTCAAGACAGTAGGTCAATTTGTTCAAAAGCTATCGTGTCTGTGATGGTAAAAATATGATGACCCCTGGTGACCTTGAAATAGGTCACTGAATGCTGAACTCAGCCAAGTGTCTAATGAGATGCTTCTACACTGTAAATTTAATGATAGTAGCTCAATAGCATATGTCCAGGGACAGGAAGTAGCAGACTATAGCACTGGACAAGAGGTGTCACATGACCTACTGTGACCCCAGTATTGGTAAGAATAGATCAGGTGATCTCTTTTTTTGACCAGTGCTGCCCTCTACCCCTTGCCCCTTGGCTTATGCCATTTGTTTAAAAGTTATTGCATCCGCATGGGTGATGGACGAACAGACACAAGCGCAGACGTGACGACAACCATACTCCCTCGGCCACCGGCCAGTAATGCCATGGGGGTGAAACAAGAGTCATTTGCATGTGGGTCCTTAACTTATGGCATTTGGGGATCAGTTGGTTAAAGTTGGGAGAATCCCTTGGACACATTAACCAGAACATGCAGAGCTACAACTTGTCAAAAAAAAAAAGAATAAAAGAAAAAAAAAACATGACAGTCCTGTGCATGTTTGACCCAGCATGCAGACTGATAGTTGCTGCTAGAAATAATACTTCTCAAGTTGTCATCAAACTGAAAAATTTACTGACGTGACCCAATGACCTTGGAAATTACCTGTAGGTCAAGTTTACCTATGTGCAGCATCATAAGTACTTCAGGTGGGACTGGCATTGTACATGACACTTATCCTCTACGAGGTTAAGTTTGAGTCAGCGCAAATAAGAATACAGCGAAATTAAAGCAATTTGCAGTATACCAAACATTACTCCAAAAACTGAATCGGAAAAGATGGAATGCATAACAACTTGATGGAGGAAATGACTTGATGACAGATAATGGCCCATCCTTTAAGTTTTGCTGATTGCCAAGTCAGCTCAGCTACTGATCACACGGTCTTTTCAATGAACAATTCTAATTGCACAAGGCCAACACAAATGTTACATAAAAAGACCTTGTAAGTAACGAGACATCCCAAGACATTTCCTTTCTCATGTGGACGCTGCATCACTGCGACTTGTTCTCGATAGTGGAATTTAGGATGCCAGACCGGAGTACTTTGAGTTTGTTCATTTGCATAATTCTTTGCCTTTCACATAATAAAACCTTTGAAGGAATTCATTGTTATGCAAATAAGCAAATCATATGCAAGAATATAACACCATCAAGTGCTGCCCTCTGGAGTTCTAAATAGGGTCTGTCAGTGGTGTTTAGAAAGTAGTGCAGTTTACAAAATGTGGGACACTCAGGTAAGAGAAGGTAAGAGAATAGATTAACAGCAGCAGCACTATGGTTTGGGCCTCAATAATCTCAAAAAAAAGGGTCACAAGTAACCCTGTGAGAAGTGTCTTGTAATGCTTGGTACAGGGTTGGTTAAGCTGTGACGGGATAGTCTTTCAGTGCCTGACAGTCGTATATGCTGCAGCTGTTAACACACTGTACGTTAACCATGTACCAGTCCACTTTGACACAGCACAAACACAGTCACTGCATGTAACCATTACAATTATGATGCTCAGACTCAACATACATGTATGACCCATATGTGCATACGTCAATCAATTCAGCTCTGTGCTTTTCACACACTGACAGTCACTGCAGTTCGGCAGGTAAGGTGGCCATATATAAATTAACGGCCTGTTGCCTTAATTCTGTGTTATTCATGTACATGTACAAACTAACCACATGCAGATCCTGCTCAACAAAAAAATCTTGTGTACAGTCTTATAGATTTTGTCTTATACTTTTTTCCCTTCTTTTCGGGTGTAAGGGTGTACAATTACATGCACAGTTTTATTAAGTTTCTCCCCATTTAGCAGAAATTCCTCGTTTTTCTGCCACACTTTTGGGGCTTTTCAGCAGAACTCGAAAGTTTGGCCAATTTTGGAAAATAATCCACCATCAAAACCTGTTTCCTTCTTTAATCTTTATAAATGTGAACATTTCTACCATGAGATCAAACAAGAGGCCCAAAGGCCTGATGCTCTGCTGACATATAATAAGAGGGCCATCACAAAAATTAAATGAAATGCAATCCCTGTGTGACCTTTAAAAAGTAGTTCAAGGCCATCCATGGTATGTAATATCAAACTTCCACAGGATATACATTAGTGACACATTAAGTATTGTCAGCCTTATTCTTTGTCAACACAAGGACTTTTGGGTCCTTTACTAAGTTGCCTTGAAAAATGGGTCAAGGTGACCAAAATTTTTTTCATAAAATTTGACAACTGGCCTCATACATACTTTGTGTAAATTTTTAGTTCCATTTTAATTCATCATCAAATAATGAATTTAATGTGTTTTTAATACCCAAGATGTAAGTTCCCATTAATACCACCAGGGGTGCCACAATGACTTCACTGACCTTTGCTCTTTGATTTTCCGATAATGGTACATGGATATGTGTACACAAGATAAGTAGTGAACATAACAAACAAATCCATCAATCTGAAATGCATTCCCTCCATGACCTTGAGTAAACAGGTCAAGGTCATCCGTATAAAGCAATACCACAGTTCTACATGTGATACATTTGGTATCATTCGCCTTACTCTCTTTCTAATAAATTGAATTTAATGTGTTTTCAACACATTTTGGTCCTTATCTTGCATTATACTGTAGGTGGCACCACCAAATTTCAACATTATTTTGTCTTTTAGTCTGATCAACATCCCTACAAATTCTGTGATGTTTCACAAAAAACTTGGAAAAACAGCATTCTCATCAATTTTACATTTGGCCTGTCTATTACATGATGATGTAGACAGCGCCACTAATAACAAACTTGACCTAGATTTTTATAACCTTTTGGATGGAAGGACAGATGGACAGACAGATAGAAGTGATGGTATAAGCCCTGCAACGTCTTGCCAGCAGAACTGAAAATCTCATACGCTGCCAAAGAGAATAGACTTTTATGCAAACAAAAGACTGCTCAACCCTGTCCAGGTGGGACCTGATCTGCCAACTTGATGGTACTTAAACCTGGAAACAATACGGTGACAACTGAACACTGATGCAAACACACCCAGATGATGAACAGGGGAGGTCATACCTGATCCAACCCATTGCTTGCCCTGGCCGGGCAGTCTACAACACTTCACCTTCACTCACTCTTCATTATGATTAACTCTTTCTGTGCCAAGCGCGACTAAAGTCAATCTACTTATATCAAACCAGTCTGAATTATCATAAGGATTCCAGATTCGTATTCCTTCTAAAAAGACCTTTTATTCAAGTACCAGCATGCCTGTGGTTCCAGAGAGAATATCCCAGGTCAACAGCTTTTCTCAGCATGCATTGCATGCATTGCACTCAATGCGTGCTGAAAAAAGCTGTTGACTCAGTCCAAAATTTGGTACTGAAAGAATCAAATTTCTTCTCCATGTTTAATGTGAAATCAACGGTCATGTTGAATCTAAACTAATACCTGTTTTTTCAAAATAAAATTTTGTCCAAATGGGTGATGTATACTTCAATGTACACCCCATGTGAAAGACAATTGTACAAATGTACTGACTGTGTACTTATTGTTATTACAAAAATCATAATTTTCTTAACCCTTCCCCCCCCCCTCCCAGATTAAGACTGAGTCAACAGCTTTCCTTGGCATGGAGTGCCCAACCAATGCCAAGGAAAGCTGTTGACCTGGGGCATCTTGATAGGTCTCATCTACAATTCTCAGTCAAACTGTTTTCCATTACTGTTGAAATTAGCTGAAGACACTTACCCGTAAGCAAACATTTGACCACAAACAGGCTTTTGTGGGGGTAAAGGTGAAATTTAAAATCTTTGAAAATCCAGTGCTTTATGATCTGTCAGCAGAGCACACTAAGATCAAAAACATTTTTGGTTATGAGGAGTTCAAATACCAGAATTAATATTTTTTTTCTTTCTTTCTTTTTTTTTGTAATCTCTACTTTATTGACATAAATTTCACTTTTTGCGTTTTGCTAGGCATTATAGAGCATCATGCACATGTGGGAAGGGACTGACAGGTAACTGGTGGAATCCAAAAGTGCCAATCCCAGGTAGAACAACCGCTATTCTGAACCTAACCATGCTTTATGTGGGTTGGATTTGGTATCTATTCCTCCACAAGGCAACATCTCACCCTTCCTCTCGTGCATTTAATCTGGACGTGTTCACTCTGGTGGCGTGGTGCTCTTCAGTGCGCTTCCTCAGTATTTGTAATCTGTTCACAGCAACAATGTGCCCCACACTCCTTACTCTACACTTCGTTTTTTTTCCCCAACACCCCTTTTGTCCCTGCCCCTCCCCCCCCCCCGAAATATTCCCTTCAACTTTTTGAATACCATTTCTATCACCCAAAATGCTTTATACAATATTTTCTTGTTCTTTTTTTAATCTCATTCACAGCAATTGCAAGTTAACATCATAGTGCACAATCCAGCAAAAGTTTTTTTGTTTTTTTTTCAGGATCACTAGAAAAGTGTCTATCTACACTTGTGTAAAACAGCATGCATGTAGTCCAGGATATGTCTAGGAAACTAAAATATTCTACATAAGCAGTGCTTTGATTTCCATATGCAAACACGGCAAATTGTGTTTATTTTTGCCCTTAAGTATACCATATTCATCTAAATAAGTGCACACTCCCTGATAAGTGCTCCCCCCATTTTTCCCCAAGATGAACCCCCAAAATATCCCATGGTTTTCAAACAAATGGTAGAATTTATTATTACACTTAGGATCTACATTTTTTTTAGCTTTTGTGAATGAAATTGTTTATAGTGCACTGTGCTTTTATCAAGATGAATATGGTACATGTTCAAATATAACTGTTGTCTTTTCATCTCAAATTGTATGGGGTATCAATAAGTGTCATGTGAATGCAATAAAGGCAAAACTGTCACCAAAACATACAAAACTGCATTTGCTTATTTTTTCTTTTTTTTTTAATATAAGGCAGAAAAGAAGACAGATTTCCAAGCTCACAAGATCTGAATGCTGCACAATCACTCCTACTAAATGTAGATAAGCAGACAGCCAAAACAAGTAGCAAACATTTCTGCAACAAAAATGTTTAACTGCAAACATATATTGCACCAACGTACTGTTAAAAACAGAACTTTTACATTATGTGAGATAAAAAAAAAAATGCAAAAATTGCCAGTCGCTTATAAAATGTTTGAAGGCCACAACCCAATATGCATTATTCATCTTGTCTCCTTTTTCAACAGGCATACGATGCATTTGATCTTATACATACGTGAGACTCCATGGTCTAGAACACGAAATAAATGATCTACTTCCAGCTCAAGCAAAGGAAAAATTAACGGCAAATTTCAGATGAAAGAGATGCAATTTGTTACGATTGATTTAGAATCAACATCAAACGTTGGGTTCCTCGTTTCTTGAAAGAGTGGCTTAAAACCAGGCACCAAAATTGGTGCATTCTGTAGATGGTTATGCTGATGGTTGCAAAGCTTTGTTGCACTGCTTTAACACAATAAATGTAAATTTGTCTTTTCCTGTTGGAAAATCAAAGTCAGAAACTTCACATTTGATTTTTATGGGACCTCAAATGTGTAGTCTTCATCAAAGAAAGAATATACTTTGTTAAAGAAAAGGAAAAACGTGATCAAATTACGATGAAAACACCCAAAGTTACAGATGTGTTATATTTTAATTTCTCAATGAACCACAACTTAAAGTACTTCTTTTTAAAATTTGAATTACCTTAAATAGCACATGCTGCCTATGGTTTGCCTATTTTCTTTTGCGTGTGGAATGGGTTAAAATTTTACTTGATGCTTGACAAGTCGAGAACTGTATCCTATATAACATTGTCAATGAATAACATAAATGGTTCACTTGAGATCAAACTATAATAATGTTTACCCCTATGCACAGCCTGTCCCATTTCAAATTTTGACCCACAATTATTCCTGTATTATCTCTTTTTGCGCCCTTGCCCCCTTTTGTGCCCCTTTCCTTTTTATGACCCCCCAAAATGCTACAATCATGGAAATATTCTAAATTTTCATGATGAACATTTTCTTAGCACCTGTAGTGTTCAACAGAAATAACATCATTGTTTGTTCTCCATGAAATTTGCAATGTAAAGCAGGCATCAAAAAATGGAAGCAGACTTCCTGGCCTCATCGTCACACATCAAGCCGAGATTGTACATAACTGAGCCTGAACTCATGTGTGACAGAGGTGTGATTTGAGTCAAGTGACAAGAGCTGTGAGGACAAGTGTTGACTGCGAGTGTGGCAACAGTTTTACCCCAGTAGCATATGACAAGACTGATGCTGTGCATGTATACATACAGGCCAACAAGTCGCACAATTATACTACACTCCATCATATGAATACCACACTTAGACCTCTGGCACTACAGGCAAGGCTACATAAAATTAATCACGACCTTCTTGGATAAAATTTGAGATAGTTAATATTGACTTTTTTGATCTTTTACTTTTTTTTTCATATTTTACAAGGCTGGCCCTCAAAACGTTGGGAATGCAGCAGTATTAGTTTTTTTGTTTTGTTTTATTGTTTACTTTTCTGTCTATTTCCACTGCCCTTGCACCTTCTTTGGGATCCAGACTGTCACCTCCCACATGTGACTAAGGGCAGAATGCTGCCGAGAATCGTAATAAGTTGTGAGATAAATATATTTCAGAAATTTATTAAACCCCTAAACTACAACTGAAGGTACTAACTACCCTGCTGTTTATTTATTTTTATGATACACAAAGTGTAAAGGTCAGGTTCTAAAATCAGGGCACTTTACCCGAGTACCTTTGAGTCATGGTTGTTTTTATTTTCATTTTGCCTGTCAGGCTTTTTTGTTATATATACCAGATTCGATTATAGGCATCTGGAGCAATACAGGGCATACCGTATTTGTAAGTTCATGTGACAATATGCAGAACAAAGCACGTTTATGGGGCTTTTTGTGAAAATCACCTCAAGCTCTTCTGTCCACTTCCAAGTACAGTAGTCCCACCTTTAAATAGCTAACTGTCAGGCAGGTCAAAGGTCAAATAACACGGAAAAGATGGCACTTGGGCCGTGATAAATGTGGTTTTAAAAGGCAGGTGGTCTTTCAAAGGAGATACTACTGTAGCAATCTAGTCCCTAAACCAGCGAAGTCAATCTTTCAGCTTTTACTTGTAACACTGTAGATTATTATGTCTGTAACTCCAACAAAGTTCCTCAATTTTGTTATTTAGGAAATTATCTTGGGTTTAAATTTTGTTGTTGTTTTACATATATGTAATTCATGATCACATTGGTTCAATTAGTAAGCATGCATATGGGATGGCACAGAAGCTAGCGATCTGACAAAGGTCTTAATGTGTGTCTCCCTCACATGCTATGTGTAAAGAGTCACCATTTATCAATTTCTACAGGTTAAATCACTTTGGTCTATGCATAATATCAACATTGATTGTGCATATTTTCAGTTACAGTCGAAAACAAAGTTATCCTGAATCCTGAGCCCATACTTCAATAATGCTACGGACTAAGAAATCTGTGTGTTCATCAAACACACTTACCGGCCCAGCACCTCACAGCTTATGACGAGAGCCTTCATGGATATGGCCAGGTTCTGCAGCGTGTTCAGCTCCGCCCTGGCGGCACTCGGGTTGTCTCTCTTGCAGGTCTGCCCTTTTATGTGCTTGAGGTAATATGGCAGTATGGCCTCCAAGATTTGCTAGCAAAATAGCAACACCAAATTGGATTATTGCAAAACTGTACTGGTCGCGCTGCATAGTTTGCGTACCTTGTCAAGTCTTCCGCATTTGGCGGAGGTTCCCCATTTGTTAGCTTTAATTTTTGGACATTTCAACATAATTCTTGTCTATTTTCCTCATTCTCCCCCCAAAAATCACTTTACTACTCTATTTTTCCTTGAACATACATCAGAAGCTATGTTACAACAGTTTACACAAGAGGCCCATGGGCCTAGTGCTCTGCTGACTTGTAATGTATCATAATAATGTAAAGACTTTTCTTAGCACCTGTAGTGTTCAATAGAAATGATATCATTGTTTGTTCTCCATGAAATTTGCAATGTAAAGTAGGCATCAAAATATGGAAGCAGACTTCCTGGCCTCATTTCCATTGTAATTCCCATTGACAGGCGCCAAACTCATAATGATTGGGTCATGGTGACCCAAAAAGTTGGTCACCAAGTAGAGTTTTATGTACAAGATACTCAAGTGCAATTTTGATCTGGAGGCTCTATTCTCTTTGCCTTTGGTGTCCAAGCTACATTCTGTCATTAAAAAATCACCTGTCAAATTTACTGGGCTGGTGATGTCAGCAAAATAGGTTAAGGTCACTGATATTATGTAATATATTAGCATTAGACATGATCTGAATATCTTATAAATTTGGCATGTCTAATTCTATTAGTTTTTGCAATACAGAATTTTATGTCTTTCAACGCATTTTGGCTCATAATTTCCATGGAATTATAGGTGGTACCAACACTATCATACACAAAGGAGATTTTTACCTCTTTTACAATCCCACTACATTTCTTAAAGATTTATCCAAAATTAAAGCTGTTAGAGTGGTCATAAGACTTTAACATTCTGACCCTTATGTTACATAATGCTGTACATGCGGCCATTAATATCGCACTCCACCCATATTTTCATCCACCTGATATGTCCTGAAAGTTGCATGGGGCCAACTTGAAAACTGTGGACTGTGTTGCGTTCACAAACAAAAGTTAACAGATGGATGGACAGACACGAGTGATCACATAAGCTCTGCAACCTTAGGGCAGCAGAGCTAATAAAAAGATCTGTGTGACTTTCCTAATGACTAGCATTCAAAAGAGTTAATTCTTCGGCACATTCTTACCAGCATCTGCATGGCTCGCACAGAGTCCGGGGCATAGGCCACCACAGTCACACACATATTGACGGCATCGATCATGGTGAAGGAGTCGGAATCATCCAGGTAGCAGAAATCCTGCCACACAAAGAGGTCATCATGCACTATACATGTGGGTACTTGACACAAAAAAAGTTATAATATGTACAATACAAAGGCAGCACCTGTATTACTGAAGAGTGGAAACATTCACGCTGATACCCGTAAGAACAGCTCCCTATTTACAGTCTTCATATTCTTCACTTTCTTTCTGGCTTACCCAATTATTCATTTTATTTTGAACATATTAATTTCACCTGGATTGCCAAGTAGTACAACAATACTTAATGAATGGCTCTCCAGACAAAACTTTAAAAAATTATTTACTGCCAGGTCATCAAATATTTACACAATTTTTTCACAACTTTAAAAACCTTTGAATACAAGTCAACTCTTTCAGTGCCAATCACATCTCAAGTTGATCTGCTTAAGTCAAACTAGTCTGAATCATCATCAGGATCCAAGATTCGTATTCCTCGTAAAAAGACCTTTCATTCAAGTACCAGTATGCCTCTAGTTCCAGAAAGAGTACCCCAGATCAACAGCTTTTCTCGGCACACATTGGGTGCATTGCACCGAATGCACGCTAAAAAAGGTGACTCAGTCCATAATTTGGCACAGAAAGGTTCAATACAAAACAAGAAGAACTTAACATTGACTTTTTACATCAGTTATGTTCATGCAATAATGTTATAGTATGTTTTTTAAGATACAGTATATGTCTGTTTATGAGTTACTCTATATGTATAAAACAGAATCTTCAGTAACAATGTTAACTAGCATATCCTCAGTAAATGCTATGCCCTTGTGTATTTTTCGGAAAAGTTTCGGAACAAGTTTGTGGCAAAAATTGAGCCTGGCCTTTCAACCACACTATGAATACAACCTCAAAATTTCTTAAAATATCATGCGGACACCAAATTCACTAAATGTGGCTCTGTGACCTTGAGAATTGGACTAAGGTCTGAAAACTTAAGGTAGCCCTTATAGAGGACTAAAATCCTGTGCAATATGAAAGGACTAGCTCCAAAATTTTTTAAGTTATCATGTGGAAACAATCAGACAGGACCCCGGACGGAAGGAACCTGCAATCATGTCACTATAGGGGACTTGTCTTCAGCGGTCACCTAATTACAAGGTTAATTGTACAGAAGGGCAATATTCAGTTGTCTGACACAGTTATATGGGTCCTTTATTCCCTGTTTACACAGATATTGTGGAAATGCATCATCCCATTTTTCAAAGAAATATGGATTCGACTTTTTTTATTTATACTCATAAAACTATAAAGGAGGGCACTCATTACGTTGTATTTTAAGTGTTTTGGGAACTTCATGTCAGGCACTTACCACATGTAAAATGGTTTAGTTATATGTTATTCCATATTTCTAAAATCTGCATTTTAATGTTGCTGAAATCAGCTTTACCTGTCAAATTACCAGAAGCGGCAAACCTATGGAAGATCAAAGGATCTTTTGCGGAGTCCTACTTCTGCACCTAGTTTTTTTTACTTGATGAGAATAAACTCCTAGTTTCAAATTGAAGTGGTCGGAAATGTAACGAAAACTAATAATATATGTCAATGTATATGCAGCAGTTGTTTAAAACTGTCTATTATAACTCGTTTTAGCGAGAAAAAAAGCAACGTTTACGAGTCACGATATGTCGCGTCTTTCCTCGCGCGATCTTGGACATATTCATAGCCAAATTTGGAAACAGCGGTATTCTACAGCCTTCTACACCTCCGTGCGGTAGAGAGTTCCAAGTTTTTCATTGACTGCGAACAGACGAAAATGCCAAGGTGTGTTTCGTGCGGTGGCACAGCCACCGAATATCCAGAAAGATATTTTCACTCTTGCCCAAAAGACACATCATTAGCAGATAAATGGAATGCTATTATGGAAATCCCAGAAGAAGTATTGGCAGTATACAAAAGCACGAAGTTGTGTTCAGCGCACTTCAAGCTGCGTGACGAATTCTGATCGTTTGATAACTCCCGGAGCTCATATTATCGCTCACGTTACACGGTCACGATTTACGACCGATTATCATGAACGGAGTAAATACATTCATAAATAATAATTGATTTGATTGAAACACATAACATATGCATATTCTTTACGTCCATAACGACCTCGGAAACAATTTTCATAATTTGAAGTGGCTTTGTGTTGAACAATGAGCATGGTGCGCTTGGCTTCGTTATCAACCGATGGCTATGATTGGCCAGTTGTATACTCGCTTCTAATTGGTCCGACATCTCGACTGGCTTCGCGTAATGGTGAACTGCTGGTAATGTGGGGGTTTTAATATTTGGCAATAAACATGGGAAATTTGTGAAAATTAATAAAATAAACATCAGATATGAAATCCTGTTGAAAAATCCTTTCCAATGATGTATAATACAACGTAAGGAGTGCCTTCCTTAAGTCTGGCTGGCAAACTCATCCAAACAATGTAAATCACAAAAGCGTGTCTTGGATTTGCAATGTACATAATGCACCTCACTTTTGCCAAAAGATCGAGTCAAAGCCCAGTCCCTTTTATGTGCCGATTGTGGGGTTGCCTATTCAACTTCAAATGCTTATGTGTAATTTGTAGCACTTTTTGTTTCAATCTTTTGACTGATGAATAATTTGTACATGTCTTTGTGAACCAGTTCTGGATCCTTAAATAGGAATATCCTGTAAACTGAATGATGACAATGGAATATTATTATATATTGGACCCACTGTGTTACCATTGTTACGTAATATAATGCATAGCACTTTAGTCTTCATGGTTTGCTAGTTTCTCTTTCAAGAGATACACCTACCATGGCCATAAGTGGTTTCTCCCCCTCAACCAGGTCCAGTATGTCCAGACTGTCCGGACATTCCTTCTCCAAGGCCAGCAGCAGCTCAAACAGACAGCGCGGGTGTACCTTGAATATAGAATATGCAATACCGTATTCATCTTAATAAGCACACACTCCCTAATAAGCACCCCCAGTTTTTTTTTTCAAAGAAAGAACCCTTAAAATGTCCCATAGTTTTCAAAGGAGTGGTAGAATTTATTATTACACTTAGAATCTACATTTTTTTTAGCTTTTGTGGATGAAATTTATTTGTAGCGCACTGTGTGCTTATTAAGATGAATACGGTATACATCTTTACATTTCAAATAGGCAGCTGGGGTGCACCTTAAATATACATACACAACATTTCACACCTCAAACAAACAATGGATGTGCTCCCACTGTGCAGAATCTGAGAGTGAGACTGATTATGGCAGAACATCTAGACGTCCTTACACTTCATACCTACATTGGAGATGTTATGTTTGCCACATTGACTTCTTTTGTTACTCAAGAGTGATACAACGCAACGCAAACTGGTGTCTACACATTTGGAACTCTCTGTGGTGGGGGATAGCAGATTGCAGGGGAGCCACAGTTTATCTCCGCAGACAACAGGAGACAGTTAAATTACAAATGACCATTCAATAACATGATAAAGCTACAACCTTTTGGCCGCAGCACTCAATCGCACCACGGTCCGATGCTACATATGTTCTGTACTTGATGTTGAAAGGATCGGTTGTGATGTATTTTATTTCATACAAATACAACACTAAAATTTTCCTTCCATTTTTTTGTTAGCTCCTTTGGAATTTCTTGACTGGTAGACTTTGTACACCATGTGGACTCATACATACATGTAATCAGAGAAAAGGGAATGGGAACATACATCAAGCATGATATAAGTATAACCAAACCCTCCAAATTTCTTTTATATGCACAACCAGCTTACAGTGTGAGGAGGTATCACCACTGACCTTATTGTAGTCCACACAGTTAGGGTCAGCATTCATGTGTAGGATAGGAGCCACACTCCCAAACATCTGCAATACAAAATGGACGTACCTTTAAGCGGTATGTACAAATATGTCTACACTCAGCCAAAGAACAGAGGTCCTGCTGTTGACTGTGAGTAGTGTTTTGGTGTCAACATACTTATAGAACTGCTGTATCACTCCAAAACCCTGTATTTGGACTTGTTTCTCTGCAAAAAGTCTGAGTGGCCTTTGCTCAAGCAAGAACGGTTTACTGAAGCCCAAACAACTTCTGGACATAGAGGTTTCAATCTGAGACTGTAAATTGCTTTATATTCCCATATATAAATTTTCATGGTTTCTGTATTTTTGGCATTTCACTGCAGTTTTATTTTCACTTTTTGGACATAATTCCTATTCAAACAATGTTAATATACCATTTCACTGTGTTTTTATTTTCACAGTTTTGTGCCATCAGTGAAATAAGCATAAATAAGAGTACAGTCAAATTAAAGCAATTTACAGTATTCACATGTATTGAGTGATATACTTCTTACACATTTTTCTGAAATACAGTGTAACCACACTCACAGGGCACCCAATGATCATGAACTTTGATGCAGGACAGAAATTAATGTTTTATTATAGGCTTAAATACATTATTACTATTAAGACCATCTCTGAATTCTGGACTATGACCATTTAAAATGCAAAAGAGCACCATTCAATTGCATCATTGCAGGCAACACTTGTGTGACCCTAACCCTAACCCTAAGAAATTCAAGAGTATTCATCTTCCAGTACCAATGTGAGGAAATTAATTTCACTTCTGACTTGAGACAGCTAGTCACCCACGTTTCCACAACATATAGGCCAAACCACTTAAAACCCCAAATTTATCACTCGTGTGCAAGATAAAAAGAGACATGGTTGGCCAGCCGCTTTTTTCGTTCTCCTGACTTGTCAGTCAGCTAAGCTGACAGCAAAACAAGAAAGTAGGCCTGCATTGTTTTTGTGATCTTTATGAATATGGGACATGATAAAAGCACTCCACTCCACAATAACTATGTGTCAAAGAACCCAGCACATAACATCACTGGTAAATGGATTTGTCCAGTAAATGAATCACTCTAATAGTTGACTAACTGCCAGGAGGAGTTTTCACATCGTAGAACCCTCCACAAACAACCAGTCTTCTGCATATGGATGTCAATGGGCGATGGACCCATCCTGTAAGCTCAGCTGACTGACAAGTCAGCTGAGCAAACAAGTACTGTCTCCATGGGACCAAGTTTATGATTTCTAGATTGATCAGAATTCTTCAAACTCCAGAATTACAACCTCTCTGACACTAAAACCATTTCTACATGTATGTGTACATACAAGGGGTAAAAATATCACTGCACATTTTCCACAGAAATATGTTTATTGGAGGGTTGTGATCACCTACCTGTAACATGAAGGGTTTGCGATGCAGGATATAGAATTGTTTGCAGGCAAACTCAATGGCATGACAGACGACCGGGTTGGACTGGTGGTTGGAGTACACTCGCAACATGGTCTGCATGATGAGAATGAATCTGCCAGGCAAAAGTCACACAACATTCAATATGGACACTCAGGACCCTAAAAATGATATATTGATATATGAGCTTGAAAAATCTGTTTCCTATTAGCCATCCCCCCCCCCCCCCCCCCCCCGAATTATGACTGATATATGCATACCCCCTACGGGGGATGCATAATGAGTCAAAAAAAAAAAACAACCCAAGAGGATCACGACGATCTTGTGCTCTGCCGTCTAGAATCTGCTGCTTTTGCAAGCGCAGACATGCCTACTCTACTACATGTACTGTATTAGTGCTAACCAATGAATAACCAAAAGCTTGTTACTACCTCAGGTTAAGCTAATGTGTCAGTTTGACCTGCAAAAGTTATTCAGGGTCATAATTAACCCTGCAAAAAGAAACCTCCAAAGTATTTTCCAAATCATGGTTAATGGTAAGAATGAGCCCAGGATCCACCATTACCAAGATATAAGCCAATTTGTCATTTGAACTTTCAAGGTCACTCGTCAAAATTGATGACACCAAAAGAAACCCCATAGGTGCTTTCATATTTATCCAAACAGTAACCATGCATCTATGATCCACCATTACAGAGATATAAGCTAATGTCAAATCTGCTGAGTCAGCAAAAAGCTCAAAAAAGCTTGAATTATACTGAACACAATACAGGCATCCCCTGTCAGGGAATCCATGATTACTGCATTATCATCTTAATAATTTAGGTGGCGAGTCCACCTGGGCAACATTTATGTATAAAAGCAAAGTACAGAGTAGTCCATTAAATCATTTTGACAATGCTGCAACACAGGCACTGCACTGCTACTATATATCTACACAACTGTAGCAGTTAATGACCCATGGTCCCAAAGTTTGATATCCCATCGTTTTCCCCAATTGCATTACCTTTAATCAGACTATATTTCTGTGCAATTCTGTTCAGTTGTTCTGTAGAAGTTGAAAATAGCCTTAGCACACAAAGCTTGATTGAAGATTCAAGAACAAAAATGGAAGTACTTCCTGGTGGCCAAAATGTGAACTATTTGATCCCATTTGGCCCTGTATGAACTATTAAACAATTGGCCATAAAGCTCAAGAGAAGAAATTTTCATTTTTTAAAAAATACATTTGAAATTAACAAAAACCGAAAAATTATTGCGTCATTTCTTTTGCAAATTTGGTAGAAGACCACCTGGGAAACATCCATGTGCTAAATAAAAACATTCCATGTGACTGTTTTCGAGATAAAGTCCTGGTCTAACAGACATAAGGACAACACATGCAAATGGATTTCACAAGCTCTGCTGACTGACTGACTGACTTCAGCAGAGCTAGAAACTGAAGCAGCAGCTGATTTTGACTGGTTTAAGGGGGAAAAATTTAATGAGCCACAAGTATCCTTCAATCAGCCCTTTTCCCTGTAAGAATGTACTCACCCACTGCTGGCAAAGACCTGCTTGAAGTGCCTGGACGCATTTATAAAGATGGCAATACACAGGCGCAGCATGGCGGTGTCCTCAGAGTGCAGCAGCAACGTGCCGTTGACCACGTTGAGGAAGAGAACCAAGTCCCCAGTAGCAGTAGTGGTGCTGGACATGTCGGCAAACATGGTCCCCATCAACTGTCACCACACACAAACAAAGACTGCTGGATAGATTTGTTCATTCCTTCTATTTTTTGTACCAAGTAAAAAAAAATGTGCTCTCCACCCTCCAAAACATCTTTGGACAACAACCTACCGTAGTCCCCCCCCTAAAAAAGTCACCCTATTAAAGGGATGATCTTTCTTACAATAGAAACAGGGTGGTCTTATTAGGAGGGGCCATTTGTCATTTAGATACATGTATATGGGTTAATCATTCATTGGACTCTTTTATCAGGAAGTATTATGTATCTCTACATAATTACAGCTGAAACAGTTCTCGCTGTCTTGATGTGTGCCTTAACTGACAAAACATTCTCTCGTTGTAAAATGTGGAAACCAAATATGCCTTCTAAATAATGCACTTGAGTTAGTATAGCAACCGATGTACATACTTTCAGTGTCTGCAACTTCCATGCAGTTGGAATGTCATTACTGCGTCAGCTTGTCATAGTTCTACTTAAAAGTTCTACACATTTTGCCTGCCTCGAGAGGCTACTCCAATGAGAGATCATCTGTCTTGAAAGATCTCGTTTTCACGATACTTTTCACCTTATCACGCCTCCTGTGAAGGACCACCCGTCAGGACAGACCACGACTTGGTCCTGCCAATAGGTGGCGTTTGAAGACAGGTTTGACTGCACGTGTATATGAAAGAAGGAAATACGTACCTTGGCCCATACATACTTGTGTAGCATATCCAGACCATACAACTCCTGTAACACGAGAACAAAACAGAACAATGCACGATGTTGGTAACTCTAGACGCACCTAATGCCAATATATTGTCAACATGCAACTTTTTTTTCCAATAAAAACAGACAGAAATGGTTTGAAGTCATAAATATCATCTGGTTCATTTTTCATCAAGAATGAGATAGGCAGTTGGCCAGCAGTGGGTCAGGTTACAAATGGGAGTAGTAAATTCCATTTGCTGTATTAACTTTGGCTAATTTGTGCAACATTTGAAAAGCGTTTTAAATATATAATGTAGATGGCCCATCATGGCTCCACAGCACCATTTCTATACAGTTACTTTGAGACAGTTCATTTTCATTATTGAGATAAATATCCTGATCACAAAGCATTCAAATTTTGTATGTTACCAATAACAGCTGCCAAAAGCCAATTTGCTCCATTCAACAATCAATAAGGAGTCCCTTACTTTTTGCCATTACTCTTTGTTAAATCCAAAAGTTTTCTTTTCACTATTTACTTGTTTGCTCAGGACCGTGTATATAATTTATTGCCACAACTAGTACTACATAAGCTGTAATACCACAATTTTGACAAATTGTCCACCCAGTTCTTCAGCACACACATCTTAAAGATGACTATGCTACAAAACTTGAAAGCAAAGTCGCTGTACAAGAACTGCCACCTGGTGTTGTTCACCTGCACCTACCTTTCCATATCTCCCTCTGTGTAAGCCAAACTCGGTCTCCAGTGCCTTACGAGGGAAAGATGGCAGCTTGAGCAGTTCCTCGTGCAAAAATGACACATGGTTTTGGATCTAGAAAAGACAGAGGAAGTTGACTCTTCTCACATGTTATATCGTTTTTGTAAACAAGAGGCCCATGAGCTTAATGCTCTGTTGACATACAATCTGATGACTATCACCAAAAGTTCATTTCCTGAAATGCATTCCCTTCTTGAGCATGAGATATTAGTCAAGGTCATCCATGTGATACAACATCAGACTTCCACAGGAACACACATTTGTGGTACATTTGGTATCCTTCCCCTTATTTTTCATCAAAATATTGAACTTAGGACCTCTTAAGTGCTTAATGACCTTGAAAAACAGGGTTAGGGCATAAGGCCATACAACGTATTTGGTGTAAGTTTTTCAGTTCCATTTCAATGTATTATTGGCTGATGGCAATAATTATTTGCCGAGTAATGGAGGTACCGCTCAACATCTATATTTACACTGCAACAATTACCATCTGAAACAGGATTGAGCAGACCCTTTGAGGCCACTCCCAGGATAACACCTACAACCCTAGAGAGATAGCCCACAAGCCATTGGCCCTGAGCAGACCCTTTGAGGCCACTCCCAGGATAACAATTAAACAGACAAAAGAAGCCACTTTCCGCCTTGTTGAAGGAATTAACAGAGCTAAACTATCATTACAAAAAAGACCACAACCAGATAACAAGGTATACTGTTTATCCAATTCCAGCTCTGAAGAAGATATAATCAAGCCACCTGCAAAGAAGACTGTTACAGACTACGAGCTACACATCAAACCACTCAACCGTTCCAGTGACAGTACGGATGATGAGGCTGAACCCCAATTATATTTTAATGACACGGATACGGAGATGATTTGCCAAGATGAAAGACCCACGGCTGCAGAACTTGATGCCCAAATTAATCAAGTCTTACCGGACATTCAAAATATTCTAAATAATATCAAAAGAGACCAAATGTTAAGGGAGGACTTATATCTTTCTGATTCTAGTACGGTTTAATTCTTCAAGTAACTCTAATTTTTCCTTTATATCCTTATATCTCTATATATTTCTTAATCTATCATACTTCATGAACGATCTCACACATCATCGCGCCACCTGCCGGCAAAGAAAGACAAAGTCATACGTTCTGTTATTATAATTTTTTATTGACGTCATAGTGCACCTCCGTAATTAATGATACCTGTTGAATAAAGTCACCTCCGAGAGCCCCCATCCCCTGAGGAAGGCCCACACCTTCAGGGCCAAAAGATGTCGGGGGGGGGGGGGGGACTCTCCTTTATTAAACTCTACTCAGTTGGTTTGTTTCTCCTTTTTATATTGTTTATATGAAACAGGATTGTTATCAGTGTCCTCTTATGTATTCATCAATTCATGCCAATCCTGAAGCCAACTGACATACACAAACCATGTCCCATTACACAAAACACAAGCACACATGTACAGTAGAATCTCCAATTGAGACCACCTCCATAAAGAGACTGTTTCTATATTAAGACCACCATTGTACAGACCCCTTTTCTTTCTCAATTAAAATATTTCCCCCGTAAAGTCCACGTTTTTTTCAGTCCCTTAGATGGTCTTAACTGATAGATTCCACTGTATATGTATCTGATACAGCTTCAGTGAATGCTGTGTCCGTGCCTACACTTACAATAAGTTACCACTTTCCAGTTTGTCTAGTCCTAAAGATAGGTAAACCAGGAGACCACCATTGTGGTCAAACTGTTATAAACCACTGACGTTTGAAAAACTTACACACTGATAACCTCAGGCATGATACAGCATCAGTACAACAGACAGATCTCATGTGACGAAAAGATCCAAATGATACACCGGCAATATTCATGGGAAATAACCACAGGTTTAAACCCACCCCACAGAAAAGGAAACAGGTTAAGCTTCTAAAACTGCCTGACTCGATTAATGAAAGGTCACTGAGGTGATGAAGATCCTAGACAAGGGATAAGTTTGAGGTACTTGGGAACCATGAAATGTATGGCATTTGGAGGAACAAGGTTGTATGTTTAAAAATGTAAGAACTCGGAGTAATTATCTTATATTCTGATAATAGTGCATGCAATTCTGTTTGGTCATTCTGGAGAAGTAAAAAATAGCCTTAACACATAAAACTTCATTAAAAAAGGGGGCAATGACAGTGCAATATCAAAGCAATTGGCCAAGTAGTTCTTGAGAAGAAACTTTCAATTAAAAAAAAGTATTTTTTTTCAAATATTGCATTATGATCTCTTTTGCAAACTTAGTAGTGGACCATCTGGGGAACATCCACATACAGAACCAAAATATTCCATGCAATGTTTTTTTGTGAAGAAGTCGCCCACCACAACAACAAAAGAAACTTGTTGTTGTGGTGGAAGAGGGAGGATGCACTTGTAACCCAACACCCAACCATCACCATTTCCCTTGGTAATTAATGATCTTGTCTTAAGTTTAAGTCATACAGCATTTAAAACCAGTATACAGTACACATCGAAAAGCTGTAAATATTCAAGGTTACAAAAAGGAAAACCATTGTATAAAATTAAGATTCTGTTCAATTTGTAAAACTTACAGTGAGCATTTACAACAGGTTCAATTCAGCTCTATGCAGGCTCTGATCTCAAGCTACCAAATTTAAATTTTATGTTCGAAACGAGCGGGACTCGACCCTGCAACCTTTGGCACCAGTCGCCTAGCTGAAATGGGAAACGCACATATCCACTCGACCAAATCCCCATTCTTAAAAAAGAATGGTTCAATGGAGGTAGTTATGTGCGAGTGCCATATCAACACGGTTATGCAGTATATTTACTTCAGTCACTATAATAATATATTTTACAAAGTGAAAACAGTCTGTATGCAAACACAGTATCTAGCTACATTGATTTGGCCAATGTCACCCATAGAATATCAGCCTTAATAGCATCTGTCAACCTTCAGTCCAATGAGCCCCTTCTTGGGCCCAACAGGTTAGACTACACTTGGAAATTTTTGTACATACAATCATTCTATTCATAGTCATCAGGCACTTGCTAAGTATTTCTATATCTCGCTTGTGGGGGAAAGACAGTATTTCATCCACATACCTGTTGTTGCTGCGTTCCTTGTAAAATGGCCAGTGAAAAGAGCACTTTTCCTGATTCCACAGACTTCAATACAAATGCCTGAAAGCAAAATTAACTGTTCAAAGAGAGTGATAACAAGAGGACTGTGACAGTCCTGTACTCACCTCACCTTACATGCACTGACCGAAGTGGTCATGTACTTCACAATGATGTCAAGGTCACCTTTGTTTAAGACCATCATCACTGTTGTTAACATGAACATATCCTTTACTCATTTTCCGTATGTTGACAATTTGTTAAAAAATCAGAAAATGACAGCACCACCATGTAGTGAACAAAATCTGGTGGATAACCAGCTATGTCCATTCCTAACAGAGTCTAATATGGATCCAACTTAGCTTTTGGGAAGAAAAGTCAAGAAAAGTGAAAACACACAAAAATTCTTGAACAAGAGGCCAATGGGCCTAATGCTCTGCTGACAGTTAATGTGATGATCACCACCAAAAATTTATTTCTTGAAACGTATTCACTACAGACTGTGGATGACCACCAAGTCTATAAGCTCAGCTGACTGACAAGTCAGCTGAACTAAAAGTAAGTAGATTACTCAATTTTTCTTCTTAAATAACACAGAAATTATACATTTTAAATCACCTTTTTGACTTAAGACTCCTGGAACAAGAACATTAAAAGTTCCATCTTTTCAAATATTTCTGTGTTCAGACCTACACGTATGGTAGGTTGAACACTTCCAACTCATTTTGATTGTATCTGTGAACCCAATGCAGCCCATAAGATCACTGCAGGGTTACACCTAATCTAATTTGGTTCCAGACAGATTCAGACTGCTGTTCCCAAGTGCAATCTGCCAAAAAGAAACAGAAAATATATCAGCTCAAAATAGAATGGCCATCTTAACATCTTGTCACAAGATTTTTACAGATTATTAATTGAAGACGAGCTGAAAATAAATAATTTTTCTGTAATATACCATCTTTGACCACTGCTATAAAAATGACAGTACCTGTCTCTGGAGGGTCTCTATGGCATCATCTGGGTTCATGTGTACAAGACTCAGCTGTGGATAATGCATCCGACGGAAGAAGTAGAAGTCACGGACATAGGAGTTTCCGTTATGCATCAAATCTTTAGAAAGCAAAACAAAAATGTATTAATATGCACCAAGACGTAAATTAAAAGTTTGCTTTTTATTCAATCTCTGCATATTGAAGAACCAGGACACACTAGTCCGGCTGCCTCCAAATGTAAATGTACAGGTAGAACAAGAAAAGAAGATTTGCTTTGATCTGTTTGTGTGCCTTCAAAGGTGGCATTAGTTAAAATCCCACAATACTGACTTCGCTCCATAGGCTGTATATGCAGCAAGACATCAGAGACCATAAGAACGACACATGCTGTCTTTTAAAAGTTGACTCTTGCATACAACCTGACTTGAAATAAAAGAATAAATTGTCCAGGAGAACTGAAATTGGATTGGAAGCTTTATACTAAAATAATTTTGAAAAAGCATTAAACATTGAAACTCGTTAGCATAAGTGAAGTAACAATAATTTCCTGAAATACATTCCATGACCTTGGAAAGTAGGTCAAGGTCATCCATATTATGCAATACTTCCACGATACATAGTTCTGCAACCTAAGGTCAGCAGAGCCAAAAATGTAGATCCTGCTTTAACCCTTCAAGCACTGATTTAAGACTGAGCTGTGAATAGCACTTTAAGGGTTAACTTACTTGTTTTAGTATCCACCAGACAGTAACTGTTCTGCTCATCATCTGGGATGTTGAAAAACTCCAGACTGTCAGTCAAAATTTGTTCAAACTGTGTGTCCTGAAAAGTACATTAAAGCAAATCTGTATCCACATCAATTGATACAAAGTATTGATGACTGCACTGATATACAGAATAACACGTTCTGCTTATGTGGCTCCATTTTGGGGAAGCCCAGGCATTCTGGTTTAAATTTGATTGGAAATAAAACTAAAAATGCGTAGATATGATGTTTAGGAACAATACCAGGAAACATCGCTAAAACAACAGTACAATTATCAAATTCTGCATGCTGCGTAGCCAAGTTCAAAAGAAAATTTCAAACTTTTTTTTTTTTTGCATCATTGTTGTCTTCAACACTGAACTCAAAACAAAACATATATTTGTGGGGGTTTTTTGGCAGTAATTTTTGTGTACACATTTACTATCATGTCTATTTCATTAAATAAAATCAGCATTCAATAACCCAGGTGCCCTACAAAACTTAGGTGCAGTAAATTAACAATTTAATTGAAATAAAAATAACTCAAATAAACCAAAGTTAAAATTTCCCATAACCCTCATGCATTGAATGTGTGTTGTTTATTGTTTCCAAAGTGACAATAACCAGTGCTTATGTCAGATAAGCAAGACCAGAACTAAAATGACTTTTATAAAGTAAATCCATAAACATTCCCAAATTTATTTTTAGTTTGTCATAATGCACTCTATGTTTTCAAAATTATATTTGAAAACAAGCATTATCTAACCAGTTAATTTGCTAAAACAAACCCATAATCAAGGTACACAGTAATCATAAACAAACCTGACATGCTGTTAGTAACAACACCACAACAGAAAAATGTATCCTCTACAACACCTTTCCCAATTTCAATTTGATGTACTGTATAAACGAAAGGTCCTTTATAGCATAACCAGCAAATTAAAACTAACAAGAGGGCTGTGTGAACAGCCTGTCCTCGGCTGACCTTGACATTCAACCCACATAAGTGCCACTATGGTGTACCAGATGAGGATTTTGGACAGGAAGTAAAAAAAAAAAAAAAAATCACTTTGCATTGCAGTCCCACCCGACTTACATAGTAATCAATAGGAATGCATGCACTAGTTGACAGATGCCTGAACGGGAAAATCTGTTACAAATCAGGAAACCAGAGTATCATCACTTGTGAACAATTTTGTTTCACTCTCCCACAAGCTACATTTCCATTGAGTTTATGAACAATCTGACTGGTGGTTTTGGAGAAGTTGAAAATAGCTTTCAGACACAAAAATTTGTCAAAAAATGAAACAAAATTGCAGTGCCACCTCTTCACCAAATTATTGTCTAAAGTGAATCCAATTGATAGTTTTGGAGAAAAATTTGAAAATTTGAATTTCCACTGCAATCCCCATAGGAATGCATGTATGTACCCAAATTGAGGAATTTGTTAAAAATCAGGGGCCCAGACTATCGCCACCCAGTGAACAACCTTGTTCAACAATCCCATAAGCTAAGCTTCAATGAAGTTTCAGAATATTCTGAGAAACGGTTTTGGAGAAATTTTCGAAAATTCCAAAAACATGCAAAAAGTTGTAAAAAAATTTAAAGAAATTGCAGCACCACCTATTGATGAATTAAGGTCCAGAGGTCCCCAGAAGTGTCCCTGTGCAACTTCAAAGCAATTGGCTGGGTGTTTTCAGAGAAGAGTTTTCAAGGTTTTGCCAAAAATGAACCAAAAAAATCATTAAAAGTCTAAAAATTACTGCAGCGTGACCATTTGAACAAACTTGGTACACCCATCCAGGGTACGTTTCAACCAAGTTTGAAGTAAATCTGGCTGCAAATTTTGGAGAAGAAGTCGAAAAATGTCAATTGTGGATGACGCTGGATGGACGATGGATGCCTAACTACCAGATAACCTCAGCTGACTGACAAGTCAGCTGGGGTAAAAAAAATTACTGTCACATATTTTCCCTATGATTTCTACAAGAAATTAAATGAAGACAGGGATGTCCCATACAGATCTGTATCGGACATCCCTGGTGTGAGAAGTTGTGTACACCCTACATGATTATTACATGTATGCCTGCTATTATTTTAATTATTTTCTAAAAAATTAATTGGCAGTCCTTGTGCACGGAATATCCACAACATATGATCAGATAACAGCAGTTTTTCCTGCCTTAATGGCTTGTCTCCTGATATTTACCAGTAGATTTCTATGTTCTTTGTTTACATTTATATGTATCATCTTGTGAACTTTATGTATATTGTGGCAAATAAATACCATCTAAGTCTGACCCACTTACAAACACCACCTATCTTAAAATACATATATTCATTCACAACCTTCAACTGAAAAATCTTGACATATAACATTATGAAGCTTTAATACCCAGTAAAAATACTTCCACATTGAAGTCAATAATATAAAGTCAAGATGTTGGAATGGATCCTTCATTGTTATTAAGTGTACCGTGAGACAGAGGCTGCTGCCCAGCAGATGAACCCAGGCCAAATTGAAGCCTTCATCTTTGAAGGTGGGATTTGTCACATTAAATTTCAATGGCTTATCAACCTTTTTAAAGACAAAGTAATGTCTTTTACAGTCCAAGATGCTAACACTGCACTAGCTCTGACTGTGCCAATGCTGTCTGTGCTAACACTGTCTGCGTTAACGCTGCCTGTCCTGATACTGTCTCCGCTAACACTGTCTGTGCTAACACTGTCTGTGCTAACACGGTCTGTGCTAACACTGTCTGTATTAACAGTCTGTGCTTCTGTACTAATGCTGTCTGTGCTAACACTGTCTGCACTAACGCTGTCTGTACCAACACTGTGTGTGCTAACACTGTGTCCTGGACTGCTGTAGTGTCCCCCACCCCCGCCCCCAGGGCTGTCAGGCTCACATGTGCCACTCATCGCCAAGTTTCCAGGTCACACTGGACCATACGTGTGAATGTTAACCACAAGGAGGATGGGTTCTGCATCCAGAACATCTTGCCTTAATACATCTATTGACTGAGACCAGAACTATTTTACTGGGTATTTTATCATCACTTTGCCTCCACAGCAGACCAAGCTCCCTATTTCCATTGCGTGTACACTTTGTCTGACCCAGGACTACAAGATCTTATTTACACTGCAGTCAGAGTTTTTAAAAAAAGTACATCGTGACCTTTCTCATATGCTGATGAACAAATCTGGAAGTTGATCATTATTGACTTGGTAATTGGTAGTATGTGTGCCCTGTTTCTGTGTAATTTATTACCACGGTAACCAAGGTAGACCAATTAGAAATTCAGTAAAAAAATTTTCAGCAGTATTATCAAAAACAATGATGATGTAGCCGAAGGGCAAACCAAGTAGAGTGAAAATACAGAGGTCACTCAATTTATCAGACAAATTATGACAGAGTTTGTGCTACTTTGACCAGAAACAATAAGCTTCATTTAGAACTGAATCAGGATTTTGGAAGAGCAGACAGAGTCCATTTACAAATTTTATGCAACTTCCTCGAGTTTGGAGCAGCACCTGTGCTGCACTGAATACTTTTCCACAGGTCAGACTTACTTACACATTACATTTAGAAATTTTGTGCAAAGCTTTGAGCAACAAAACCCAACTCTTTTCAAACATGAAAAATTTCATTTCCTACACAAATGTGTCATGGATCATACAGCCAGTCTAAAATGCCATCTCATGTTGCAAATCTACCATTCTGCATACTTTGATATATCTGTAAGTGTGTATAGATGCATCCATCCAAATCCGAGCACACCACACTTTTTTGTTTGTCACCAATATGACAATGCTTGCTGAAAGTGTGGCGTGTTTTCATGAATTCACAGGGATGAAAATGTCATATTTTATTTCAACTTTTGAAGAAAACTCATATTGGATATGAATCAATTTGAACACAATTTTGTCATCAAATACTTTGTTGTCACTTTAAAAAAAAAACCCCATTTAAGTGCACTTTTGTGAATTTTTCACTGCAATTGTAAGTTTGAGAATATCATATAAAAGGTGACATTTTCATCCCTGAATTTTTCGAAATCTACAGTCTGAATAAGCAAAGATGAGCAGCTTTCCTGAACACCTCTCGTCACAAAATCTGTATGTGTTTAGGAGAGTTGCTGATCTGACGTTCTGTCGCATAACATTTCATATGCAATATTTATGCTGCAGAGACCGTGCTGAAAAGTGAATGACACGTTAAGTACCACACGGAATCCAAACACTTTGGACCAAGGAATACCAGGAGAGTCTGATCCATGCTGCCAAATAAGGAACACAAACACACAGGTGAAAATAAACAATTTACAAAATCCCAGTCCCTTTTAATATAAACAGTAATATCTCCCGATTATGACTCCTTAACTACACTGGCAAAATTGTCAGGGGTTGGGGGGGTTGGGGGGTTGGGGGAGTGCTTGAAACAGAACATGAAAGATATACCACAAACCTGTGCAGTGCAGATCTTGCAAAATGGGCTCAATTGCGAGTTACGTGGCAGCATAGCGTAACTTGTAAGGACACTGTGTATGTTGCTACTTACACTTGTACATGTATAACATATGTCCAACTTCCAAGCAAATACCATGCATGCTTTATTTGTACAAAGTTGGTAATCCTGCAAGTCGCATTTTGCAAAGGTACAACTTCACAGAAACAGCAAGCCAAGTTTTCTTTCAAGCAACACACAATCGTTCCCTTCTGTAAGACCTGCACTCTTACCCCCTCTCTGCCCCCCACCCCCACCCCCCGAGCAATGAAAAATTGGTTGTAATAGTGAATCGTCTTGGTATAGTAGTCTTGACAGGGACATTCTAATGTAGCATTCAACTCAAAACAATGGAGGAGGCACTGCTAGACTGAGTATGTTTGTACACAGAGTGACAGGCTAATAGACAAGTTTCAATGGGTCAAGGTCACATACATGTATTACCACAGCATCGGTGCACTCATTGAGTACAACTGATTTTCCTCAGTTTGTCCCCAACTGCTTAACTAACACCCAAACCCTCTTCCCCTGTCAGTCAATCCCCACTCGGGTCATACGCAAAACTGAAACACCTCCACCCGGAAAAAGTCTTTTCTTGAGTATTTGACCAAAGCAGTTTTGGGTCAAGATCAAGACCACCGCAAATTGCAAAATTTATGTAACATTCCAGCAAAATTCTTTCCCAATAAAGCAACTGGCCAATGGCCGTCATCCATGGGCAGGACAAGCAACCAACAGAAACTGCCACACAGCAACTCAATGTCCAACGGGTCGAACTCAAGGCCCAATAAGCTGCGGACAGCCATTATTCGGAGGCAGCTAATAAGCCAAGAAAAGCTCATTCATTGCTGGCCCTATGCCTGGTTACAATCACATACGTGCAATACAGTCATTCAATCAATTGCAAGGACCTGATCTCAAAACATTAAGGTAATTACTTTTAGATAAGTACCACACTTTCACATGCATTTCTCTAATATTGTCCCGGCAGTTGTATATCAATTTGCTAAATTTTGCTGGTTTATTTTTGCATATTTTGCTGATGGCAAAAACTGTGAAATTAAAAGCACAATGAAAAAGTATTTCAAAATAAATACATTTGCAGTACTTAATTCCATACAGAAGAAGCTTTCCATTTGAGTACCAACATAACAGGTCAGAAGTTGTGGATTTTGAAGAAAACCACATTTAACAAGTTAATGAGTATTGCAGAGCAATACATAGTCCCCCGCTCGTCACCCACGAGGTTGAATGGACTACTATATAGGGGTGTGACCTAGATGAAAAAAAAAATTAAAAGTATGGCACATTCTTAGATTAAGCTTCACATTTGTGTAAAATTTCATTAATCTAAGTAAAAGGACAAAAAAGTTATGGCCCGGACAAGATTTTAGGTCACAATACATTATCAGTAAACAAGAAGTCAAAATTTTTTAAGAATTACAGTAAGGACATGAAAATACTGTACATTTATGTATTACTGTGACCCAAATATTTGACGGACGGACGGACACACGGACGGTGCCCATTACCATATCCCCTCTAAGGTCTACCCACCATAAAAAAAAATCAAAGGGCTGGCATCAATAATTTAGAAGATATGGCCCGGACAAAATTTGTGTTGTATCTTGAGCTTGCTTAATGAACTTCGTTAATTAATTAATTAATGGAAGTAATTAGCCACAGAAAACAATGCGTATGCACACCTACTACCTAAGGTCTACACACCATAAAAAATTCAAAGGGCTAGCATTAATAGTTTAGAAGATATGGCCCGGACAAAATTTGTCTTGCTTGACGAACTTTGTTAAATAATTAATTAATGCAAGTAATTAGCCACAGAAAACAATGCCTATGCACACCTTCTACCTATGGTCTATCCACCACAAAAAATTCAAAGGGCTAGCATTAATAGTTTAGAAGATATGGCCCGGACAAAATTTGTCTTGCTTAACGAACTTTGTTAAATAATTAATTAATGCAAGTAATTAGCCACACAAAACAATGCCTATGCACAGCTACTACCTAAGGTCTACCCACCATAAAAAAATTGAAGAGGTAGCATTAATATAGGGAAGATATGTGCCTGACAAAATTTGTTTCTGTATATTTACATATCGATCGGTGACCCAAATATTTGACCTAGTGACCTAGTTTTGCTTTATGACACTTTCTTAGACTAAGCTTCACATTTGTGTAACATTTCATGACTCTAAGTAAAAGGACAAAAAAGTTATGGCCCGGACAAGATTTTTCATACATATGTATTCTGTGACCCAGATATTTGACCTAGTGACCTACTTTTGGCACACCATACACCTTTATCCTAGGAAGTACAAACACATTAAATTTGGTAGCTGTGGGTGTTATGGTGTTGGAAATATGGCCCGGAGAAGCTTCGAACGGACGGACAGAAGGACGGACGGACGGACGAGGTGCAAACCTATAGTCCCCCACCAAGTGGGCGGGGGACTAAAAAGCAGAAGACACCATATGGCTGGCCAGGCAACAAACTCAGCCTCCTTGTGTAAACAGCCACTTACAGTGGGCCTGTTCCGTGGTTGTTCTCATCGCAATCAATACAAAGCGTAATCCTTATGTTGAACATGTATTGCATGTTGATCATTGTGGGTTTCACATTAGTTCCCAAAGCAGCCAATAGGGGGATCTAGTGTGTATACTTACAGGCACAATGTCCATCACAAGCTGAGCTCTCATGTAATACTACACAGACAGAAATAATAACTACTTGCAAGTAACACAAGGCAGAAACAGACATTTACACAGCGGACACAAATTGCATGGCATACAAGTCAGCCACGTAGACATAATAATACAAATTATACTTGTTCTTGCATGTACTGAACAACATAATGACTGAAAACTCCAAGCAGAGCTCAATTGAATAGCAAAACTACTAAGTACATCCACAATGCCCTGTTCTAGACACTTCTAGGCGTGTATGTCATTTAGATGCATGTAAGTAATATCATCTAGTATCCTCGCATGTGTTCATATGCCAAAGATTTAGTATGATTGATTTTTTCCGTTTATTTTATTTTCCTAAAATTCTAGAATCAATACTAAACTTCTGGATAATTAGTAGCCGATATGGCTACAGTTAACTCTGGAAAAGAAGGTAAAAATCCTCATACAATATTGCATCACTAAATTGAGAACTCTTGATCCCATGCATAATTAACTTTGATTGAAAGATGGAAAAGTCAGATTATATAGTTACTCTCTTATTCTTTCTCCACAAATTTAAAGAGTTTTCAACACATTTTGGGCTGTATCTTTGGTAATATTGCAGTTGGAGCCACCTAACTACCACATGTTTTGGTCTTTTTGCCTGATTGACATCCCTATCAACTTTTGGGATGATTCATGAAAAACTCTGAAATACTGCATGCTCAATATTTTCAAATTTTCGCCTAAATATTACATAATGGTGGGTGGCATGGTAAGCCCTGAAAGTTACACAACACAAGGCTATCTTGAAAACTGTGGACTGTGTTGCACTCACAGGCAAAGATTACAGACGGATGGGCAGACGGGCAGATGGACTGACACACACGAGTGATCACATATATTAACGCTTTGTGAACTATGGTCAGCAGAGCTAGACTTGATCAACGTGCTTTGCATAAACTTATTACAAAAATTCTCTTCAAAATTTCCCCAGGGAAATGCATTCAAGTTGTTTGCTTTGACTCAGTCTATTACTATAACGTGTACAGTAGTACCTGCTGTATGCAACCACTGCCGTGAGCAGCCGCACTGCTTTTTGTGGTCACTAGGCTCGGACATAGGAGTCAATTTTTCTTTGTATAATTTACCTGTGGTGACAGGTCACCTGCTGTATGTGGCCACTTTTTCTTGGCAGAACGGGTGGCCACATAGAGCAGGTACCACTGTATATCCATATTTTACCTTAATTTTACAGCACCTTGACTAATCAACACAATGTACAGACTTCAACATTATGTTCCATGGGGTTGCATGTATAATATGACAAGCAATTCAGGGAAGATGATTTAACAAGCAATACAACAAACTAGAATGGATGCAACACATGCAAATCCTACGTTTCTAAAGGTTGTGCAACCCTCCCAAGTTAATATGGCATCTAAATGCTTCAATATTCTCCCCCTATATTTTAGCTTGTGATTAATCAACACATTTAACAAAGTCATTCCCCTTCCTTGTAAGAAGGGTGGATAAGAAAGTACAAGTTCTTGTTGTGTAACAACATGTTTCAGCTATATGGGAAGTCTGTACCACGTGGGAGTGGTATGGGCATCTCTAAGCTACCAGACGATTGGTTACATTCATGTAAAATGGACTCTAGGAGCAATCTGTTTTGTGTACAACCCATACAGATTTGTGTCTCAGCATAATGGGTGGACAGGACACAAAATACAGAGGCCAAAATGTTGTGGACAACACATTTCCTCATGTATCCAATACAACATTGCTAATCAAGTCATTATCCCTGAGCCTACCCACCTCATGAATGGGAAACTGTGACGGGATGCTGGCCAGATCAGGTCCATGCACGATCAGCTTCTTGGCACTAGGTACATTTGCGGTTATTAGCAGGCTGGGCTACAATCACAAAGACGAAGGAAGCTCTTGTGACAAATGTAGACATCTTATGATTCCATAAAGCATTGATTGCAACATAAACATGTACACGTACAGAAATTTTAATTTTACTGTGAAATAAGCTGGCCAAATAAACTACAAAGGTAAGGGATTATAATCATGCACAGTATACATGGGTAATGTCCAAAGTTGCTTCAAAATTTCCATCAATAAAAAATCTGACATGTAAGTTTGCATGATACACATTTTTAACTACATATGTAAGATCTTTTTCTCTTTCAACAAAAGAAAAAATATATCGGCCACATCAAAATCTACCTAACAACATTAATAGAACACTGGTAACTTTTGTTCGTAAATGAATGCAGCCAGTGCATCCAGTAGACAAATTTCAGTGCAATTTTTAGTATCCATGGGTTGTTCAATTGAACATGACTATATAAATGTCTGTGTGTTTGTAATACATCAGGTCATCTCACATCACACTGTTCTTTCCTCAACGTCTGCTTCAGATCCTTGAAGAATATCCCCCGAACGCTGGGCACAATCTGAAAGACAAAGCAAATCAAACATACAGTTCCAACCAAACACCTTCAATGTGGGTCATATTGCTCTTATCTGCTTCCTTTACACATATAACTCTTTCAGTGCCAATCACGTCTAAAGTTGATCTGCTTAAGTCAGACTAGTCTGAATTATCAGTACGATCCCAGATTTGTATTCCTCATAAAAAGACCTTTCATTCAAGTAGCAGCATGCCTACAGTTCCAGTGAAAATATTCCAGGTCAACAGCTTTTCTCTGCGTGCACTGCACCCAATGCATGCCGAGAATAGCTGTTGACTCAGTCAAAAATTTGGTACTTAAAAAGTTAAAACACAACATGCCCATGCCAAAGAAACTATTAGCACTGAGCTAAGTTAATCTAGGAGCCACTCCTGACATAGACATTAATATATGGGGACTGACTCCCATTCAGGCACTTTAATGTTTTGAGAGTCAAGGTGTAAATTTTCATGCATGTACACCACACTAACTTGATTTTTCAAACTTTGAGATTTAACTTTCACCTAATAAATTTCTGAGGAATTTTGAAACACGTGCAGAAAATAGCAATGATGTTTTCAATTTTGTGACCACCAGTGTTGCTGTTGTTTTGTTTTTAATTAAGAATTGTTCCACACCTGGTTAACCCTGCTGATACCATTCTAATAAAAGACTTCAGTCAGTGGGTTTTGCATTGCCTGGCAAGTCATGCTGTAGCTGCTGTAAGAGCAACTGAAGCCGGTCTTGCAATGCAAAAACCAGACTTTAGACAATGCAATTTAGGAGGAGGTGGAGGTAAGGGGGGGGGGTCCCTGGTACGCTGGTACAAACAAAAATTTTGCCCTAGTACAAGGTACGGAAAATAAGAAAATGTACAGATAATGGTTGGTACAAAGTACGGAAATTAAAAGGGCTTCCAGTACGTAAGTACAACAAATAAAAATGCCCAGTACACCAGTACGGAAAAACCCTTACCCCCTGTTTTGGCACTCGAAAGAAAACTACTTTTATGAAGAATATGAAATTTCACTCGTAATAATCTTGCATGTCCACCAGCTTGGATTCAGACAAACTGGTGTAGATACTGACCTGCCAGAGGATAGACAGAGCCTCAGCGATGGCATCTTGACCTCCTTCTGTCGGTGACCTCACATAGAACATGACAAACCCCAGCTGTAACAAACACCAGCAATTTAAGGTGACCATCACTGGGTAATCTCTTTGTGGATGCTTTATTGCTAAAAGACACAAAACTTCTAGAGCAAGCCCCACATAAACAAGAGGACTGTGACAGTCCTATGCTGACCTTTCCAGCACAAACTGAGGAGGTTCTGTGAACTTTCGGGATTTCAGTTATGCCTGCATTGAAGTTAACACTCACCAAACACATTAAACTTTTTCCAACCTTTTTCAAACCTTTTTAACACTTTCCAACCATTTTGAACACTTTAAACTCTTCCTAACACTTTCAAATATTTTTCTGACACTTTTAACCTTTTGCATTTGGGTCTTTTCATCCAGAACTATTTCCTGGTAGTCATTGTCCTATTCTGTAGCTCAAACTCTCTAAACTCCATAAGCTAACCTGTCACTGTCTCACCTATACATATGGAAGTACTATTGTCACATTCTTCTGTAGAATTTTGACATAGGCTGTTTTAGCCCAAATAAATCAAGGGTCTTCAGCGGGTAACTACTCAGAACATGTTTTAGAGCCTATACCCTTACATGTCTCTCTAAGTAGCAAACTTAATATTCATCAAAAACAGCCCATATAATAATGAAAAAGTATTACTAGAAGTATCAATGCATTAACTAAATAAGTGAAGTTTTGCTTATAAATGCAGAGCTTCAATATGAATAAAAAATACCTGTCAAACCAAACATAGTTACTAAATTTGTGTAGTACAAGTTCAGATAAGAATAATTTGACTTACCCCTGAACCAGTATGTACCCTTTCTAGCAGAATAGCTTACCTTAGTTAAACTATCTACTGGTGTATAACTGAAGTAGAAACAAACTGGGGCATTATATTCTGCCGCAGTGATTATAAAATAAACAGTTACAGCTTGATAACTTCTACTAACTTAGGGAAATCCTAACAGGTTTGAGTCGATCTGAATGTAAAATGTGGACTCGGACGGGCAGATTGATGGACAGACAGACGGATGAGGGAGCAACACCACCTATCACATTAGCTTGGCTGACTGACAGGTCAGTGCAGCTAAAATTTACTAAACAGTTAATGTGTTTCCAACACATTTTGGGCTATATTATCTAAAATACTGTTGGTGGGGTACAAAATTTCAGTGCCTTTTCATCTTTTTGCTCAATCGACATTTCTTACCAAGTTTCATGATGATTCACAGAAAACTCTGAAAAAAAGGCATTCTATTATTTTGCGTTTTGGTACATATATATTTAGCAATACAGTGATACCTGTCTTGAGAGACCCCTCCAATGAGAGATCACATATCTTTTTAAGACCACTCTCTCAGAACACTATGCTATCTTTTCCATGTTATACCTCTAATGAAAGACCACCTGTTTTGGGAGACCACATTTTCACCTGCCCTTGGGGTGGTCTCTCAAGACAGGGACCACTGTACTGTAAGTCCCACCACCATTATCAATAGCAACCTAAATTTCCATAGCCTTTATAAGTGATGAAACTTATAAGGAGTTACCTTTGAAAACTGCAGACTGTATTGCATTCACACAGTAAGTTTATGGATTGACAGATTAGACTGATATGATGGGTCATGTAACTCTGTGACCTTAGGTTAGGAAAGCTAATAATTCAATCTAATATGAATGAAAAATGTATACATGCATGCAATAAACTCAACCAAACACAGTTAAGCAGCTGAGTCCACTCACCACATAGTTGAAGAGAGTGTGGGCAGTCTGTGCTGGCAACTCTTGGATGTGGTACAGCAGCTTACGCAACACAAACACCAGCTCCTCCTACAGGCACAAATACAGTGAAAACACGTTATAATGACGCCATCTGTTCCCTAGAAATGTGTCGGACAACTGAATATGTCAGATGAATGAATCAAACAAAAAAGAAAATGAACGTTTGCCATTCAAAAACTTGTGTCATTATGATGAATATGTCGGAAATCTGAGTGTCGTTATAATGAGGTTTCACTGTATCCTATGTCACTCTATGTATCCATCTTACTCAAAGAATCCATGCTGTATTTTGCAGATCAATGTGGTTATATGAAGCCACAATTACAGTACATGTTTAAGTATCAGTGAACCCCTCTTCATCAGCCGACAGGTTTGAATCTTGCCTTGATGGCTCCCTCCACATTTGTCCCCCTGTTGCTGATGGGATGATTTGGACATATTTTTTTTCCACCATTAAATTAGAGGGACTTGTTTGTACCAAGTTGTTTTTCACTTAAATACACATGTATACAAACTAAAAGTTATGTTTAAAATGGGATTTTGTGCACTTCAGCAGTTGAAACAATTCATTATGGAAATATAATGGTACATTGCATTGCAGATTGTCCTGTCCATGATCAAGCTTTAACTCATTCCATACTATGGTGACAGGTCTTGGTCAGTGGTTCTGGCACTGCCTGGCAAGCCTTGCAGCTGCAGCATGACTTGCCAGGCAGTGCCAGAACCACTGACTTAACAGTATAGGCATGTTGGTACTTGAATGAAAGCTCTTTTCATGAAGAATTTAAATATGCAACTGTCATCTTAAATCTAGGTAAATATACAGAAAAATCAGGGACTGGTATGGAATGAGTTAAACTAAAGTATTAAAGTAAATGTTGATGACAAGTACATGTAGTAGTTATGGACAAATGTAGCACTTGACTTTACAAAGAGGCACTGATATTGGATGGGGGTTAGGGATGCAAGGTGTTTACAGTAGGTATCATTATGTGTAAACACCTTTGCTACAATATTTACCTGCTGTTTAACATTGAGTGACAAAGTAATAAAACGGTCTGCAGATATGGTCAAAGTAAAACATCATCATAGATGCAGCTGCAGCATGATGTGAAAATGAGATCCAGTGTATACCCTTTCGTGTGTGTTGATTTTGTTATCCATTGATGCAGACCAAATTTTTTAATAATTCTAACAACATCTGGATCATCTGAAGTTCAGTTCTATTGATAGATACTTCTTAAGTGCATACAGTGTTTCTTTGACACAGGTCAACATGACCGGGAAAATAGGTCAAGGTCACCCAAAATATCTTACACTCACCATTTACCTATATGGGTCCTTTGTTGCAAATATCAAAGGCCAAGCTTCAATGGTACTGGATAAATAAATCAAAATGTCCCAAAATTGACATGTTTTCTTGGGCCCTGTGACTCCAAAAATGTGTCAAGGTTGTCAAAAATAATGTACACTCAACATCCTCCCATATTGGTCCTTTGTTGAAAGTATCAAAGGCAAAGCTTCAGTAGCACTAGATACATACATACAAATTAAAATGTCCAAAAATAGCCATGTTATTGGACCCTATGACCTTGAAAAAAGGTTAGGGTTAAAAGCAATACACAGTGCATGTGCCCTTAGTATGATGTGTCCCTGGAATGAATTTCATTACTCTGTTTTACAGGGTTCTTGAGATATGATGCTAAGTTGAATATTGCTACGGCTGTGTATTAATCTCACCAGCTTGTCCCTGTGGGTCAGTTTCTCCAAGAAAGTGCGCAGGAAGAGGACTGGTTCCTCAACCAAGCACTCCCACACCACCTTCTCAGCCACCTCACTCACTGAAAAAAAAAAAGAGGACACCCTGCAACAATCACAACTCCAGTTGTCAAACTCCGGACAACGCTAAATCTGACTCCAGTTGTCACATCAGGACAATACTAATCTCCAATATTGTCTGCTACAAAAACAAACTATAAGAAATGAAATATTTTGTAACATAACAGACCTTACCACTTAATATCCAAAGAAAGTTTTACCTGGTTTAATATGAGTAATGACAGGCAAGTTACCCCGTCTGCATACCATCCAATTTGAGAAGCCACTAACATAAATTATGAACAGCAATACAAACATGATAGTGCCCCTTATGGATACAGCTGTTCATATACATGTAACACAGACACGTCTTCAAGGTTTATTGTAAAGTACACACTTATTCATTTTCTCTTTGGAATGTCTTATGCAAATGTAAAAACCAGAAACACAAAATTTGTTTTTATGAAATCCCATGTATCTTCAATATTGCTGGATAGGTATGTTATCTTGTATGCCTCCAACTTTGAAAATTTTAGTCCCAACATAATTTGAAACAAGAGAACTGTGACAGTCCTATGCTCAGCTGACCTTACATGCACAGACTGAAGTGGTCCGGTGAACTTCAGAATACCAAGGTCACTTTTGTTTAAGACCATCGTCGCTCTTGCTAACATGGACATATCAACTTACCAATTTTTCAAAATTTTGTACATTCCCTGTAAATCTGAAGAGGATCCAACTTACCTTTACAGAGAAAAAGTAAAAAACAGCCAAAAAACACACAGATTCTTTAAAGCAAAAAAAATAATCACAGTGCCACCTGTTGAAAAAAAAAGGGTGTAAGATCTGGCAGTCCCCAGACGAGTCCCTGTGCAATTTCAAAGCAATTGACTGGACAGACGGATGCCTAACCACCAGATAACATCAGCTGACTCATAAGTCAGCTGAGTATGATCATTTGAACAAAATTGGTACAGACTCACTCTAGCTACATCCCCACCAAGTTTGAAGCGAATCTGGTTGATGGTTTTAGAGAAGTCAAAAATGTGACCTACCATCGCAATCCCCATTAAAATGCATCGTTATCAATGGGAATGTGTGTATAAGTGACAAGTGCCCAAACTGAAAAAAATATTGAAAATTAGAGATACGGAATATCATCACCCATGTACACCTTTTTTCACCCTTCCACAAGCTACATTTCCTCTACCTGGTGAACAGATTAAGGTCTAGGGGTCCCCAGAGGTGTCTCTAAGCAATTTTGAAGCAATTGGCTTCACAGTTTCAGAAGATTTTTTTAAAAGATTTTGCCCAAAAAATACATAAAAAATCATAAAAAGTCCAAAATCATTGGACTGTGACCACTTCAACAAACTTGGTAGAGACTCATACGAGGTGCATGCCCAGCAAGTTTGAAGACAATATGGCCTGTGGTTTTGCAGTAAAAGTAAAAAATTATGAAATGTGAATGGATGGATGAATGACAATGGATCAGCACCAATCCTTTATGCTCAGCTGACTGCTAAGTCAGGTCAGGTAAAGTTGAACCGACTGCTAAGTCAGGTCAGGTAAAGTTGAACCTTTCGAGTTTAAAATGGTAATCAACCCCCACATTGACCCATGAATGCTAGTAACAGACAATGCAGAACAACAACAAACACAAAGGTCCTGTGTCCAGCTCCAGCTGCATGAACTGATAACCCATATTTTATCACCTGATAACCCATATTGCATGACCTGATAACCCATATTGCATGACCTGATAACCAATATTACTTGACCTGATAACCAATATTGCATGCTATTACCATACTGACAAACAATCAGTGCAGCTACTCTGAACAGAAATCACTCTCCCTATATTTACACTACCTTGAAATACCCATAGGAATCATAATAAAAAAGTGAAAACCCTGTGCGACAAATATTTTGCTCTTGTTTTCTTTCAGGATCTTGTTCGATGCTTCACAAAACTTACAGAGGAACTGCAGGGCCAGAATTTCGCAAAATTTTGCGAGAATTTATTTGGATTTTTGTCAATTACTTTTTTTTTTAAAGAAAGACAAGTTAAGGAGAATCTTTACGAGAATGGATTCTCGGATTCTGGCTGAAATTCTGGCCCTACACTGTTAATGCATTAGCTCTTCCGCTGCCATTTTTTTTTTTTTTTGAATGTGCATGTTATTTGATATGACTCAACCACATTGAACAAGTTAACTTTATACGTCCTTCAAAGGGTTTCTATTATGCAGGACATACCTATTACATCTATACCCTTTATATTTATTGGAGAGTTAGCTTCTGTTTCAATCCAGAATCCAAAAATAATCATACATCTTTTTTATTTTTATTGTTCTAGTTGCTGCTGTCATTATTATTATTATTATTATTATTATTATTATTATTATTATTATTATTATTATTATTATTATTATTATTATTATTATCATTATTATTATTATCATCATCATTATCATTATTATGCTGTATTTTAAATTGTTACAAATTTTCACAATGAAGCTACAGTTTACACTGTCAAGGTAACCGTTTCCCATCCTACCTGAGGTGCCATCACTATTGACATCAAGGTCATCCAGCAAGTGGATTATGGGTAATGCAGCCATGCAGATGCATGATGGGAAGAAATGTGTTGCCATCTGCATCTGCTGACTATGCACATGCTCAATGCGCTCCTCGTCACCTGTGAGTATGGAAACATTCATCGCAAATGTCAGAGGTTCATCATGACAAATGGTCAAATGACCTTTGACCTCAACCTGTTAATCTGGGGGAAAAACTTTTCGTTTATTGTGCTTGACAAGATTTGAAAATTTTGGCTTGTACTTTGCATCACATGCACTTAGATTCCGTCCTTTTATTTTCTGTTGCAAACAACCAAAATGTTCTCAAGTGTCTGAAAAAGTCAGGTGCATTTCACTTCAAATTTATCAATTTTCCAACAAGCTTCATGGGAAAGCTGACAAGTCAGCAGGACTTGGGTCAATAAGTTACTTAGTCAGTGCCCAATAGTCAATAAGCTACTTAGTCAGTGCCCAAACCATGTCAAGCTGACTTAGTGCAGATTAAGTTCTAGTCGATAAAGCATGTCAGAACATATAGAGCAAGGTAGCTCTACATCATGGGGGGGGGGGTTAAGGGGTTTTACCGAGCATTTTTATTTGCTGTACTTATGGAATGGAATCTTTTTATTTTCTATACTTCATACAAACCATTATTTTGTACATTTTCTTACTTCCTGTACCTTGTACAAGGTCTAAATAATTATTTGTACCAGGGAGCCCCCTTACTCCCCCCCCCATGACAGTAACCATCTTGCTCCAACACATAACCTGCTTCATCATGGTAATGGACACAATTCAAATGACAGGTCATACAGAAATGCCTGTCTCCTTATGTCTCACAACTGGTCTATTTAACAATCCATGTTCATAAATAACAAGGCATTAATCATGTTAATACTGAAACGAGGTCATCTCTCACTAGGAATAGTTTGTGACTGTCCATACAATGAAGTTCAAAAAACATAATTAGTTACTTCTATATCACAACGGTACCCTATAGCAGTATGTGGACACCAGTTAATAGGTAACAGATAATTAAAGAGTTTGTATGCACGTGCTATGTTACTAATTTAAGAAGCTTCCGAGGATATTAAGTCTTACTGAGGTTTGTCCACAACATTATCATCAAACTGTTACATTAACACTATAGATAGTTACACAATAATATGGTTTTGGGTGCAAGCAGTGCATTGGAGTCACTTCCAGGCAGGGAGGGGTGTCAAAACAACATGGAACAGCCATAAGAACAGGACTGGGCCAAGTCAGATCACAACTTCAGCATGGCAGACACCACCAAACTGGCAATGGACAACTACATCAAACCTGGTGCAACCATCTCGTGTCCCATCTTTTTGAAAATGTATTCGACAGTGTGGCAAAAGTCACCATTGATCTTCTTCAAAACCTTCTAAAACAGAACCTGATTTTCGATTGGGAGACACCTTTAGTAATGCCATCATAAGAGTGCTACAATATATGCAAAACGTGATATTTAGCGAACTGATGTGGGTATTTAGTACACAGCTTTCCTAAGTGCACTCTGTGGTCGGACTGCGCCATGAAAAGCCGCCAATTCAGTGCCCACAGGACTAAGAATATAGAGAATATATACTTTTGCAGCTTCTTCCACTCAAAAGATGAAAAACCTGCACGGCTCAAACTTAATATTATTTCTCCATTTTTAAAATTTATTTTTCTGCAATCATCTCTTTTTCCTTCTCAATTGTACACTGAAACTATTGTGTTGTGCACTGGTTTTAACCCCAGCGATTTACAATTCACTGGAATGACTTGAAGTTTTCAATACATTTACATCAGTCTTACCATGGTCTCTTTGCTCATATTCTTCATTAAAAAAATGAAAGTTTGATGAAATCTTTCTTGGCAAAAATTAAATGTTGAAATCTTTCTTGGCAAAAATTAAGTAGAGTTTAGTGGTGAAAATTTAACTACCGAGGGATCTCGAACAACCTGACATATACCAGCCATGAGATAGCTGATTATCTTGGCCACATGGTGCTGCCACCTTGGGAATGGAGTAAACTTTTGTAAGAATCCTTGCTGCTGGTGCCAGAACCTTTCATACATGTCCTTAATGCTTCTTATGGTCTCTGACAGTCTCCCAAGACTATCAACCCATCTCACAGCTTACCTTTGAAAGACCCAGAAAAAGCATTTATAGACACTTGTATTGCCTGCAGCGTTTTACTAGCAGGTGCTGGTCAGTTTGTTGGGTGTAGGAGCGGGAAGTTTGAGTGTCAAGATTGGTGTGTACCTTCGTAAATTGTTGGCCTGGCCCAGTGTATACTGCCGTGCCTCCAGGACATGTTACGAGTGGGCGGCACGTTAGATGCACGATTGATTGGCGCCACAGACATACGGCGTGCAGCCAGGTTTAGTTCCTCCTGTATGGCTATAGGTGTCAGAATCAAAGCACACATGCGTCTTTAGCCCAGATCACACAACAAGGCAACAGTAGAGAAGTAGCTAAACACCAGGCTACCAACGGTCTGAGGCTGCCGTCAACACAGCTACCACTTGGCATGGTTGGCAGGCAGAGTGCGGGGGGCCGAAGACACCGTCTCAAAATACACAGCCGAGCCAGCTGTCACCATCTTATCTATTTGTATTGAAACGCTACAGTTACATTCTCGGGAACAACAAAAAAAATCAACAATCTTGTGCTTCCGTTTGAATGGATAAAATTTGCAGTTGAATGCCACCAGATGTCTGACAAACTGTCCTGAATACAATGACAATGTACTGTAGTTGACACTGTAATGTTTGTGAAGCACTTATATACACATACGTTGGGAAGCTGGTTTCCAGGTCCGCGTGTATCTGCGAAGTTATATTTTCTTCAGCAGTTACAGCGGGCATGATGCCTCGCTGTATCAATTCAACATGCCACTTTAACAATTTTCATCCAGTCGGTCGCGTTTTCAGGCCTACTGCCACCTTCGTTCATCAGTCTCTTTGCAAGCATAGGTGGACCACAGTCACAAATTTAGATTATTTTTTGCAGTGTCAAAACTTGACAGACAGACAATTGAGCGTGTTAGGGAATACAGTGGTCCCCCTCTTATCAGACCATATTAAGTGCCAGACAAATGTGGCCTTATACGAAGGGTGGCCTCTCCAATGAAAATACCATTCTTGCTGCATGGAGAAGTGGCCTCTGTAGATGGTATGGCCTCCCTTGAGGGTGGGGGTGGGGGGGTGGCGGCCTTATAAGAGGGGGACCTCCGTACAAACAAACACAGCTGTGTAAAGTGACTCTAGGCAGTGTCTTATAACATACTCTCGCTAACTTCATTTGTTAGTTTCTTTATAAGCCTAGGTTAAACCTGGCTCTATCATGTCATGATCAACACGACATACAAGATTGAAATTAATGAAAAATACTGAACACACTGCAAAAAAAAATCTAAAATCACAATAGAGAAAATATCAACATAATATACATAGATGTATTGCTGGTCCTACTTGCCTCCAGTAATTTGATGAATACACTGATCCAAAATTATAGACACATGTGGTTCTTTTGAATAAGCAGACGGATTTTCAAGATACAAAGTGTCTGTATACATCAGATGACACAAATAAATAACATACTGTAAATGCAATTTTCTTATATAAAATGTTGCATTTCAGAGTCTTCAGTGTCGTCACATTGTGCGACTTCTGTTGGGATTTCCAGCATCCAAACTTCACCATTTTATGAAAGAGAAGAAAAATGATGCAAGAATCCTGTCTGCCACATTTTTTTTTTTAACCCACTTCAATATCAAGATCTACAGTTGTGTTTTGTTGCGAAAGATTGTACATGTACGCTGAATTGGATCAGTTGTACTTTTAATTTTCCACACAGGTCTTTGAAAATGAAATGATCCTGTGAGGAATGAATGCTGGCATGAAAGACGCACTCTGCCTGTCTCCCCTTGTTGCCTGTCACCGATACGAAGCCACGGTCAAATAAGTACCGACTGACACAGGAGGCTACAAAACCGCAGTGTCATTTTTCTTTATGTACAGCTCCACTATCTACATGTGGCCAAACTTGTTCTACATTAAGCTGTCGCACCGCACAAAGCACGTGAAACTCCTCCGTTTGTCACTGAATGGCGAGAACTATCTCGAGTCAAATATGAATTAGAGGTTCAAGAAACACTAAAAATTACACAGCCTAAAATTAGTACTGGTGAGAAGAGTTACAAAGAAATTATTACAGCTGGCTTCATCAACCACTGACTGCAACTTTATTACACATGTTATCAAACAGGCTTCTAACAAAAACATAACTTTCGTAATCTTTTACAATTACTACATGGCATACTAAAATTGACTATAAAACAGTATCTTGCAAAAACAGTGGGTCTGCACAAACTAAATAGCATGATATCAACCTAGAACTAATTCGGGAGACTGCAGTAAGTCCTATGCAAAATGATTCAAACAAAAAATAACTGATAGTCTATTATCTAATATCATTAATTCAGTTATACCGTGATCTGTGTCCAGCAAGTAAAAACAAAAAAAAATTCAGAAAACTGTGGTGAAAGTGTGTAAAAATTGAAAATATCAACCTAAAATGGAGTGACCAAAATAAAAACTTTCAAAGCATCCCCTTCAGTACTAATGGCTTTGTAAAAGTAAATATATCCTACAACTTAAACGTGTGTCTCTCCTACTTTTGGCCCATTTTGTTACAATGCACACTGGTTTACATGGGATACATGCAAGACTTCCGGGGCCAAGAAAAAAAAAAAAAAAGTGCAGAAATCTGGGGATCAGTATTACAATCAGATGCAACCATGCCAAAAATGAAGCACTTTCCTGAGATTTTGTTCGAAAGATTTCTATAAAAAACCTCCCATAATATTTGGGATGTCAGTTTCCATTTAACTTTATTTTTACTGCATTATCAATGTTGTTTAGGTCAACAAGAAAATTGCTTAATAGCATAACATACAGAAAAGAATGAAACATTTTGCTTCTTCGTCTGAAAAAAACTGGAGTAGGCCAATTTGACATTATAAAAAAAAGAGCAAGTGTCCCCTGAAGAGGGTACAGTTCAGTTGAAAATTTCCACGAAACATTGTGACACATTTCTTTTTCCTTTTGCAGCTTCTTGAACTCTTGTTAGTTAGCATCATTCAAATAATTTCCCGTTGTAGTTCAGTGGATTATTTATAAATTTTTTATCTAATAATATAGTTTACTCCTAAACAAATACATACATGGAGGCATTTTCTGCATTAAATTTAAGTAAGCGAACCCGATTACCATACATTAATGCAGCATTTCTCAGAAAAAAATTCTATTGCTATGAAGTTTTAAGTTACTATTTTTTCTTTTCTACTGCTTCAAAGTTTGAGGATATTTTTTTTACTATTAATCTTTTAAATTTTTCACCGTCTAGATACATGCATGAAAATAAACTTAAGCAAAGAGCAACATAAACTTTCATTCTATTTGAAAATAGCAAACTACGCAATAGAAATACACTCTGGAACAAGCCGATATTTGTCCCAAGAAGGGTATTTTTAATATTTATAAAGGAATCGGCAATTTTCGCATGAAGCAAAATGGCTCTTTAGCAATGTATCCTTCAGTGTGCAATTTGCAAAAATAAAAGCTCTCTGTCACTCAATACATAGCTCTATTTGAAGGTTTACATTAAAAGCATTTAGCTCTATATTTTTACTTACAAAAGCTGATTGGTTGGCTTAAACTGACCATGTGACTAGGCTCGGTTAGTGTCGGGTTAGTCATGCAAGTGCAAAGCAACGCAATTTGTGTATACAAATATAATATACATATGTAATATCGATATACCACTAGCAGCCACGTCCCAACTTAAACACCCACCAACATCATTGTTAGGCAGTGGACCACAAGTCAAAACAAAAGGGCATGTTCTGATAGGCCAATAAACAGCCAATAGCGTCATTCAAACTTACCTTCTTCGTGCTCTTCTCCCCCATGATGCAATGCTGGTTCGTCAGCTGCCAGATTTGTTATAGGAATGCTGGTTATATGGAAATTTTCGCGTGATGCACGTCTACGCTCTTCTTCTGCTAAAAGTGCTCGGTGGATCATCTCCTGCTGTTGCTTGCGTCTGGTAGTGGTAGCCGTCACAAACGTTTTCTGATAAAGATATCAAGTTCCAGCAGTTTGGCATTAGGTCACGCATTGAGTAACAAAAAAAAAAAAAAAAAAGACAATAGAAACAGAAGATTCCAGTTTAATCAAATCTTACATTGAAAGAGATCCAAATTCACTAAATGTACGTATTTTTCATGTGTACAAATTTTCAGTTTTGCTTTTCAGGCTTGTAAGTGATGTCTTAATTTCACTGTTTTTGACATAGTTCCTATAATATACAAGTTTAAATATCATAATTTTGATGTGTTTCTGCCCTTTTTTGTGCTGTAAATGAAACAAGGAAAAATAAAAATACAGCAAAATTAAGGGCATTTACAGTAGAGTACAGATACGGGAACTGCACACAGTGTTTACTCCAGAGAATATCAAACTAACAAAGCTGGTCTATTGTAGAACCTTTTTCTCCATGTTGATACTCAGCCCATCAAAAATAGGGGAAAAAATCAAGAAACCAATTCAATTCAACAAATCTGCAATACAGCAGACAAGAACAATGAAGTTTACACATATCAGTGTCACGGATGTGGGCAATGAAATGTCAGCTAAACAATCTGCTACACAAAGCAAATAAAAGATATCGTTTATACTGTCTTATTTTTCAGTATACAACCATGAAACATACAGATTCCTCCTGGTTCAAGGTGACCTCTTCAACCTTGGTCTTGAAGTGTGGCATCCAGGGAGGGTCCACCACTGTAAGACTGGGCAGACCTATTGTTGGGGATGGCAGCACAAAGTCTATATTTGGTGGTGGCACCTGGTGGACAAACACAACATCTCCACTGTAACATGCTTTCTTGCAAACCGCTGATACTTAAATAGAAATAATGTGTAAATACATGGAGGTTTTTCCGTGCTGTGGAAAGAACAAGAGGCCCATGGGCCTTATGCTCTGCTGACATAATTGGATAACCAGCACAAAAATAATAATAATAATAATAATCATCCTAGAATGCATTATCTCCATGACCTTGAGAAAGTAGGTCAAGGTCATCCATATTTTACATCAAACTTCAACATTTGTCATACATTTGTTATTGTTAGCTGTATTATTTGCCAGCATATTGAATTTAGCGTACTTTGAGTGTTTAATGACCTTCAAAAATAGGTCCAGGTCACAAAACATACAAAAAAATTTGACCATTGGCCTAAAGCATATTGGTGTGAATTTTGTATTTATTATCTTCATTTTGGTACCTATGATCTTAGTTCCAACTGATACCACCAGTGGCACCATCATTACTCCACAGCTGATAAGACTTTTGTCTGTATAACATTACCCTTATGGTATATGGATATATGTACACAGGTTAATGTGTAATGATCATCACAAAAAATCACTTCCTGAAATGAATCGTCTCTGTGACCTGAAAAATGTTGGTCAAGGTCATCCATATTATGCAATATCAAACTTCCACATGTGATGTACATTCTAGACATATTCAGTATTGATAGCCTTATTCTTTCTCAACATACTGAATTCAGTGTCATTTACATAAGTGCTTAATTAACTTGGAATTTGTGCAGATCAACCAAAATTTCACAAACTGTGATCACTGGTCTAACACATATTTTTTGTTCGTTTTGCAGTTCCATTTCAAGTTATTATCACAATAATGAATTTAATATTTTAGATGCCTATTTTGTGAGTTCAACTAATGCCACCATGACTCAATATGCCATACTTTTGTCTGTTCAGTAGTCCCTCTTTTGAGCGACCACCCCTAGCACAGACCAAAAGTGGTCTTATATTGCAGGTGGTCGCTCATTGGAGGAACCCCACATGCACGACTTCAACAGCTCAACTAAAGGGCGGACTTTCCCAGGTACGCAAATCTCTGCCACCTATAGTTTATCATTATCGATTACATATGCTTTGAAAAGAAATTGTCATTTGTTAAATTCAACAATTACAACCGTTAAAATTTTTATTTCAATAAAACACGTTTGTCTTAGTGCTGAAAGATGTGTTTTACAACTTGAAAACATCTGCCATCTTAAGTTTTGTCATTTTCCCATTGCGCTCAATGGGCTTGATGCATCGCCCAGTATGGAGCCTTCGTTTGCGAAGTAATCAGCTTCATCTGTCCTAATATTGTTTTGATGGCATTAGCTCTATGTCATAACTTTATTTTTACAACTTCGGTGTAGCCTACCTCCCTGTAATTCATAAGTTATGAATAAAAATTAGACTCTGCAGTTTCCCATTGCAACCACATATTTTGGGCATCAAGTTGACCTCGCTCTGCACTGTGGGAAAAATGGATCAGGCCACCTTGTCAGTGTTTGTCACACACTCAAGCAGGCAAGCACGTGATTGATCAAGGTTCCATGTGAATTTGATCTGGCTAAATTCCTCATCGTTCTTTTTTTTGAACATGCTATGATAAAACCTGGTTCAATTGGAAATGAGAACACTAAATAATGTTTCTGTGGCTTTCCGCTTATCTGCCACAGTTAGGTTAGGGTTTGCATGCAAAAAATCGATGACCATGTGGGTCGATGATCTCTGGGAAATGACAAAGATTGTTCCGGACATTTCTGGAGAGCTTTGCCAACCTTCGTCATGCATTCGGATTTGAATCTTTTCAAGATGGATGATGTAACAATTGTGAGTGGCAGTGATAAAGTTCCTATATCACCAGTAACTTTCTGCCAATCATTGTGAGGTTAAGTTCAGAAAACAGTCTGTAGTATCCCAGCATACGGAAAAAGAAATATGGTGGTCAAAATCCCCTGAGTTCCACTTTGGAGAGGCCCGATACATGCGAAGTATGCCACATTCACTGCCATTGTAAAAGTGTAAATAAATAGAAAGATCTAAGATCCTCTCTCATGCGAATTTGAAATAAGGAGGAATAGATACCGATTGATCAAATTAAATACTTGTTTGAGGAAATATACTGTAGAAAGAAATCCTTTATTGTTTGCACTCAACAAATTTGACAAGATTGTAGATTTTATAATAATGGGTAAGTTGCGGGCATATATTTTGTTGGCCGACTTGAGGCACAGTGGCTGAATATGGCTCAAATTTGTATTATGCAGTCGCAAAATCTGTTTGTTTGGTATGGTCCTGGTCGAGTTTAGTAGGTGGTCATTCATAAGAGGTAAATTATTACAGAAAAACAACTTTAGTGACCAAACGTGGTCATTCAAACCAGGTGGTCGCTCATAGGAGGGGTCATTCAAGACAGAGACTACTTTATGTGAATAAATCTCCAACAAAAGTTCAGATGTACGGACTATCATCCAAAAAAAATTATTTACTGAAAGTTTTGACACATTGACCTTGACAGAGTGGGTCAAGGTCACCTGTACATTATATTAAACCTCCACATATGACATATTTATTGTACATTTTGGTCATTAGCCTTATTATTTCTCAAGATAATAAATTTCATAAATCGTACCACATATTAGATTATATTTTCTGTTTACCTATAGGTGGCACCACTAGTATTGCTATGCTTTGACATGTCACCTTCACGAACATTTCCACAAAATTTCAAAATGACCCACTGAAAATCAAAATGGCAGCGTGTTTACAATTTTTTCACTTTTTGGCCCCTGTATTAAACAATCCACTGGTAATGACAGAAACCTAGATTTTCATTCATGGAACAAATAATTTCAAGAAGTTACCTTAAAAATTGTAGATGCTATCATGTTGACAAGTAATTGTTTATGGATGGAATCATGGACAGACAGGCATTAGTGACCAAAGAAGCTGTGTGGCCAATGCTTGGCAGAGCTAAAAATGGCCGAATGATAATTAGGTTGGTCAATGAATGTGTCACGTTCGTGTCTGCTTCACAGGTGATATATACATATAGAAATACATGGACACCTTTGCATGTTATAGAATTTATCTTTGAACATGATGCATCTTTTTTGCAAGAAATGAGCAAGACTAATATGTACTTACTTTGTAATATTTGAGTCCAACCTCTTCAGATGATCTTTTCTATTCATGTTAATATATTCATAATATTACTTTCTAAGTCCGAATAGAAAAAAAAAATCTTTTTCATGTGCAGAAGTGTTTATTTCAATTCTGGCTGTGCAACTAACCTTAAAAAACATAGTAGCATACACTTCCATTCGAGGCCACACCTGATACCGGAATCTCCACAAAACACTGAACCTAAGAAAACACAAACACACACACAAAAAGGAATATTACACATTATCCCATTTTTATAAAATTTCTAGGCATCTGATTGGTTAATAGCTGAGAGGTGCTTGTCATATTTACGCAAATCATGGTATTACTGCAGTAATACCACACGTGTGGAAATACGGCACCTCGCCACCTAGCGGCAGAGAATGCCATTACAAAGTAGGCAGCATATAGCAGACGACAGATGCAAGCAAAATGGCAGAAGGAAAAGAAAACCAGGTGAATGGGGTAAGATTACAATAAATATGTTGTGTTGTGATTTTATTTGTAGTGCAATTTAGTAAAAATTGGGATAAATTCATAACCCACAGGTTGACTGGGTAATACAGCTGTCATATCCCACCCAGGAAGCTGGTATTACCCGAGGTGTTACACGCTGAGGGTAATACCAGTTCCCTTCGTGGGAGATACTCGCTGTATTACCCAGTCAACCAGTGGAAAACTGATAGAATAATTATCTTTGGCAATTTTGCCAATATTGTAGTGTCCCATAATATCCTCATGATGTGTAATCCTATTCTGAAAAGCACTAGTATGAAATTTGTTTAAGTGCAATAACTACTGAAAAAAAATAGGTGTCATGGTATAGGAAATATAGCCCAGACAAGCTAAATCTTAATGGGGAGTCAAAGGTCAAGGTCAAGGTCAGAATGACCCTATTTTGGTTCGCAACACACCCCTACCCCATAAGTAGCCACCTACCAAATTTGGTAGCTGTAGGTGTGATGGATATGAAATATGTCCTCAACAAGCTAAAACTTTATGGAGGTCAAAGGTCACGGTCAAAGTGACTCAATTTTGATGCGCAACACACTTCTATTCTATGAAGTGTCGACACATCAAATTTGGTAGCTGTAGATGTTATGGTATAGAAAATATAGCCCGGACAAGCTAAATCTTTATGGGGGTCAAAGGTCAAGGTCACAGTGACCCAAATTTGGTGTGCAACACAGGAGTCAAAGGTCACAGTGACCCAGTTATGGTGTGTGACACACCCCTATTCTATGAAGTGTCTACACACCAAATTTGGTAGCTGTAGGTGCTATGATATAGGAAATACAGCTCAGACAAACGAAATCTTTATGAAGGGATCAAAAGTCATGGTCAAGGTTACAGTGACCCAATTTTGGTGCCCAATACACCCCTACCATATGAAGTACCTACCCACCAACTTAGGTGTTATGGTATCAAAACTACAGCCCAAACAAGCTTTGCCAGAAGGACCAATGGAAGGACACGGTGCGAACTAATAGTGCCCAGTGAGGGACCAACAAGCACCTTGCTCCTTTCATGCCCTTTTGCAAAACTGACCATGAACTCCACCAAATGCTATCTGTTTGCTTTTTTACCCTCCATGTTGGAGAGCCCAAGTCTTATGATGATTCATGGAACAATCTTTCAAAAAAGCCATTCAAAAAACATTTCACATTTTTCTGTACTATTTGGTCGTTACGTCCAATAACACTATAGATGGCACCACCAATATTGATAGCAGCCTAGATTTGTATACCCTTTAGAAGTCCTTAAAGTTTTATGGAATTAACTTGAAAACCATGGAATGTATTGTGTTCACAAGCAAAGTTAACACACGGATGAATGGACGGGCAGATGGATGGAGTGTATGAGCTCTGGGACCTTAGATCACCGAAGCTAAACCCAAGTCCACGGCAGAATTAACACTCACTACACTTCACAACTGTGTAATCTGACATGTTGAACCTAAAGGAGTGTGGTCTGTAGCAAATGCTATTCATGCAATTCCATAGTAATTTTAATTTGTATGCATTGAATAAGGAGTAGATGTAAATTCAATGGGGGGGGGGGGGGGAGGAGTTTCCCGTACTGGTGTACAGGACATTTTTACTGGCTGTACTTATGTACTGGGAGCCCTTTTTAATGTCCATATTTATACCAGCCAAAATTCATGCATTTTCTTATTTTCCATACTTTGTACTGGGGTAAAATTATTACTCATAACACTGTACTAGGGTCCTCCCTCCCCCCCCCCCCCAATGTAATACAATGTAATACACAATGACTGGAATACAACCTGAGGATGGCATTGATGCGTTGTCCCACGTCCTCATGCTGCAATTCTTTTGCCATCATCTCTTGCACTTGCTCTTGAGCTTTCACGGATGAAATGATGAAGGTTGTTGCTACAAGAAAGCAGAACACAAATATATTGAATCAAGAACAGCTTCCGCTGATCGGTGCAAAAAAACACCCCACTGTGTCATGTCAAGGAAAATGTTCAGTTACTGGCAGTCTTTGACATGGAGAATACAAAGAAACAGAAAGACAGCAGGATGCTGGGTGGCATGAAAAAAGCACAAAGACAGGAGGATGCAAGTAATCTCAAACACAAAGACAATAGTCTCAAACACAAAGAAGCACACGACACACACAGAGTACTTGGGCCTTAGAGGTCCCATGGATTGGTGGGGTCCAACTTTCCATAAATCTGAGGATTAGATGTCTGCGAAATGATATCCACTGAAATTTCTCACAGCAATTAATTCTAAATGATGATTATGATGCATTAAAATAAGCCACAGTGGCGTGCCATCAGCACCAGTTTTTCCTGGAGATGGTAGTCTCTGGTGTGAACATGCTGGTGACATCACAAATGCAGCCCATTCTAAAGTCACAATGTGATACAGGACTACATTGGTGCACAGGACACGGCAAGACAAGAGCAATTTAGTGTTGGCTAGTGCGGTGATACTGGTAGCCTGAAATTGTCATGTGGTTTTGCTGACAAAGATGTGCAAGTGTTAATATAAAGTGCTGATGTATTCATTCCAATAGTAGCACGTAGTGCTAACGCAAAGATTGCCTAGAGCAGACATTGTTTTTGTAAAGTTTTGTGACAATGATGTGTCTTAATTTACAATACCACACGCAATTACACTTATTTGGAGAGTACCTGCAGACGCAGCCAGTTCCTGGTCACTCTCCAGCAGAAGCTCCCAGGCAACAGGTAACATGTCTATAAAGCTGTCCTCGGCCAGTATGGGGGCTGCCTTGGTGATGATGGCCATGGGACTCTGAGTCAGGTTCTGAACCTGTCAAAATGTGTCCATTTATGGCCATTGATGTATAATGTTTGTTGACGAGAAATGCTTCCATATAATGATTCAATGATGAACACTTCCATATAACAATTCAATGACAACTTTATCCATGACAAAAGTCTCCAATTCATTCACTCCTAACCAAGTTATCACCACTAAATAGAGCTTATATACGAAAATAATACCTGGTGTAATCTATTACTTAGCTGGTGGTAGTAAAATTACACATTAAATATATAGTAATATGTGCTTTGAACAGAAAATACTCCCTCTTTTTTAAAGCTTTCAATACACATCTTTCTCAGGATAATACTTCTGCTTTATCATTCCTGATTAATCTTACTATACATATTGTCTTTTGTTGAAACGGATAATACTACTCATGTCAACGTTTTCTCCAGGGAAGATATAAAACTAGAAAAGAAGATTTTCTTCATAGCAAATCTGTCTGTGTGCCTACAAAGGAAAGTTGTTGTCCTGTATATTCAAATTGAAAATGGAAAATCTACGAGAGAAAACATGAAATTAAAAAAAAAAAACTAAAATGAATAAGACTCCTGACATGAAAAAAGACTGCTTATAAAAAAGAAATGTCCAGGCAAAATAATTCTTGATAAAACAGAATGTCAAGTGTCAGCTAAAAAACAAGTGAACTTTGTATTGGAACTTTAATTTATGGGGTCATTGTTGACACTATAGCATGGACTGATGACAAAATGGTCACCATATGGTAGCATAGAAGTGGCTTAACACCTTTTTTTGTGTTTTTCTTCTTCATTCAATAACAAAACATGTTGTAAAAGTATAACTATTAATTTTCTTCTGTTTACTCACTATTTGTCCAAAAGACAGATCCTGAGATTGACAAAGAGTGATGCTGACCTTTCCTGCAAGGCCTGTGCAGCACCATTTTACCAATGGGGCACATTTATGCAAATACATGTACATGTATTATGGACACGATAAAAATGACAAACTATATTTTTCAGTCTTTCCAATGATTATCTCTTTGTACCTGTCCCTTGATGTACTTGACAATGGGCATTTCATCTTTTGGCTTGGGCGGTGGCGCTGGCTCCTCTTTCTTCTCCAGGGCTGCTGCAATCTTAGCTCGTGCTAAATTCACGTCAGTTTTTATCTTCTCTAACAGGGGAGTACTCTCCCTCCTTCTGGTTGGGGAGGACGGCTGGAACAACGATTCCTGTCAAATGATAGAACCACAACATCTAATTGTACTAGTTATTACTTGAGTCATTCAGCGCCACATTTTGGACTGAGTCAATAGCTTTCCTTGATGTGCTCTGCCCAAAAAGCCCAGAGGAAAGCTGTCGACTGGACCAACAAACAACACACGACTGACAATTCCAAGGTTTGCAGAATTGTAACAGCTTCAATTTATAATTCAATGAAATGCAACATGATTGTACTTCTGACCTATCATAATTTACCATGGGAAGAAAAAAGAAACTTTTGGATCAACACTCGGCCTTATTGAACTTTAGGGGACCCGAGCCTCTATAGGTAAAATCCCCTAACGATGTCCATGTTCTTACCTAAAGCGAAGATTATTGCGCTGCAGGCACTATGGTAACGTTCCTATATGTTTTTCTAGTAGAATAGATGTTTGCGCCGCAGGCATAGTGTAATTAAAATATAAAAAAACTCGAATTTATTCCGCTGATGCTTAATTTACATGTAAGGACCGGTCGGAAGTCATCTCAGATAAGTGATTCGTGTTGCTAATGATTATTTACAACACTTCCGGAACTTTCGTGAACTTTGAACCATTATTAGTCTCATAGGGGCTTGGGTCCCCTAAAGTTCAATAAGGCCCAACACTCCATACTATGTTCCTGAACACTTCCCGACAGAAGGTTAATGAACATATACTTTGCCCCACAAAATCAGTCTTCAGTTCATTTCTGTTTGTATGTATTTGTTTTGTGTGCCTGTATCGTAAGTTTGCATCTGCAGTTTTTAAGCGAGAAAGATCTCTCTTACAGAAATTATAAATGACAATGCACACTTCCTTATTTCATCAAATTTTAAGCTATTTTGAGTAAGTAATTGTTCAAAAGATGAAATATTCTCCCAAATGAGTGAGCACGCAGCCATTAACTGAACTAACCCTTCTTTTTAGTTTATCTCTAAAAGTCTCAATCTTCTTGTCTTTTTTGTCCTCTTTCTTCATGGTGTCGGCCTCACTGTCATAGACTCGTTTGATGGCCGTCATCAGCCGGGTACAGCTACGTCGCTGTCGCTCATAGCAGTTTGGATGGCAGAAGTTATGATGATCACAGATGAAGTTGGATGTGTTGGCCAAAGAAATCACCACCTGAATATAAGTAAGAAAAATAACGACAACATAATTACACAGCTGCTGAACAGTTCCAGTCCATCTGGAATTACACCTTCCGTCATGTGTTCGCAAGGAACAAACCACAATTGCCCTATAACCAGCACCTGTCACATACAAATTAAGCAGAGGCCTTCAATCAAAACAAGCACGATACATTTCCAGCTATAGTTTGAAGATGCAGAGTGAGCAATTTAACAATGTTATTGTAGTCCTTGTGCTGGAATCAGGTCTGTTGTCTCATCATATTCATGGCACAAAAAATCTCATGAATACTGCAAAAATGTCTGAAAAAAAAATCACAAATATATGATATCTATGCCATAAATCTGCTACTGAAGCCTATATCTGTCATTTAATGATTAATCCAAGAGCTGTTTTTAACTCCTTATTCTCACGATTTCTGCAATAAGTGAAGCCATCTTCACATTTAGCACAAGTCTTGCCAAAGACTGATCATTCGATGTTTAAGCACGGATGCAAAAGTGGACACACAACCTTGTCCATGAAGGCAGGGAAAAAAGAAACAATAGGCTCATGGGCCTAATGCTCTGCTGGAACCATGGCTACATTGCAACTACATCTTTATTTCAAAGTTGCACGTCCTTAAGTGGCTTCTGAACATATAAATCTGATGTGATTTTAGTGTCTCACTTGTCCACTAGATGGCACTTGACTACACATGTAATCATAGCTTATTTGTGCAATTCCTATCATGCACATATTGTTGCATGTGCCAAGACAACAATGAGTGTGTCCTTAACTTGATGTCCTCAGTGACCTTGGGACAGAAGATCAAGGTCACCGAGATTATGCAATATTAAAAAAAATCAAATGGTATACATTTATAGTGCATGTATATCTAGAATCATCATTCTCATTCTTTCTGATAGTAATGAATCATACTTGTTTCAAAACACATTTCCTGATATTTTGTATTGGCTTATACAGGTGGCGCCACTAGTATCACGCTACTTCAACATTTTTGCCTCCCCAACATTCTTACCACATTATATCAAGTTCCATGACAAATTAAAGACCCTACCAACGTCCATAAGTTTTTTTCACTTTTGTTACATCAGTGACCTTTAAAAAGAAGGTTAAAGGTCGTTCATTGAGTATAACATATCAATATTCAAGTACAATGCATATTTTGTGTCAATTTAGTAACCCTAGCTCATTTATATCTATATTTTTTACTTCTTAACTATCAATTACATATGAAATTTGTATTTTGACCTTCACTTTGTATTTTGACCTTTGTTAGCATGATCATTTCTCATGATAATGAATTTCATAGGTCTGAATACATATTGGCTCATAGTTTCTATTCACCTGTAGCTGGCGCCACCAGTACTGATTGGATTCCACATATTAGCCTCCCAAACATTTTCAACAAATTTCATAAAGATCCATCACAAATTAAGGACACCAGAGTGTTTTCAATTTTTTCACTTTTTGGCCTGTGTATTATGTAAATTTGTAGGTTACGCCACAAATAACAATGCCTAGATTTTCATTCATAGAACATGTCCAAAAAATTTCAAGAGGATAACTTTAAAAATTCTTGATGCTATCGTGGTGGCAAGCAAATTGTTTCATGGCCAGCCAGCCAGCGGGACATGAGTTATCACATAAGCTCTGCGACCAATGGTCAGGAGAGATAAAAATTATATTTTTCTAATTTTAACATCATATAATTTCTAAAGCATCCAAGATATCTGACCCATGTTCACAAACTTTGAGTATTTTTAGTTCAAGAATAACTGGGAATAGTTTTGATCAATCATAAGGCATTCTATAGAAAAATTGAAAAATTGACCAAGAACATCTCTGATTTAACTGACCTTGATCCATGGCATAGATTTACTGTAGTCTTGTTCTTCCTCAGAGTGATCTGGACTCTCCTGAACGGTGTCATCACTGCCCATGCCCCCCGAGTCAGCCTCCCCACTGTGTTCGTCATCAGACTTATCTGATCTAATTGAGTGGCTGCTCACTTTACGTGATCGCAGGCTGCCAATTCTCTTCATACCTGTGATGACAATGAGCATTTTAACATGAATGAATATTGCCTACTGTACAAGTGGAAATATTCCCAAGGTATTTAATTTCCCAAATTTTCCCGAATGGAACCCCTTAGGAGAGTCAATTCCGGGAAATTATTGGTGATCGTGCTTGGCTACAAACTGTTACAGGTAGTTGTGAGTTGGGACACCCCTGACGTTGCATGCGTAAACAAGCGGCAAACTATGACCACTGGGTCCAAATCATGTACCAGTATAATAAAGAAAAATGAGAAGATATGATGTTCAGATTTTTTATTAAACTACAGTGCCTGGAGCAGCATTGGTCTCCATGGTGAAGGGCTTTGGTGATTTTTTTTTTTGGCACTCATTGCAATTCGAGAAAATATAAACCATGAAAAGTTCATTTGGAACCAATCTGGGAAATTTTCCACTCAGGAATGTTTTCCACTTTTACAGTACATATATATAGCTTAATGATCCTTATTTCTTTAAACTACCTAAAAAAATCTGGAATATCAAAATTTCTTAAAAAATTTAAACGATACACCACCCTGAGAGTACAATGTAAATACCTTACCCAAATATGGTTGGAAGAGAGTCACTCAACTCTGTGTAATGCCCTGAATCTTATCATGTCAAAATACATCTTATTTTAACAATATTACTTTTTTTGCTCTTACAACCAATAAGTGATTTATTACGTAGCTTTTAAACTGATGGCCAGATCAACACACTTCTAACAGTCACCATATTGGTACATGATCAAAACTCTGCCACTCTTAGCAGCCTCAGTTGTAGTGTGGTGCTTACAGGTCAAGATGCGAAATGATCCTGCCACATTTGTGCACTCTAAGAGACTCACATGGACATGAATGCATAATTACTCTTAATATGTCTACATAAAAGGACTTTTTGCTTTTTCTCCATCTATTTTTTCCCCCTTCTTTCATTGCCTGCTCAACATGACCAAGTTCCATGTTTCTCCACTTCACAGGGTGAAAGAAAATCAACAGGCAATTTAGTCACCTCAGATGGCATTTTTTCTTACACTGTCCTACGAATATAAAGTGTACCAGTTGCATGCACAGTGAAGTTTGTTTTGAAAGATCGCCCCTAAGGCTGACCAAACTGAAGTATATCATAGGAGGTATAGCTAACGTGAAAACTCTATGCAAAGTATCTTCAAGAGGTGGTTTTCCAAGGCAGCTGGTCTCTGATTAGAGACTGCAGCCACCGTATGGGAAATATATATGTGATAATAATAATGATGCAACGTACATGCAATTCCCTAATTGAGCAATGTCATGGGATGATACAAGACGTGATCAGTTACATACTATACAATTATCACCTGAGCACCACATGCTACATGTAAACAAGTGCTTCATCATCATGCAATCTGCTGAGCACTGCATAACTACATAATCCTTCCTGTATCTGTCCATGATAGAATCATCATTATGCTGAGGTGTACATGAAATTATGTATTGGTTTGTAATATCCATGTTAGGTATGTGCAATCTTAACCTGGTCAATAACTCTCTCTTTTTTTCTTCTTCGGTGTTTATGTGTGTGTGTGTGTGTGTGTGGGTGGGTGGGGTGGGGAGGTGGGGATGGTGGTGGTGTCTGTTACTTTTGATAAACCAGCAAGTCACACCTGCACTTATGAATAAACAACTTACTTCCTCCCTCTTGTCGCTTGAGCTTGAAACTGCGGTTGTGTCTGATGCTGGAGTTGTGCCCAGACCCTCGTCTCATCTTCAGCAGTTTTCGTCCAGCAGCCAGTCTGCGAGCTGTGGAAATGGAAGTTTGTTTGTCTACATGGCATCTTTTCATTTAATAGACCATGTACAGAGTATAATTATAGTGGTTAACACTAAAAGAAGACTGTGACAGTCCTGTGCTCAGCTGATCTTACATGCACAGACTGAAGTCACCCCATGAACTTCACAATATCAAAGTCACCTCTGTTTATGCTAACAGGAACATAACCCCTTACCCATTTTTCCAAATTTAAAAAATTTGTGAAAATTCAGAAAATGACAGCACCACCATGTAGCGAACAAATTGGTGGAGATCAGGTCCATGTACTTTCCCAGTAAGTCTGAAGGGGATCCAAATGATGGCTTGGGAGAAAAAGTCAAGAAAACTGAAAACACAAAAATTATTCAAACAAGCAAAAAATAATTACAGCACCACCTGTTGAACAATTTAAGGTATAGAGGTCCCCAGAAGTGTCCCTGTGCAATTTCGAGGCAATTAGCTTTGTAACTTTGGGAAGATTATTTCAGGTTTTGCCAAACAAGTGGGTTGTGTGAACAGCCCATCCTCAGCTGACCTTCACATTCAACCCATAAGTCCCACTCTAGTCATGTGGATGAAGATTTTGGAGAAGTAAAAAATGTGAGTTTCCATTGCAATGCCCACTGATTTACATAGTAATCAAAAGGAATGCATGTGTTAACCGACAAGTACATGAATTGAAACATGCGTTAAAAAATTAGGGATCCAGAATATCATCATCTAGTGAATAATTTGTTTAATCCTCCCACGAGCTATATTTCAATCAAGTTTCAGAACAATCTGAGTGACAGTTCTGGAGAAGAAGTCCACAACAGCCTTCAGACACAAAAATTCATAAAAACATACCAAAATTGCAAACCCACGTGTTGAAAGGTCTGCGGGTCCCCAGAAACGTCCCTGTGCAATACAGACGCAATTGGTTTGGCGGTTTCAGAGAAGATTTTTTAAGATTTTGCCAAATTAAAAGGAAAAAACAAAACAAACAAACCGAACAAAAATATTCATCAAAATCCAAAAATTACTGGAGCATGACCATTTGAACAAACTCAGTAGAGACCCATCCCAGGTACATCCCCTCAAAGTTCAAATAAACCTGATTGATGGTTTTAGAGAAGAAGTTGAAAATGCAAATTTCTATTGCAGTCTCCATAGACTTGCATAGTGATCAACAGGAATACAGGCATTAACCGACAGGTACCCAAACTGAAAAATTTCAGATCCAGAGTATCACCAATGAGTCAATAATTTTGTTTAACCCGGCCACGAGCAACATTTCCACAAAGTTACAGAATAATCTAAGAGAGTATTCTAATGAAGAAGTTCATAATAGCCTAAACACACACACACGCACACACACACACACGCACACACACACACACACACACAAAATGTAAAAAAAAAAAAAAAAAACAAGAGGGCTGTGTGAACAGCCCATGGTCAGCTGATCTTGACATTCATCACACTTGCAGATCTACGAACTTGGGAAAGGATCAAGGTCACCCATGTTCTGAGTAAGTCTGACCATCATAAAAGAACACTAACATGTGCAACATCAAGGTTCAAGTAGTTCTCAAGTTATAATGAAGAGTAAAATTCATGTATGTTGCACTGTGACCCCAGAGACAAGGTCAAAGTCATTCATGTACTGTCTGAGCATGACCTTCATACAAAAACATTAACATGTGCAGCATCACAGTACAAACTCAAAACAAATCTCAGGTTATCAAGTAAACAGTAAATTTTGTGTCAGTTGTCCTGTGAATCAGCACTAGAATGTCAATTGACTTACATAGTAATCAATAGGAAAGCTGCATTGATCGATAAGTACCCGAGTTGAAAATACTTAAAAATCAGGAATCTAAAGCAGTGCCACCTAGTAAACAACTTTGGTTGACCCTTCCACAAGAACATATCCATCACATTTCACTTTAATCTGAGTGACGGTTCTGTGAACAAGTGAAAAATAACAAAACCATATAAAAAATTCATAAAAAAAAAAAAAAAATCGAAAAAATTGCAGTGCCACCTGGTGAACAAATTGGGAACTATGTGTCCCTGGAAGTGTCTATGAACGATATCAAAACAATTGGGTGAGCAGTTTCAGAGGTGAAGAGTTTTTAAGGTTTGCCCCCAAAAAACTAAAAAAATTCATAAAAATTCCAAAAATCAATAGAGTGTGACCATTTGAACAAACTTGGTAGAGATCCACCCAAGGCACATCCCCACTAAGTTTGAAGTCAATCTGGCCAAAATTATTTAAGTTATAACCATAACAAGAAATTCCCATGTTAAAACTTTCCTATTAAATCTTTTTGATTTTTGAAAAAAAAAATCATAAAAAAAAACAAAATTCATTGGAACATGACCATTGGAACAAATTTGGGAGACACCCACCCAAGGTACATCCCAACCAAGTTTGAAGTTAATCTGGATGACAGTTTTGGAGAAGAAGTCCAAAATGTGAATTAGCATTAGAATGCTCATTGACTTCCATAGTAATCAATAGGAAAGCTGCATTGACGGATAAGTCCCCGAATTGAAAAATCGTTAAAAATCAGGAATCCGCAGCATTCCCACATAGTGAACAACTTTGTTTGACCCTTCTACAAGGAACATATCCACCACGTTTCAGCTTAATCTGAGTAACGGTTCTGGAGAAGAAGTCAAAAATAGCTACAACAAAGAAAAATTCATAAAAAATTATTAAAAAATTGCAGCGCCACCTGGTCGACAAATTAAGAACACAGAGTCCCTAGGTGTCTTCCCGTGTGATATCAGAGCGATTGAGTAAGCGCTTTTGGAGAAAAAGATTTTTTAAGATTTGTCCAAAAAAAGAACAAAAAAATTCATTAAAAATCCAAAAATCACTGGAGCATGACCATTTGAACAAACTTGGTAGACACCCACCCAAGGTACATCCCCACCAAGTTTGAAGTTAATGTGGATGACGGTTTTGGAGAAGAAGTCCAAAATGTGAATTAGCATTAGAATGCTCATTGACTTCCATAGTAATCAAAAGGAAAGCTGCATTGACGGATAAGTACCAGAATTGAAAAAATCGTTAAAAATCAGGATTCCGCAGCATTCCCACATAGTGAACAACTTTGTTTGACCCTTCTACAAGGAACATATCCACCATGTTTCAGCTTAATCTGAGTGACCGTTCTGGAGAAGAAGTCGAAAATAGCCATAACACATAAAAATTCATAAAAAAATAGAAAAAAATTGCAGCGCCACCTGGTGAACAAATTAAGAACTAGGTGTCCCAGGGAATGTTTCTGTGTGATATCAAAGTAATTGGGTGAGCGGTTTCGGAGAAGAAGATTTTTTAAGATTTGCTCAAAAAAGAACAAAAAAATTAATTAAAAATCCAAAAATCAATGGACCGTGACCAATTGAACAAACTTGGAAGACACCTACCCAAGGCACATCCCCACCAAGTTTGAAGTGGATCTGGCTGACGGTTTCGGAGAAGAAGTCGAAAATGTAAATTGTTGACGGAAGACGGACGGACGGACGGACGGACGACGGACGGCGGACGGAGGACCATAAGATAAGCTCAGCTGACTGACAAGTCAGCTGAGCTAAAAAATTGCAGTATCACCTGTTGAACAAATTAAGGTTTGGGGTTCCCCAGAAGTGTCCCCATGCCATTCAAAGCAATTGGCTGTGCGATTTCGGAGAAGACTTCTGTTGATTGTGCCAAAAAATTAACAACAACAAAAAAAAAAATGATAAAATATCCAAAAACCATTGGAGCTTGACCACGTGAACAAAATTGGCCGGGACCCACCCAAGGTACATCCCCACCAGTGTCAAAAGAATTAAGCTGACGGTTTTAAAGAAGTACAGAATATGAATTGTTGACAGACAAATGCTGACAATGCAGATGCCGAAAGCAGATGAAGGATCATCCTATAACCCCAGATGCTTGACATGTCCCCAAAGGCACATCCCACAAGTTTCAAGCGGATGTGGCATATGGTTTTGGAGAAGTGAAAAATGTGAACTGTGGAAGCTGAGGGACGGACAGACGGACTGTATGCCAGACATCTCCTTTGAAACTTAAAAGCTTCATACACTATTCCACCATACCAACACTGGTATAAACAGGTAAATAGTAATACAATTTTCAGCACCATAAAGTTGACTAGAGGTGTTATCAGGTACAGACAGACTGTATGCTAGACAGACAGACTGTATGACAGACAGACGGACTGTATGCCAGACGGATGGACTATGCCAGACAGACAGACTGTACGAGACAGGCGGACTGTACGACAGACAGACGGACTGTATGCCAGACAGATGGACTGTATCAGACAGACGGACTGTATGACAGACAGATGATAGATGACGGCCCAATGCCCATTAACGCATATGCTCCTGAGAATAAAAATTACAAACTTTCCATTAAAACTTACGGGTGTACAATAGAGTTTAAGAGTGTACATTGTGAGAATAAATCTTCCAAGTCGGCAGGTCTTCAACAACAAGGAACAGCTGGATGGACAACAGACAACGGACCATCCTATAAGCTCAGCTGACTGACGAGTCAGCTAAGCTTAAAACGAAGCAGACAACATTTCAGACACTGGATCATTCCTGGCAATTTTTACACAGAAAAAGTTGTGGGGTTTGTGAGGCTAAATTTCCTACCTTTGCCTTCAGCATTGAGGCCATCCACGTTGGAGATTGTGGTGGTGCTGCTGTGAATGGAGTCCGAACGGTCAGCCTGACCCAGCACAGCAAAACTGATCTTGCGATCACCAGGACTTCCTGTAAACAAGTCATGTGATCATATCATATTCCAGTTTCACTGCCAACCATATAAGTCAGCAACTTAATACAGGAACAGAGAGTTCAGAATGAAGGGGGGTGTTTTTATGAGATGATAGTTCTCATGTATTGAAATACACCAGGTTCCAACATGAATTTCCCATAATGTTTGGAAAATTCTGCCATGTTTTCAAGCGATAAATGGACTGTCCACTGCAATTTTGCTCCAAGAATGCTACATAGGAAGTAACACTGTTATCAGAAACGCTGAGCAAATTTGTGTCTCACAGGAATTCAAGTATGTTTTGCACTTTACCTTCTAAGTGAATGGATCTGTTCAAAATAACATAACAGTTACAACTGCCATATTAAAAATTACATACTAGTTTACACCTGCAGTGCTAAAAGTACTAAATAGTTTACATCTGCAGTCTTCAAAAGTAAAGCATAGTTTACATTTGGGGAAACAAAAAAAATGAGAAAGGACCACTTTCTTGGCATTTTGCCAAGAAATGCCAAGGTAATTATGGTCCCATGGTGTTTCCCTACATTAGAACACAGAAGAAAAGGCCAGGTGGAATATTGTTCTTGGCATTTCTTGGCAAAAAAGGCCGAGGTCCTTTCCCTGCCGATTCCTACCTCACGCCTTTTGGGCAATTTTTGTCGACAAATGCCCAGGTCCTTTCCCGCCCACTCTTACCTTGGTGTTTCATAGTATTTTTGCAGAGAAATGCCAAGAACACGATTCCACCTTGGCATTTCTCAGCAAAAACACAGAGAAACACCGAGGGACCTATTCTTTACCTTGGCCTTTTGCTTCCCCTAGCGTCACATGTGCAGTGTTCAAAATTACATAAGAGTTGACAACTGCAGTGTTCAAAATTATGCAACAGCTGACACATAAACTGTTTCCTTACCAACTACATGGACAGCTTCACCCTGGGAAGACCGTGAGTTGCTCCTCTCCGAGTGTCCAGGACTACTCATCGCAGAGCTCCAGCGTCGCGAGGATACAGGTTTGTCCCAGCCAAAGTCTCTACGCGTGGCCTTGTTCTTCGGAATGTATTGGTAGGTCTCCCGGAGAAAGGTGGTGATCTCCAGCAACACCTGGCACGCCACCATTTTGAGTGCGTAGGGACAATCTGACCCTGTATGGTTCACTGTGGCTGTAAAAATAGCAACCTACACTGACGTACTGTGGTACTACATGCATTCCAAATAAAATACACAAACGTCAAGTGCAGCATCACCGTGATCACATTCCTCAACAATTGGCACATCTTCATTGTCCATAGTAATTTCTGCATACAATTATCTTCATGGACCATTTGTACTAACTGCTTATTCCTGTCCATTTCTATGTACATCTATAGGTAAAGTTTTACGACAGACACAGACAGCATTAAATTACTGTAAACCACAATATTTCCAGAAACTAGATGCATGTAATGTACGAAACAAGTAAGACCACAATATCAACTATTTTGACTTTTCAGTCCCAACTTTCACCTTCTAGATTTCCTACACAGTTAATAACAAACAGCTCTCAGCAGATGAAAATCTATGGGTGTAAAATTGCAAGACTCAATGCACTAAAAGTTTCAGTACTGCAGATTTGGTCTACACATACAACTGGAACACAGATATGAGCCACATAACAATCCCGGTCAGATCAGATCAGATCCATACATCAACTCCTCTCTGGACAACCCTCAGCTGACCTTCATCAAGAAAATCCTCTTCATCATCTTCCAGTCGCAGTTCTTTCCTTTTGTTCTCGTCCTTGACCTGGTGTATGACAGTGAAGCGGTCATGGTTCTCCTCGTTCAGAAGTTCATACAGGCGGTTGCCAATTGCCTGGTGAATATAAATAATCATTTACTGAAACAAAACAACAAAAGAACCAGCAAACAAAAGAGACATTACTTCTAAACCGATTTGATATTTTGATATTTAAACCTTCCAGTATAAAGATCAGAAATACAGACATGCTCATACTTGAATTAAAGGTCTTTTTATCGGGAAATTTGAATTTGGAATTGTAATAATACTTCAGGTGGGCCTGACTCTTGTTTGTGATTCGCAATGAAAGGATTTCTTTCCCTGTCATGAGAAACTAAGTATACTATAAGATCCCCTTTTAGTGAGAGCATGAAGGCTGACCACTTAAAGTACCCATGCACCACTTGTCCTCACCTCTCCCCACATGTGGAACATTCTTCCTGCATCTCGCTGAAGCATCTTATTTCTGCGAAAACCAGACGGCTGACTTCTGCTGTGCAGTAGGCCAGACTGACGAAAACTGGGCAGGTTGAGCTTCATCCAGTTGGGCCAGTCCTGTCGGTTACATCGGTTGATGAAGTGGGCACACTCCAGTAAGAGAGAAGCTCTGGCCACCACTGGGGCCTCCTGTCAAGGCAACAAGCCTATATTACTGTAAATTGCTTTATTTTCGGGTGTATAAATTTTCATGGTTTTGGTATTTTTGACATTTCACTGTAGTTTTAATTTTGAGGATAAGACGTATCGTGATGGCACACCCCAGGTCAACAGCTATACCTGGCATGGGCTGGCTGTATTAAGCCCAACCTGTGCCAAGGAAAGCTGTTGACTCAGTCTTGCTCTAACCAGGACAGGATTTATACATAGACGTTCAACAAACCAACAATCACGAAACAAATTCCCGTTAAATGCTACCAATGTCCAGCACCCATTACTTTTAAGTCCCTTTATGTTCTGTCCATAGTAAAAATACGGGTTACACAAGAAGATAAGAAACCACACTGGTACTGATAGTTTTAAGCACAAAAGGCCCAATCCGCCTCAGTAAGTGAAAACCTGTATCACTGACCAGGTCCAAGAGGGCAGCGATAAGATGAGGATCCGGTATAGAGCCAGGATGACAGCAGTCCAGCATGAAGTTAAAACGCAGCATCCCACACTTGACCATGTAGGCGTTCACCAGCTGCTTCTCTCGGACAATGATCACCTCTGTACTGTGCGCGTTGTTCACATCCAGCGAACCTCTTCTGCTCAAGTCTGAAACAAGAGAAAATTAACATGCATATCATGTCTGAAGGATATAACACATTTGCAGTGACTTTCATGTATTCGTGAAGAAACCTAGGACTCGCATATAAATTGCTGTCAAGTACATTTATATTTTTTCTCAAAGACACCAAACTTCAGAATTTTGTTTGCAGTTGCTGTCATCTGTAAGTGAGTTGCATTGTTTACCAAACAAAAGCACCAGTAATAATTATGATTCTCATGCTTCTATTGAGCTCATTCAATTTTGAATCAACAACCTGGAATGTGCATCAGACTGAAGATTACATGATGACCTTAAATAAGAGGACTGTGACAGTCCCGTGCTCAGCTGACTGACACGTCAGCTGAGGTAAAACACTTGGTAAAGACCCACACAAGGTACATCCCCAACAAGTTTGCAGAGAAGTTGGATAGTGGTTCAAGCCAAAATGTCAACTGTGGACGGGCAACCGACAACTACTCATCGTAAAAAGCTTATCTCAGTTGCAAGTCAGTTGAGCTACAAATGCCCGTCAAAAGTGCAAACATGCAGTGACAAATGAAATAGAAAGGCGATTTAGTTCTGATGTTGACATTAACTATGAATTTCTATCAAAATGAGCAGTAAAACAATCATTGATGTTTCATTCACAGAAGTTCTTGACTTGTTATTTTACTATAAACCTGTTTTGTTTATTAGTGGGAGGAGCCAAGCTGTCTGTCGCCCAGCAAAATAACAACCACACAGGTTGAGTGCCAGCTATTGCATTCATCACAGCTAAAACTCAAATTCTACCTTAATTCTTCCAGTGCTAATAAACACAGTAAATATTAATTTACTTAATAAAAATATCCTTTGAAATGTAGAAGACTCCAAACTTTTTTTTAAAGAACAACATTCATTTTCATAATACTACTGTATAAACATTGAAGCTGAAAAGCATTTCTATTAGTGTCATAAAATGAATGTCAGAACTATATCTTTTCAAAAATGTATGCTTTATTGCAAATTTAGAAGTGAACTTACAGAACAATGCGAGAGAGGTTTGGTAAAAAATCAACGTTATTGGTTTCATAGGTCACTGATCACTCTCTTGGAAATATTCCCTAGTAACTCACCATCATCCAGGCTGCCTCGCTTACTTAGTCGACGTTTACTCCAGCTCTTCAGTCCGTCCTCTATTCTCTTCCTGGCACTCAGAAAGGTCAAGGTCGCCTGACTGGCTGCCCTAAATGACATCCTGGCCTTGGGTCTGCCTGTTGTGGTCCCCGATGACTGCTCTCCACTGGCGCTACGGTTATTCTCCTTACGAGCTTCTTTTTCTTTCTCTTTTTCTGATGGCATCTCACTGGCAGAATCATCTTCATGGTCAGACTTGGTAGCTCTCTTCCAGGCTGTTAATATCAGTGGCAAAGTTACTGTCTGCAGACTAAGTCAACATCAGTGGCAAAGTTACCGTCTGTAGACTAAGTCAACATCAGTGGCAAAGTTACCATCTGCAGACGAAGTCAACATCAGTGGCAAAGTTACCGTCTGTAGACTAAGTCAACATCAGTGGCAAAGTTACCGTCTGCAGACAAAGTCAACATCAGTGGCAAAGTTACCATCTGCAGACTAAGTCAACAACTTTTCCCAGCACACTCTGGGCAGACCATGAGTGTGGTAAGGGAAGCTGTCACTGACAGCACACATTCCTCATGATGCAACTAAACTGAATACATTTATGACATAAGACACTTGCTGGGATTTTTTTACCTAAAAAAGTCATGTGACATATCTGCATCAGGTCCCACTGAGTCAATTCCCTCAGCATTGCGTTCCTCAGATTTATGTCAATCAGAGGCAAGTCTCTCAGACTTAAGCCCCGCAGCATTAAGTTCCTGAGAGTTAAGTCCCTCAACATTAAGTCCCTGAGAGTTAAGTCCCTGGGAGTTAATTTCCACACAGTCAGTGCCTTATAATAAGGTCCCTGGGAATTAAGTCTCTGGCCATCTCCACATCTACGACAATTTCCCTCAATCTTATAAAGTAGGGCCTCATAAGATCATTAAGCGCAGTTACATGTGGACTTGACATACAATAGAAATGTACTATCTATATTAACCCATCTATAGGCACATTTAGCTTATGCAGTCAACACGTCAGACATACAACACAAAATTACCTCTCACAATATTGAGAGAAAAATTTGTATTGCGTCTTATCAGAAGTTTTGGTCATTAATTTTTTTACATTTAACTGCATAAATTATCATTTTGTCAAAAAATAATTTATGTGTGCACTTATTTATGAAATAATACTTTTTCTGTTTTCTTTCATACATACCAATAGCAAACATAAATCTCATAAAAATTCATAACCTTGAATTTTTTTTTTTTTTTTCCTTTTAAGCATAAAATATCACACTGCCATAGTAGATGAATCCTAATAAGGCAAACATCGACTTACCAATATTGAACTTGCTGAACTTCCTCTTGGGTGTTGTGGGTCCTGAGGGCGGGTCGTCCTCTGCTGCTGACAGACTCACCCTGGGGCTCAATTTGCCAGATTGTCTCACAGAATTTTCATCCAGCATCTCCGAGTCACTTGCTGCTCCATATTGAGTTATCAAATTCTGCAACAGCACCTTTCACATTATACCACTGAACAGTTGTAAGGATAATAAAAGATGGGGTATAACCCCTGTTTGGTGCCCCTGCCCCTTCAAATGCCACTCTTCCATCTTGTGACCCCAGTCATGCTAAAAAACTGTAAATATTATACATTTTAACCATTAATTTTGCAAATAGTATAATGATATTCAAACAAGAGGACTGCACACAGTTCTGTGCTCAGCTAACCTTGGATGACTGAAGTGGTCCTTTGACCCTTGAAATAAAAATTAAGTTTATCTTTCTTTAAGAAGTCACCACTGTTTGCCATATTAAAGCCTTCACTTGCACACTTCTGGAGTCGTCATTTTTTATAAGAAAGTAACAGGACCCACTATTACAAAGATATAAGCTGATATGCCAATTTGATCTTTCAAGGTCACTCAAGGTCAAAATCCCAACACCAAAACAAGCCCTATAAGGTACTTTCCTATCAGTATTTCATAGTAACCATGGGCCTAAGAATCACCATTACAGTCTTTCAAGTCAATATTTCAGTGTGACTTTTCAATCTTTGTTTTTTTGTTTTTGTTTTTCTTTTCTTTAAGGTCAAGGCCTGGATTTTACAGATTTAGGTTTAGACCAAACAAAAAGAAAGAAAAAAAGGTTCTGTGAACCCCCTATCTGCAGCTAACCTTCACATTCAACCCATAATATCACTACCTAACACGCAATTTTGTTTAACCCTCCGACAAACTACATTTCCACCAAATTTCAGAACAATATGAGTGGTTTTATACCAGAAGTCCAAAATAGCAAAAAAAAAAAAAAAAAAAAAAAAAAAAAAAAAAAAAAAACAGCACACCTTGCTGAACAAATTAAGGTCTTGAGGTCCCAAGAACTCTCCCTTTGTAATTTTGAAGCATTTGGCTTGGCAGTTTCAAATTTTTGTTCAGATTTTGTCAAAAATGAACGAAAAGTTCCTTTAAAATAATGTTCAAAAAACCGATTTTCCTAGGCACCCACAATCTTTTTCCTCAATTCTCAACGCTGGGACTTTTAATAGTGAATATTTTCTATTATAATACATCGAAGTATTTGCAGGTAACTACTGTTCAGGACAAGTGCCATAATACAGTGAAACTGCACCAAACAGTTGATGAAGCTGTGATGAATCCTACTGGAGATTGGGGCAACCTTGTCCACTTGTGCGCCACTCAGACGGCCTTCAAATAAATGCTTCAAAAGTTTCAGAACAAGTTGAAAAATAATACAATGATGCCAATTTTCACTAGGAACATGGTCCATTATAATGTGCACCTTTGATAAAAATTTGGTGAAGCTGTGATGGATCCTTCTTCAGATAATATGCTGATGCCGTCCTCTTGTGCACCACTCAGGTGGCCTTGAAATAAATACTTTAAAGTTTCATAAAAAGTTTATAAATACAAAGAGGAAGCTGGTTTTACATAGGAACCTGGTCCATCATGAGATGCATCTCTGACAAAAATTTGGCAAAATTTCATTTTTTCAAAGAAAACTCCTTTGGAACAAAAGTCATACCTAGCAGGAATATGCAAGTCCATCTTCCATTGAAATGTAAACAACAGCATGTTTTACATGGCAACATGGCTATCCCAATGTATATGAAAAGCAAATGCAGTTTCTTTTAACAGTTCTGATTCGTAATGGAAGAGGAGAAGATATCTCAGAAATTAGTCTCACATCAATAACAGGTGCCAACAAAAGCCTCTTCCATCTACGGCCTTAGTCCCGTCAGATTCGGTTAAAACACATTTTGGCTCCTAATTTCCATCTCAAATTATAGGTGGCACCACTAGTATCATAAGCAACTTAAACTTTGACCTCCCCTATAATCCCACCACATTTCATCAAGATCCACCAAAAAATTAAAATGCTAAAGCATTCACAAGATGTTCACTTTTTGACTCATACTTTACATCCATTATCGAACTTGACCTAGATTTTCATGCACTTGAAAAGTCCTGAAAGTTAGATGGGGCTATCTTAAAAACTGTGGTTTGTATTGTGCTCACAAGCGAACAGTTTACAGATGGACGAATGGAAGGACTGACAGGCAGACATAGGTGATCGCATAAGCTCTGCGACCTTTGGTCAACAATGTTAAAAAATAATCCATGTACGTTTACCTGACTGACATGTCAGTAATGCTAAAAGTAATGATACAGTGCTGCAGTTTTTCATGTCATTGGCATCTCTTCACACAGAAGTGTGAATTTAACATTGTACATCATGTACAGCACAAGTTTCTATGTTTGCACTCAGTCAACACCCACACCATCTCCTGCCTTGATATAGTAAAACCATCTGAATTTCTGTAGTATCCATCAAAATGAATTAAAATCTCAGCAGTTACTTCATCGAACAAAATCTGTTCAGAGCTTGGCACCACAGATCAGGGTGGTTTGCAACTGCGCCTGATCTGATCTGAGGCATCAATGGTTGCATCAGTGTTAATAGCTAAACAGTTAAAGTCCAACCATCAAAACTAATCGCGTTTTTGTCCCCGTTTCTGCTAGCATTTTCAGATGTAATGGCATCCGTTTGTTTGATTATCAATGCTTCGGATCCGAATTCGCATCAGTCCTCATAATAGCCATTGAATGTTTTATTTTTTTTTCGTTACATATTTTCTATTATTTTCCCAAATAAAGAGCCACAAGAAACAGCATTGCCACTAAGATTGTCTAAGAATTAAGAATTAAACCTCCATTCCTAATAAAAATGGATACCCAAAAATACACTGAAAAACTATTTCAGTGAGTTTTACCTCTTTCCCAATCACATACCAAAACGGACAGCCAAGGGTGACCATTCCCACAATGGACCGGATCAGATCAGATGCAGTGGAAAACCACCCTAACTCAGACATGAACTGGACAAAAATTTTCTCTGAAATAGGAACTGACCTTCTTGGTTTTCTTCCTAAAGAGAGACCTTCGTGCTCTGGCACTGCAGTCATCTACGGACGATGCAGGGGACCTCTGGGAATCTCGTTCATCACCACTCTCTGAGGTTATTGACATTGTACGCCTGGAAAGGAAGTATATAATTATGCCACCTGGTGGTGCTATCAAACTCATGAACTGGTCACCTGAGACCCAATCTGTGGACATTTTCAGACCCTCATTTACTGTTATATTTGTTTATTCAGAACTGTCCAGCATTCACAGGATTAATTGCAAGTGGTCTGGGATTGTATTCCCCTGAATTTAAATTTCAGGTTTAAAACAGCAAAAATGTTGTCTCATGCACTGATATATAAGTCTCTTTCCCATCTCAGCTAGGAGACTGGTGCCAAAGGTTGCAAGTTTGAGTCTCACTCGTTCCGAACATGAAAAATATATTTTCGGCATTTCCTTAATGCTGGTGGATTTGAGTCCCCGATTCTGGCAATAAATGCAGACTCAGTAAATATACTGCATAACCATGTTGATATGGCACTTGCACATAACTACCTCCATTGAACCATTCTTTTTAAGAATGGGGATTTGGTTGAGCGGATATGTGAGTTTCCCATTTCAGCTAGGCGACTGGTGCCAAAGGTTGCAAGTTCAAGTCTAACTCATTCCGAATATGAATATATATATATATTCCATGGCACCCATCCATGGCACCAATCATCTAACTGCTGCCGTTTTCTAATTTTCTCCCAAAGAATTTCTGTTGATGGTATCTTTGGTTTCTGGTTTTGGAGTTTGGGGTGCATTTTGACTTCCATGCAGATAGCTCCTTTGCCTCACCTTATCATTAAATGTCACCTTCACCACTGTCGAATGTAAAACCATATCAAGGAAAACAAAAGAATTTTTCATCTATGCATCTCAAACATTAATCTTTACTCCATTTAGTGTTTCAAACAAGAGGACTGTGACAGTCCTGTGCTCAGCTGACCTTACATGAACTGCCTGAAGCAGTCCTGTGAACTTCAGAATGATAGCAACGCCACTTTTTTTTCAGACTATCAACATTGTTGCTAATATACATATTACCTCATCAATTTTTCCTAATTTTGACAATTTGTTAAAAATCAGAAAATGACAACACTGTTATGTAAGGAACAAGTTTGGTGGAAATCAAGTCCAGGTACATTCCCAATAAGTTTCAAGTGGATCTTCATTTTGGGAGAAGACAAAAAGCAAAAAGTGCATAAAATTCTTTTCATTCAAATTGTCACAAAGGCCCAATCATTGATTTAAATCCTTGTTGAAGGAAAATACTCATTTATACTGCAAAATCAAAATAGCCATCGGCAAGAACTGACGTTTCTCTACAAGAAAATGTGCGTGCCTGCATGTAAATAAACAACACCGGGAATTTTAGAGGGCCTTTGATCACCCACTTCAAAAGTGTGAGTTTACTCGCAACTGGTGGAAATAAGCAATGACGCGCTGTGCGAGTACACTCGATACTGGCGTCCTAGGAGTTAAGGTCTATCGATCCTCAGAGGTATCCTGGGAAAAGATTTTTCTGAAAGGTTTACCTGGTGAACAAATTAAGAATTATGAGTCCCTAGGAGTGTTCCTGTGTCAAATCAAAGCAATTGGGTGAGCGGTTTCAAAGAGGAAAAAAATCATAAAAAATTCAAAATTCACTAGAGTGTGACCATTTGAACCAAACTGGAAGAGAACCACCAAGGGTACATTGCCACCAAGTTTGAAGTAAATCTGGCTGACGGATTTGGAGAAGTTGAAAATGTGAATTTTGGACCGACAGACGACGGATGGACAACAGACGCAGGACCCACCTGTAAGCTCCGCTGACTGACAAGTCAGCTGAGCTAAAAAAAGGATTGCATGTACATACATATTCATGCATCTTTTTAGACAGGGGACACCAAATAAACCTGACAAGCCAAAAGCTGAAGTGCTGAATGACTGCCTGGAATTTGAACTTACACAAAGGTGTCAGAAACCAACCTGAGCATGTGTATGCACAAAAAAAGAACCTATCAAATTCTATTCTTTGATTGGTTGTTTTACTTTAGTTGAAACCCTATGCAGTTACATAACTAGTGCAGTTATAGACCAGATACGCAAACAAAACCCTTCCTCTGACTGTGGTGAATGTATCCAATCACTGATAAATTGGTGTAAAGGGGGGTTTTTGATTGAAATTATTGTGACCTTTTAGAGTGAATATGTGTGTGTGTGTGTGTGTGTGTTTTTATTCTTTTGATTGGAATCCTGGCTATAGATCACATCAATCGAAGAAGAAAGAGATCCACGTAGATCTCTTCCTAATATTTGGAATCATAAGAAGTAAGAATTATGGGTAATTTTACTGCAAAACTGGCCCAAGTATATTTCTGATGTTTTTACCAGTTTATAAATGTCTCTGAACAGGTCTCAGATATCTACAACTTTCATTATTTTATGTCTGACAACACGATTTAGAAAATTTACAATTTCCAGGCCAGTGTCATCTGCTGTTTTTATAAGGATGGTTCAAGATCCGCATTATACCTGCATCAATTGTCATTTACATGAAAGACTCCTTTCGTATTTAATCATGTGCAATCACAGTGTTGTTTTGTGCACAGCAGAAGATCTGTCTGCTGGGATCTCAGACCTGTGTGATGTGGGAGTGCAATGTCAATGCGAAATAAGTGACGACTGGTGCTGTGTCAACACTTGCAGCCTGGGATGAGGACTTGATGAAAAAGGTGACACACACACACAGAACATAAGAGCCAGTATTTCATGCTTTGTATGTTAAATTATGGAAAGTGCAGAAATAAGGTAAACAGTGACTGTCAATATCTACACTGATCTTAAAACATTTTCCTTATATTAGACACTAGTACATCTGACTTTGCACATGATAGACTCTCAAATATTGCAAAGAAAATTGTGATAATTTCTTCAAGTATCAGTTCCAGGGACAGATCTACACTCCAAAATGCTGAAACCAAAATTAGACATAAAACATACTTAACAAAGATTGTTATACCCCTTTAAATACTTTTCGTTATTATTTTATCCATTTACACATTTCTTCAGCCAAGGTCAAAAAAACATTTTTAGCATTTGGCTAATGGTCAGTGGTCAAAGCAGCCACTGAGGTCTGAAGTGGACATATTTGAACATATTAGGTTCATTTTGGCAAAAAACCCCAAAAACTCCAAATTAATTCAGAAACTATGGTCTCAAAACTTTATTGGTGACACAATTTCATCTCCTTGCTGCTGTGGGTGCCTTCAACCCAGACTGTACCCAGACTGTACCCAGACTGCAACCAGACTGTACCCAGACTGTACCCAGACTGCACCCAGACTGTACCCAGACTGTACCCAGACTGTACCCAGACTGCACCCAGACTGTACCTAGACTGCACCCAGACTGCACCCAGACTGCACCCAGACTGTACCCAGGCCAGACGCCCACTGATAGTGTGTTGTTATCGATGACAACAGTCACAACAAAAACAGCAGAAATGAGAAGCAGATCACGTCCACAACACAAGACACTTTCCCAAACTTTTAAGGAGAGACGATTCATGCCAGTTAGCGGCATTGCCCCCCTGCCCCTCCCCCCCCCCCCAATTTTCTTTCTTCACAGCTTCCTTCAACTTATAACTGAGAGAGATAAGTAAGGAACGAATACATCAAATGAGAGTTGGATTTTTCCATAAATGAGGAGCTAAGTGAACACTTCCCTCACACAATAAAAACATTTGCAGCTTGGAGGACATATTACCAATCCCTGCACAGACACCAGCCAATGGAGAGCCCATCAAAAAACAAAAACAAAAAAACAAAAAAATTAAATAAAAATAATAAGTGGGTCTCACTACATGTACATGGACTAACTTATGACCTTTTACAAGTGCTAGCAAATGGGCCATGACAGTCCGTTCTAATTTTCTGCAAATAAAGAACAAGAGGCCCATGGGCCTCATGCTCTGCTGGCACCATGGCTATATTGCACGTATATCTTCATTTCAAAGTTGTAGGTCCTCAAATGGCTTCTCAACATATAAAGCTTATGTGATTTTAGTGTCTGACTTGTCCAAGATGGCATTTTGCTCCACATGTAATCATAGATTATTTGTGCAATTCCTGTGATGGATATCGTTGCACGTGTCGAGACAATAAGTGAGTCCTCAACTATATGTCCTTAGTGACCTTGGGACAGAGGATCAAAGTCACCCAGATTACACAATATAAAACAAGATATGTTTGTACAACATAGATGCCCCCCGCCCTCATTACCCTTGCCCTCGCTACCCTATTGATAGTGGTAGATGGGGCACTCGTGACCTTACAAAATTAGTGAAGGTTGATCACACATCAATTTCACATATCTTTAAACTTTAACCTAGCCCTTAAAAAACGACTAAAAACCTGGACAATATAAAAGTTATAGCTGATAAATTAGTCATCATTTAGAAACCATATTCAGCAGAGTGGATTTATGACCTTGGAAGTTAGGGCAAGGTCACTCATTTTCACTTGACCTTCTTCAGTTATTGTGCAAAAACCACAGGAAGTCTACTGTCTGTGTGTGACCCTCAAAACTGGGTTAAGGTCACCCATCTACAAACTCAAACTAGCCCTTATAGGCAACCATAACGCTGTGCAATATAAAAGTGCTACCTCTAAAATGCAAGTTATCATGCAGAAATAGTATTCAACCAAATGGCTCTGTGACCTTTGAAATTAGGTCAAGGTCACCCATTTTCAAACTTGACCGAGCCCCGAATACGGACAATTATCCAGTGCAAAATAAAAGTCCTAGTTTAAAAACCTCTTCAGTTATCATATGGAAACCAAAGTAAACTCAGGTACCAACGTGACCTTGGAAATTAAATCAAGGTCGCCTAACTTTGAACTTCTTCTAGCCCATAGCAAGAACTACAGACCTGTAAAGTATCCCAGTCCTAACTTAAAAACTTCTTGAGTTATTGCGCGGAAACCACAGGAATTCTACAATCTCTCTGTGACCCTGAAAACTGGGTCAAGGTCACCCATCTTCAAACTCAACCTAGCCCTTACAGAGAACCATACAGCTGTGCAATATAAAAGTTCTAGCTCCAAGGTATAAGTTATCATGCAGAAAGCATGAAATCATATTCAGTAAAGTGACTCTGTGACCTTTAAAATGAGGTCAAGATCATCCATCTTCAAACTTCGCCTAGCCCCAAATATGGACTATAATCCTGTACAATATAAAAGTCCTAGCTTAATAATCTCTTCAGTTATTGTGCGGAAACCAATGTACACTCAGGTACCACTGATACCTTGGAAATTATGTCAAGGTCACCCATCTTCAAACTTTACCTAGCCTTTGACTAGAATGATACACCTGTACAGTATTAAAGTCCTAGCTCAAACACTTCTTGAGTTATTGTGCGGCGACCACAGTGTACCGACTGACCGACCGACCGACATGTGCAAAGCTATATGCCCCACCTTCTTCGAAGGGGGGCATAAAAATCACATGGTATACATTTATAGTGCATGTACATCTTAAATCATCATAGTCTCCTTCTTTCTGACAATAATGAAAATTATACTAGTCTCAAAACACATTTCCTGATATTTTGCCTTGAGTTACAGGTAGCGCCACCAGTATCATGATATTTCAACAATTTTGCCTCTCCAACATTCTTACCACATTTCATCAAGTTCCATGACAAATTGAGGACCCTAACAATGTCCATAAGTTTTTTTTCCACTTTTATTCCATCAGTGACCTTTTGATAAAGTAGGTAAAACATCATTCATTGAGTTTAGAATATCAATACTCATGTACAATGCATAATTGAATCAATTTAGTAACCCTAGCTCACTAATATCTATATTTTTTACTTTTATTATCAATGACACATGCAATCTGTATTTTGACCTTCAAAAAATAGGTCAAAGTCATCCAAATCTAAAAGTTGACCATTGATCCAATGCATGGTTGGTCTAAGTTTCAAAGCTCCATCTTTGTTTAGGATCATAATACTGAATTCAGTGTGTTTTTTACACCTTTAATCTTAGTTCCCTTAAAAACCACCAGTAGCACCACCATGACCCATTGCATCGTTAACTTTTTTCTGTATAATATTCCTGTAATGGTACCATGCATACATGTTCACTTGTAAAGACAGAATGACCATCACAAGAATATCATCTCCTGAAATGTATTCCCTCAGTCACCTTGAGAAAGTTAAGGTCACCCATATTATGTAATACCGTACTTTCAGACATGATACGCATATGCTGTCACATTTTGATTACGTTAGCCTGATTATTTCTCATGATAATGAATTTCATACGTCTGAACACATATTGGCTCATAGTTTCGACTTACCTGTGGGTGGCGCCACCAGTACTACTGGGATCCCGCATATTAGCCTCCCAAACATTTCCACCAAATTTCATAAAGATCCATTATAAATCAAGGACACAAGATTGTTTTCAATTTTTTTGCTTTTTGGCCTACGTATTACGTAACCCTGTAGGTGGCACCACCAATACTGAAAAGAACCTAGATTTTCACTCATAGAACATGTCCAAACAAATTCAACAGGCTAGCTTTACAACTGTTGATGCTATCCTGTTGACAAGCAAATTATTTACGGATGGACGGCCAGACGGAATGACGGCCAACCAGACAGACATGAGTGATCGCACAAGCTCTATGACCTACGGTCAGCAGAGCTAAAAAAAAATCACTCACTGTCATTCCTGAGACAGAAATTGATATCGAAGCATGGATGTGTATAAATATTACAACTACATGTACCAGATAATGGTTATCCACACCTCACAGTTTGACAGCAGAACTGCCAGGAAAAGTTTACTTAGACATAAATCATATCAAAAATGATAATGCTAGTCAGAAATACATTCTAACTAGAATACTATTTTGATATTTGTAATGTGGCTATTGTCATGCTCTGATATAGATACTACATTTACAATGGAACAGCCTGTTATCCGTGCACAGGACATTAATGACTGAAACTCAGGTCTGAGAAATTAATCCAGAACACATAAAGGAAGGAATAAAGATTGATGGTATCACAACAAATATGAAGAGTTTCCTCCATGTCCAAGTGCTGACCAAAACAGCCTCAAAATACTCAAATTTTCATACAAATTATGTGACAGAAAAAGCATTTAACAGCAGACTGAAGTATTTGTGACTATTTGTAAAGAAATGCCACAAAACAATCTGACAATTTTGTAACATCCTGAATTGTGCCAAATGACTGCCCTTTAGGGTGGTCTCCTTAACTCTTTCACCACCAACTGCCACTAAAGTCGAACTACTCGAGACAAACCGCTCTTAATTATAATGAGAATGCTAGATTCATATTCCTTATAAAAAGACCTTTCACGCAAGTACCAGCATGCCTATAGTCCCACAGAATATAATGGTCCAAGTCAATTGCTTTCCTCTGCATGCTTCGAGTGCAATGCGGCCAAAATGCAGAGGAAAGCTGTTGACTCAGTCCAGTATGCGGCCCTGAAAGAGTTAAGAAATGATCAGGAAGGGACAGGAATATCCTTTCTTCCTCTCAGGTTCATTACAGCTTGAGAAAATAGAAATATAAAAATGAAGAACTGGCATCATGTACAAACTTAAAATATGACTTTCACAGTCCTTGACAGCCGAATTGTTCTATAATTGATTGACTATTTGATCGTTTATAATGATGGAACCCTAGGCAAAATTATTCCTGTCCATTCCAATCCTATACATGGAACCCACCACAATGTGCATCTCATTGTCATTTAGCATTTGGCTGAATAATTGGTGTTACATACTGACTATATCTTTCATGGTTTTTCAGATATTCAAAAACTTAAGGTCAACGGTAATCATGTGTTGCTCATGGAGGAAACAGAACATTCCTGGCTAAGCAATGATTCATTTTTCTGCTCACACAATGTATAGTTTGCCAGTTCATTCATCTATTGAGATACATGTTAGCACCACAATAATACATAAATGAACTCGCACATCTCATATTTTCATGACAGAAAAAGAACACTCATTACTTAGCCATACAAAGGTGATAAATTTTCATTGACAGGTACATGGTAGCTATATAAAAGTTAAATCCTAACCATTTCCAAGTCACGTACATTGCAATAGCAACTTACCACTTTTTCGCTTTAGGCCTTAAATACTTAGGCCTACGCTTCCTAGTAAAAAGGACATTGTAGACAACTGATTAGGTAGGATGTTTGACAATGCTTCATTCTCAAGCTCATGGGCTTTACAATTCATCATAACGGACTTGCACGCAGTGGATCAAATGCCATCAACTTCTAAACAACCAATGAGAAATTGCTTTACATATTGAAATGGCAAACTCAATGCTCATTGGTCATTTAGATGATACCTTGGCCTTGTTCCATACCACAGGATGTAAAGCCCATGAGAGATAAGTGCCGTAAACCTTACTTGTTGCATGACAAATCAATTTTTAGGAGTACTTTAAATGACTCTTTCTATCTTACTCACAAAGTCGTAATTTCTGTACCCCCATGTATACGTCCTATTCGAATTAAAACTGCAACAACATCATCCACAGCACAATGCCTGGGTTTAAATGAAAGGTATATCATTGGCAAGGTACAAAAATATATATAGATATATACAAGGGAAAATTCACATTATAATTTCAAACTCTAGGGCACAAAGTAATGCCATACAATACATGACGGATAAACTTAGCACCAACTTAGCACCACCTTCACTTTACATCAAACTTACCACAATGAGTCAAACTGCATGCTTTTTTCCAAACAAATGACAAACTCCGTTTACCTGACGACCTTCGTGGTCTTAGGGGCTTCCTTCTTGTGCAGCCGGGGACCCAGAGCATCCAAGAGCCCACTCAGTGCTACACGACGAAATGTGCCTCCCTGTGTCTCTTTGACGAAGTTCATCAGCTGACAGACATCACAGTACAGACCCTGAGCAAACCCAAAAAACATTGTCAGATTCCAGCTTTTGTCATATTCTTGTACATCAAGACACTTTGCATTTGCTGACCTGAATAAATACATCATGCTTAGGGCCTGTATTTTTCCGTTTTTAACGGAAACAGAACGGAATAATGAATTTTTGTCACCTCTGAAACGGGATTTGCTGTTTTGCCTTAATGTGTTTTACATACAGAGAGAACTACTGAAACTGAATTTGGACAATTTGTGGCTGGTGAAATGCAATTTCTAATTTTTTGAAACGGAAAAATACAGGCCCTACATGCTTGAGCCAATCTGAGGCAAAAACATAACAACAAAATATCAAACTGTTATTATGATCCACACCTTGTTGCCCGTGTGACAGTCCTATTCGCCCAGCTATTAGTATGCATGGATTTCAACTGAGGGCGACTAGGACTGCCACATTGATACAGTCAGCGCCAGGATCATAGATTAAATTATTGAATTCATGATTTTGTCCAGAAAATTGTGGTGCTACAACTTTTTACTTATGATGTTCTGACCCGAAAGTTGTGGTACTGCAATTTGTTACTTACGATGTTCTCATGACTGAGCAGGTCTTTCCAGGAGTCGACAAACTTGGTGACAAGTGGTTTCAGCAAGAAGCCAATCAAAATGGATTCCACACTCTTAGGTGCATTTGGTGGCTGTCCAAAGTTATTGGCATACCCTGTACGTCCTCCGTCTTTCTTTGGTCCTGGGCGTCAAGAGATGACAGTGTCAGCAATTTTCTGTGACATACTTACATGTATCATTAGCATCATGTCCATAAAATGCAAAATGGTCCTTAATCTGAAAGTTCCACATTCAAGAACATCTAATATTCAAGCTGAGTGACAAATATTACGCAAAAAGCCTTAAAGATTAACTAATGGTTCGCAAGTTTTTTTTTTGGGGGGGGGGGTTAACCTTTAATTTTTAGAATGCAAATTTGTGTTGACTGCAGCTCAGTTACTGCAGGCAACACAAATAATGTTGAAACTTGAAACACTAAAATCTGTGTTTGATATAAATGGGCTTTCCAAATCAGAACAAATCACTGCAACATGTCTAGTTTTTCCCATGCTATCCGTTCTTTGACCACATAAATTTGTGCTCAAAAATTAAAAATTGCCAAACCCAGAAAACAGGGGAGTAACATACACCCCTGGAGCCCCTAATCAGGGCATCACCACAGCTACCCAGCTGCTCTGATCCATCAAAGCCTAATTTTGTGTACCAGTTGACCTAACTGGGAGAATTCCTGGCATTCCCATATTTGGAAAACCAGACCCATTCAAAAACATGGCTTTTTGAATCACAGTGAAGATGACACCTTCATTCACACTGAGCTACTGTCCTACATAAACAAAGGCACGTGTTTTATGTAGTAACGCACGTTAGCTACCCTTGGGTATACACACCAGGCACCGGCAGTTTTTAACCAGTTCTGTTCCTGATGAGTGTCAGCTAGACACGAAACTAGTCAAACTATTTTGAACGTTAAAAGCCTCCAGTCATTTTCGACATTTGCCTTGTCGTTTAGCTCATGTCTGGTCTTTCTCCAATCACAGTATCATTAAACAATAAATCATATCAATTTACCTGAACTTTGCGGTGAGTATGGCGAGGGGTCCACACAAAACCCCAACAGGGCGTGTAAGAAGTCTGTGATATCCTGAACAGGGTGTTTCATCACAGCTGTCTGCAGGTATGTGCGGAACATGGTGGAATGACGCTGCTGCAGTCGGTTAAGACACGCAATGCCCTGTGCCCTCAGATGGTTTCCAATGGAGCCACGGTAACCATCACCACATCCATGTGGACACCCAATGGTCTTGAATACTCTGAAAGTAAAATACATACATATACATACATACATACATACATACATACATACATACATACATACATACATGCATGCATGCATGCATACATGATACATACATACATGCATGCATGCATGCATGCATGCATGCATGCATGCATGCATGCATACATACATACATACATACATACATACATACATACATACATACATACATTTCTGAATGGGTATTTCCAGAAATGGTTGATGCACCTGATTCTTTAAAGTTCAAAGAGTGTTAAACAACAATATTTTCTGTTGCAGATACCAACAAATCTTTCAAAACTGTCTCATTTGCCTGTGAGTATAGGGCCATATTATACATATCCTTCATCTAGGCTTTATCATTTGGCCCAGATGAACACACAGTGACCTTGCTCTTTGCCTGGCATGGTCTATGATCTTCCAGCATGGTCCACATGTGTTTTACAATATCCAGGGCGCTGGAGTTCGTCCCTGACAAACCATGTCTGGCAATGTCCAGAGCAGTACTTCAAAGCTCCAGCCCTTGCCCCAAACAAAGAATGCAAATCGCCTGCTGGAACACTTCCTCCTTCCTTGGTCACCATTATGCAGGGGCTGTTTAAGGTGCCGTTGCCCCCAAGGAACTGGTCTCATTTCAAGCAAACTGTGCATTTAGGTCCCCATCCAAGTTTTGTAACTATAAAAGTAACTAAAACCAAAATGCAAGAGGCCCATGGGCCTAATGCTCTGCTCATAACTATCAGTTAAAAATCATTTCCTGAAATGCATTCCCTCTGACCTGGAGAAATTAGTCAAGGTCATCCATATTATGCAATCTTAAACTTCCACATGATACAGTGGTACCTGCTATTTAAGACCATCCTTATTGCCAGACAAAAGTAGTCACATATGGCAGGTGGTCTTTCACTGCAGATAAGCAGTGGATTGGGAATTGGGTCAAGGTCACCAATCTTCAAACTTGACCTAGCCATTATACAGGACTATGTTCCTGTACAATATGAAGCCCTAGCTCAAAAACTTACAATTGTGCACAAACTATTAGCTTCATTTTCAAACTTGACCTTGACCTTGGTTAGTAACATTATCCTATGAAGGTTGATCAAATTCGCTGAAACCCTTCTGGAGTTATCGCCTTCCCATCAAAACTTACTAATGTAGGTCTATGACCTTGGGAATTCGGTCAAGGTCACCCATCTTCAAACTTGACTTAGACCTCCATATGAATTATTATTCTCCCAAGTTTAATTAAATTAGGAATATCCTTTTGGAGTTATCGCACCCGCATCAAAGTGATGAAGAACAAGAAGTAGAAGAAACAAATGCAAAAACAGTATGGCCCCTTGTTGCCCGGGGAGACATAACTTTGTAGTGTTAAATCTAGTCATCTAGGCTATGCTGGACGACCCTAATGGACCCATAAATTTTCCAAACAGTAGTACTAGGTCTAAAAACTTTGATGTACAATTCCTGTCTAGAAACAAATTTTGCTCAATTGAAACCTACTTTGAAATAAATCACTCACGAAAGTACATAATTTGTTGATTTCTTGGTCCCTTCACCACTTAATTACCTCATGACAGTTTCCATGGCAATGTTGTGGCAAGTCAGTTCTCCCTCTTTCTTCTTTACTGGTTCTTCTTTCTTCTCTGCACTGTCCCCCTCTGGCTTGGATTCCTTGTCTCCCTTGTCTCCCTCTTTCTCCTTTTCATCCTTCTCCCCCTTTTCTGGTTTCTCTTTCTCTTTTTTTTCAATTACCCCTAAGTCTATCAAGCAGTTGATGATGTTCAACAAGACCCCACACACACGAGAGCTACACTCCCTACTGGCCACAGAATGAGCTGCACGCAACACCACAAAGTAATTAAGATGTCCACTGGCTTGTATATAACAGGCTGACCCTGGTACCTCTGTTACCTCTTCCTGAATGTCATACTGAATATTAGAATCTGTCAAGCTCCGCTGCAGTGACACTGGTTTGTGGATTAGGTCTGACTTTTGTGATGCCACACTTTCGCGCTTGCGTGCCGACCAGTCTGATAATGAGGGTGACGGTTCAGGACTATCCTCTGTTATTGTAATGATGGGTTTCTGCAGTAACTCGGGTTTTAAACTCATAGCTCGTGTTATAGATTCCTTTCTTCCCCCCTCCCCTTGTTTTCCTGACCCAGAATCACTATCACTCTCTATTGCATACTTTTCGTGCCTTCTCAGTGATGGCATACTCTTCCGGCGCACAATATCCGAGGATGACCCGTTACTCTCCTGGTCCTCCTCATAGCTATCTTCATCGTTCTCTGCTAACTTTGCCAAAGCTGAACTTGGGCGAGGTAGCGTTTCCTCATCAGTACCTGTGCCATCTGTAAGACACTCTGGAGATGCTCTGTCAGAATCTTCCTGGTATGACTTTGTCGACTTGGTGTCTAAATCAAATTGCTCTTGGCTTTCCCTTCTTCTGAGCTGTTTAACTTTTCCTTCGAACATCTGTTTCAACTCTGTGACTCGCTTTCGCTTAAACGCTGGTTCCTTTCGCTCAGGAGGCGGCGGATGTGCTCCGACTTGAAGGCTGTCTCTGTGGGACAACACGCTGGGCTCTGTTAAACGTGGATGGTCTTCATCTTCTTCCTTTCCCGCGGTTGGGCTGGTGGGTGTTGGGGATCGACACAGAGATATATGAATCTCTGGAACTGGCAAAGATTTACTTCTTTCTCTGCTGTACTCAATATGGCGCATTTCGTCATTCACCTCTAACAGGCGCTGATGTATGTATCTAGTTGCCCAGTAAATGCCATCCTCTTGCCACTGTGGACAAAACAGGCATCGTAGGACTGCAACATCAAAGTAACTAGCGCTGAGGACATCTGGCTGTTGTGGGCCTCTGATACCACTTGCAATAGCACTCTCTAGTCTCTTGGTCATATACTCTCTATCCGTTGGTGAAACAAGCTTTTGTAATGGCATAGGATGTGCCTCTGGAACAGACACGTTACTGGGTCTGCGTGGTCCACACTTACAGCTGGTCTCTCCATGCTTGCTGTACACAACCTGGCTACAGACTTCACACACCACCTCCACGGACACAGACTGAGCATCAGATATTGTAGAGGCAGCGCAAATATCACTCATACGTGCCAATGGCGCCAACGGAGATGCAGGTTCATTCACGCTGCTTCTGCTGGTGGGTGCATCATGATCCTCAAAGCCCAGGTAGATATTATCTGTAGATGTCCCCTTGCCCACATAAATGTTTGCTGCGTTAGTGTTCACTCTCAACAGGTTTCGCTGAGCTTTTAGAACGTTCCTTTTGGGTTTAACTGGTGTAGCCAAACAGGGAACATCCGGTTGACTGTAGTCCCACAACGGCTGCCAAAGACGTAATCCATTTTCCAACTTCAAGCTCTCGAAATCCGAGCTTCGCAAACTGCTGATGAGAGGTGCGAACAGGTACACAAATAACTGGATGGTCTCCATTGAGTGCAAATATGTCCTCAGATTCTTTCCAAAGAGGCTGACTGACTTCTCTGTGTCCAGATCTTCACACTCTGAGGCAGCATCAAGTATGATCCAATGTAATGTGTACATCAGCTTGATTTCGTTCATCCCAAACTTTGAGTTGGGGTCGGTCTGCTTGCGGTTGGCAAGCACTGCAGCACAGCAGTGCATGACATGAGGAAAGGCTGCCTGAATCACTCGCCATCGTGATATGCTTTGGATAGCTTCACACAGACTCGGGGATAATCCGTGAAGAATGTTCTGCACCAATACACGCTCGAACGTCTGAAAGTACAACAACAACAAAAATACAGCAAACTATTACTCAATTTTGATTATAGTAAGAGAAGCAGTCGTGATTAGCAATTATATGTGTATTGAGCCAATACACTACCCAAAATAATGTAAAATTATAGTATGCTAGTAATGTGTTGCTGCAGTTTTTTCAAACATACCTTGCATGCGATATCAATATGGCAAAGCACTCTCTATAGTATGCAGAGTATCACCACCTGGTGAAAAAATTGGGTTAATCCTCCCACAAGCTACTTTTCCACTAAGTTTCAGAACAATTTGAGTAACCGTTTTGGAGAGGTACTAAAATGGGAAAAACACAAAAACTCTTTAAAAAACGATTTTTGAATTCTAGCCCTACCTGTTAAACAATTAAGGTCTTGGGGGTCCCCAGAAGTGTCCCTATGCAATTTCAAAGCAATTGGCTCAGCAGTTTTGGAGAAAAAGATTTTTTAAGATTTTGACAAAACATTAAACAAACAAAAATCCTCAAAAATTTACTGAGGCCTATGGGCCTAATGCTCTGCTGGCACCATAGCTAAAGAGCACCTGTTCATTTCAAAGTTGTTTAATGTAATCTTAGCTTATTTGTGCAATTCCTGTGAAGGATATTGTTGCATGTGCCCAGGCAACAATGAGCGAGTCCTGAACTTTATGTCCTTAGTGACCTTGGGACAAAAAATCAAGGTCAAAAATAGGTCAAGGTCACTGATATTACATCAAATTCTAGCTTAGGACATTGTCTATATATCCTATCAATTTGGCACGTCTAATCCAATTACTTTTCAAGACATGAAATTTTATATCTTAAAACACATTTTGGCTCATAATTTCTGTCAAATTACATGTATAGGTGGCACCATAAGTATCCCTAGGCGCTAAGACTGACCTCCCCCACAATCCCACCAAATTTGGTGAAGATCTGTCAAAAATAAAAGATGCTAGAGTGTTCACAAGATTTTCGCCCCTATATTGCTTAATAATGTAGGTGGTGCCACTAATATCCAACTCGGCCTAGATTTTCATACATCCTATAAGTCCTGAAAGTTATATTGGGCTGACTTGACAACTGTGGACAGTATTGCGCTAACGAGCAAAAGTTTACTGACAGACATCTCTAGTATGATACACTTGTGTAGAAAAACATGACCCATATTCACAAATATCAAACCCAACCATGACAGCAAAGAGATTCCAGAGTTACCAAAGCACCAACAATCATCTTCCAATACCAATATGAAGAAACAAATTTCACTCCTGACTTGAGACAGCCAGGCCACTACAAAAAGGCAACTAACTGGTGGTTTTAAACCAGTCCTCTTGACCTTTGAAGTATTCTTCATTACATACAGACTATAGTGTTTCCAATATGTATAGGCCCAACCACTAAAATCCAAATTTTATGACTTCTGCAAAAAATAAAACAGAGAATTAGTACAGTCAGAGAGACAGACATGAGCGGTCACATAAGCTCTGCGACCTTTGGTCAGCAGAGCTAACAATTAAAGATGCTAGAGTGTTCACATGATTTTTACATTTTGACCCCTATATTACGTTATATTGTAGGTGGCGCCACCAATATCGAAAGGAACCTAGACCTTCATATATCCTATCTGTCCTGAAGATTATATTGGGCTAACATCGAAACTTTTTAAGTTATTGCCCTCACAAACCAAAAGTTTACGGTCGTCTCCTTTGAAACTTAAAAGCTTCATACCCTATTCCACCATACCGACACTGGTATAAACAGGTAAATAGTAACACAATTTTTAGCACCATAAAGTTGACTAGAGGTATTATGAAGTAAGTGTACTAAGGTATTAGCTGGAAGCCATCTCTTTCACTATACTGGATGAAGATTGAAAGGAAAGAAATCCAGCAAAAAGTGAGTATGATCATGGTTTTCCGACTTAAGACGGACTAGAGAAAATTCTCTAGGTGCATTAAGCATACTTTACTCGGGGTACTTTCCCTCTTACCACTCTAAACACTTTGAGGACTACACTTTGTCATTTCAAGCTCCATCTTGACACACTTTGACTAATGTTCTTGAGTTAGTATTTTATTTATTAAGTATTTGGTCATATCTCTGGAAACATTTCAATAGAGTTTTGTGTAGTTTTGTTTTCCGATGGACGGAAATGAGTGATGCTTTAAGCTCTGCGACCTTTGGTCAGCAGAACTGAAAACACTGGGGTGTGACCATTTAAACAAACTTGGTAGAGACCCACCCAAGGTACACCCCACCAAGTTTCAAGTGAATCTGGTTGACAGTTTTGGACATGAAGTCCAAAATGTAAATTTCCATTACATTCCCTATTGACTAACATGGTAATAAATTATAGCAATGCATGCATTAATTATGTTACATAACAGGTACCCAATTTGAAAAATCTGTTAGAAATCAGGGATCCAGAATATCAGCATCCAGTAAACAACTTTGATTATCCCTCCCACAAGCTGCATATTCACCATGTTTTAAACCAATAGGAGCCTAGCGAAATCTTAGTTCTCCCTTTTGTCACCTTATCGTGACAATCGCGTGCATGAATTCATAGTTACGCTGGTCTGCTGTTACCAAGTGGGACATGCTATGGACACAATATCGTGACCACAGTGAAGGCTTAACTGTGAAACTGTGGAACATGACCCCACACATCCATGGATATTTGTCAAGATTCGACAATTTGCACGTATCAGCGCTACAGCCTGGTACCTTGCAACTGCACACAGGCATATTTCAGGCACAATACAGCTTTGACTTGATCAAAATCACTCTTTCAAACTTCCCCACTTTCTTCACGTCTATACACTTTAATATGGCTGTTGATGACCTGCTGATAGTGGTGTCCCACTTCCCGCAAAACGCCGTTTAATCTCGTCGCATGATCCTGGTGGTCAAAATTGGAAAACTAAATTTCGTTTGGTTGGTATTTCAGCATCGGTTCTGGAGAAGATGTCGAAAATAGCCTCAACCCATCCTATGCTACATGTGAGAAGAAAACCTTCCCAAAAATACTTGCTTCTCCTATGCTACGGGCAAGTTTATCCGCACAATGTAGCACATGCCAAAGATCAACTTTCAGTGAGCGTAATTACTGAGACATGGCAACATAGAGCGTTCTCCTGCAGATGTACAACATATTAAATAGTTTCCACTGCACATAACTATTGAGCAGTAGCGGCAAAATTATATTAATATTGGGATATCTCCATGAAAAAACACACACAGATTTTATTCAGTATGGACCATCGACCAGATTGATTGATAATGCATACCAGTGCACGCGTTTCCCATTTTAACACTGGTTGCATGCAGTTTCCAATCTGTATTTCTTTCAGCAGTTAACCAGGAACATTCTGAATGTTTCCAAAATATCTGCTGTCGACATGTCACTAAATTTCGGTACTTATGTGACATGAAAACATAAAAGTACCGCTGGTTTGAATGATCGACTCCACCATGTTTGTTTGTTGAAAGTGTTCACTGTGCATGCTTGACCGCATGCCCAAAATTGGTAAACTTATTTGCATGAACTGTGAGCCAATCATTATGCAAGATATGTTTGGTGGGCATGAATAAAAAAATTCAGCTAATAGGAAAGCAGCATGTTGACATTGACGAGGTTCTGATGGTTTCATTGATACCAAACATGCCTGCCGAATCATGTGAAGTTTCAGGCCGCAAAATAGAATTTTACTGCTGTTTTGCAGATTTTTATCGGAAAATATATCAAAAACAATTGATCAGATGTTTATTTTGAAGTCTGTATGAATAAAGTCATCACATTTACGCAAAAAAATTGTTTCTGCAACAAAAACTACACAGTTTGATTGACTGGAAATTTAGCCCACGATGTCTTTGTTTACATAAATAAATGTCCATGTGGATGCCCTCAAGATCATGTTTATATGGTGATCCCAAGATTAAATTCAGCATAATACATAATTACCCCAAAAAATAAACAGCACAGGAAGGGTCAACACACACTGACTGGTATGTTAGCTGAGCTAAAAATCAATGGAGCATGACCATTTGAAAAAACTTCTAGACTCACCCAAGGTAGAGCCCCGCCAAGTTTGAGATGGGTCTGGTTAACAGTTTTGAAGAAGTTGAAACTCTGAATGACGTAGGGAAGGACGGAGGATTAATGACTGACCATATGATAAGCTCAGCTTACCGACAAGTCTGCTGGGCCAAAAACAGGGTACTGTGCACTTATTTTAACATTATTAACCTTCACTAAAACATTAACGCCTTAACAGCCAAGCCCAGGATAGTCCCACGTGCCAAGGGAAAATAGAGAAAAAAACACGCTTTTGAAAAAATTCAGTAATGAACTTTAGTTGTAACTTCCTTGATACCAGGAGTAATGTTTGTAAACATTTCATGTATCTTCAAGGCATTTTGGGCCCCTCCTAGCCATTGTATACAATGTTCAGTTTCTCAAATTTCTGCATCCCTCACACCTGGCTTCTCTGACCTTTTTACCTTTTCACTACAGAAAACAACAGATCATGTGACCAGTCATGAATAAAATCCACTCCAGCCGGTAGCGACCTCTGGTGAACATTACAACAACTATTGTACTGCAATGATAATGCCACTTTTGGATATATATGTATTTTTTAAAACTGGTCTATGAAAATTATAATAAGCATAAATTTACCCAAAATGACAAATTTGAACAATTGTTGAACAGATGTATATACATATTCATATTTTGTGGTCAAGTCTCATAGGTTTGTGTACACATACATGCCACATACGTGTTTCGTTTTCAGGTGGCCAAAGGGCCTGTATCAGTCAATATAAAAACGCCAGAAATATATGGCAAAAACGCGTGTATGACTACAAAGTGTGCGGGATATTTCTGCCCTTCCAGCTAGTGGGGGGGGGGGGGGGGGTAAATTATTTATCAGGCACTTCTGTGAAATACTGTATGAAACTCTACATGTTAATTATTATCACTGTACAAAGTTGAAAACTGTAGGCCACAAAATGTAGGTCACTTCCATATTTCCAGACCCTGCATTTATCTATTATAGCATTTTGATGACCCCAGTCAGAGACACATGTTGATCATGTTCAGAGACAGCATAATGAACACCTGTGCACAGAGCAAAATTTAAATGCGAATGTAGCCAGCAGGTGCTGGAACGTCATGGCCTGCAATCAAGGAGCAAAATCAATGTAAGTTTATGTACTCATATACATGAACAGCAACTATGCCCTGCCTTAAGACACCTTAAATTCTTCTAAGAGGCCATCATCATCTTGGGACAGTGAACAGTGCTCTTCTGTTCAGAGTCCTATATCTAGGCCTGAAAAGTTACTCTGTTACATACCCTTTCATCGTGGTCACCTCCATACCTCTTACCCACATGTATACAAACAGAGATTCATCTTTCCACATGTTCAAATGTGCCAATTCCACCCCCCCCCCCAAAAAAAATCTTATTCTTATCCTTCTTCACCTGTGGTGCTTGGAAAATCAAAGTAAACCATGCCTCCATTATTGCATGTGCCTATGTGTTTGGAACACTGTAGAGTGTACCAATGAAATATTATGTAAATCATGTCAAGATGTCAGCTGTTCTTGTAGCCCACTCTCTTGATTAGAAAATGAGGTGATGGTGGTGGTGCTGCCGTTAATTAGGGCTGATAGGGCATCCCTCCACCCAAGCCTATCTACAGGGGTCAGTGAAACACCGAGATATTATCATCTTTCTGTTATCTCACAAATGTCAGTATATTCTCCAGCATGCCTGTATCTACAGCTGGTGGGTCACAGGTCAATATATTCCTGCTTGGTAGAAATCCAGAAATACATTTTACACATAAAAGGATTTTGTGAGGAGCATTTTTTTTTTTTCTAATATTGCACACTGGAAATCATCACCATGCACATATAGTTCTGCAGTTTATCAAAATAAAATTGCCCTTTACAAAAGTGGTCATCCGAATATTTAGATGGCACATTTCCTCGTTTGATTATCTTGTCAAGGTAATTACAGGATACACACTGCACATGTATGTGACCCACAATATGCTCTGGCAAAAGCCCTTTAAGCTTCATACACTGGTTATCACAACATTATGTTGTTGATAAAGCATTAAAGAAAGTGAAATAGTAATTTGGCTAAAATATTAATTCAATATGGAACTTCACCTTCCCTTCTCTTTCACCTGTCTAGCAGAAAGCAATCAATTAATCTAAAATCAGTGTGCACAGCACAGATGATCATGACCATTACTTCCTTTCCATGGTACTGAGGCCGTTGTCATGGCAACCCCATCTTGAGACTTACACTAGGAGCAGTAGCACTAAGAGGATCTTGGTGTTACATCCAGGGTGTATGAAGGCAAGAGGACTGTGACTGTCCTGTGAACTTAAGAATAATATCAAGGTCACCTTTGTTTAACACGTTCCATACAATAGTAACTTGCCAGGCAGTGCCAGAACCACTGACTTTTAAAAGACTATAGGGATGTTGGTACTTGAACGAAAGCTCTTTTCATGAAGAACTTAAACATGCAATTGTAGCCTTAAATCTAGGTAAATATACAGAAAAATCAGGGACTGGTATGAAATGAGTTAAAACCCTTGCTATTTGCAAGATCAGTACTTCACTAAGACAGTTTACGTCTCTTTATTTTTTCTATTATTCAAAAGTGAAACTTCACCGTAGCCAAGACAGTTGGTGCCCCATGACTCCACATGCCACATGTACTAAGTCTTTTAGGCGACATGTAATATTATGGTACACTGATACATGTGCACAAGTTCTGACATAATGTCCATAACAAGAAATCTTTTCCTGAAAATGTATTCCATCTGTGACCGTGAGAAAATAGGTCAAGGTCATCCATATTATGCGGTATAAAACTTCTACATATGTTACACATGTGTGGCACACTTGGTATCATAAGCCTTTTTCTGGATCTGTTTCAACATATTGATTTTAATGTGGATATAAAACAGAGTTCAGGGAATCTGTTTCACCGGCAAGCCAATAGAAGCAATCATTATTTTGTGATGTACAAGAAAGTCAAAAGAAGCAGCTTAATATAACCTGCAGAAATGTCAAAATTATCATTCAAGTTCCTTAAATTTAACTTCAGGGTTTTTTTTTTTTTCAAATGTAACTGATTCATTATTCTCTTTATCATAAACTGAACAAGAGAGGCCAATTTTGTAATCACAACAATGCACTCAAATTCACAGCTCAGTATTGGCTGTACCAGTGTTCCAATTTTTTGTTCCATAGGGATTTGTAGGGAAAAAGTTTCTTTTTTATTTGGTCCCGGAGACCCCCATGCAGTAAGATACCCATCCATAATAAGGAACTGGGTCACTTATTACTGCACAGGTGGTTTGAGCTGTTGTGATATGCTGTGATACCCACACAACCTGAAACCTAATTTGTCCCCGAACATTGCCATAAATAAGTCAATCATTTATGCTCGATTAGCATGACAATTATATGACAAATTTGCCTTTGAAGTTTACCTGTGTGACCTGTGACAAGTGATTAAACGATTATTCTTAGCTGCTTCCCAATCAGTTTGTCCTGACATGCACAAGCATATGTCACACGCACGGTAAAGATACAGATTGAAAGGCACTGTATTGATCCATACACCAGGCTGGCTGCGTGCTAAACATGTTCTGCTTATAGCATACATTTGGTGTAATTAAGCCTTCTTGTACAAATCCCGAATGTACATGTATTAGCTTAACCCTTTCTCATACTAGCACCTTTAATAGTCCCAATATGTTCCTGATAATTCACCACATTAGCCAAACTCCAACTTTGACATTTACTTTATAATGTGCAGCCTCAACAGAACTAATACTATTTCTCTGCACGGTCCTACACCATAGAAGTGTTTGAATCAGCTTGTTTTAACAAGAGTAGTGTTGAAGGTAGCACCAGTGTACATAGCACAGGAGCATTAGAAAGAAGTAGGCAGACACCTTGAACAAGAACTAAGCCCTATAGATGGAATCGGCACTTGCTGAGCATCTGATGAAGTACCTTTGATGCCATATGCCAAACTGAACAAAAGAAGACAAAATGGAGGTAAAAACCCAAGTCAAGTACAGTAGTCCCTCCTTTGAGAGACCACCCATAGTGCCACCTAAAAGGCGGTCACATAAAAAGGTGGTCCTTCAAAGGAGGTGTAAATAACATCAAAAGTACTACGGAGAGACCTGATAATTGTGGTCTCTCAAAGGAAGTGGTCTCCCAAAGGAGTGGTCTTTCAAAGGAGGGACTACTGTACCTCAAATCAGTCAACTGTATCATAAATGGTTGATACATTATGTACCCACTAACTTAGCATGCAAGCAAATAATGAGATTAAACTCCCAACGTATCGTACACTTCCTTCATCACTGAACAACGTAAGGACAAACTTTGGCTCCATCACCGAAATACATCTTAATATTTCTTATTGATGTGAGCATATCAATAAACAGCACAACCCCAGCACGCTGTTGTCGGGCACACCTGACATGTATTTGAACAGCGTTTCCTACGCTGTTGATTTGAGCCGTGCGCAACGCAAGCCGATCTTAATCAGCTTCCGGCTGGCCCGCGATGTTTATTTACCTGCAAGTGTGTGCATTTTATCAAAGACAAACTTCAATACTTGCAGGTGGCTATTTTGATTTTGCAGTTCACCAAGATTACCCCTGAGGCATTTGTAAAATCCAAGATGGCATCCAAAGCAAAGACCAATAACGGAAATACTCAAAATACTTGGCAGCAATCAACTACAATCATTTAAACTATGGATTTTGCATGTGAATTGATGCTTTTAGATATGTTGAGCTTGTGGAACCCAATCCTTTTTTTCTTTCAAGAAATAAAATAAGTTTAATCCAAGCTCCACGCTATTCCACCTAATTGGCATGAATATAAGATGGCTGCAAGCCACATTCAAGAGAACTGGAATAAGATATGTAGTAACAACCATAAAGTTGCAGCAATAGGACAGTGTGTGATGAGTTGCTATATTATTTAGTTTTAGTATAATATTGTTAGTGGTATTGAGGTGAATGTGAATAGCACATTTCTGTTGATGAATGCTACATGTGTATTAACGAAAAGTTGAGATGGAGGCATACCTTTAACTCATTTCATACTATGGTGACTTGCCAGGCAGTGCCAGAACCACTGACTTTAAGACTATACGCATGTTGGTACTTGAACGAAAGCTCTATCCATGAAGAATTTAAATATGCACTTGTCCTCTTAAATCTAGGTAAATAGTAGACAGAAAAATCTGGGACTAGTATGGAATGAGTTAATTTGTCATGAATTTGTCCAACAGCCACCATTTTTGCTTTGACTCAAGTAAAATGATGAGGACCACAAAGAGTATTTAAGCGCCCAACCTTGCATCAAAGGTAGATATACATGGTCTACTTCCTGACAATACGTATTTTGTACTTGACAGAGGCCACCTACTTCATACTATTCTGTGGACTTTTGACACAACATATATATGCCAAATGTTGTGAGCAGTGCATGACACTGTGTTGATCCACTATGGGTCACATGCTGCTGTTTTGTTTGACGGGTATGGCAGTACCTCTTTGACAAAAGCAGCCGAGCAACAGGCAAAAACGTCACCTGTCATCACAATTGATCTTGACATGAAAGCCAGCCTAGCCAAGGAGGCTTTCCTAGCCAATACCAAGAACAAGGCTTGGCTGATAGACAAACTGACATCAAAGTTCGAGAGCTTGCATGTGAGAGCCCTGAGCCTTGTTGATGCTGACTGGCTAATTGTGTCAGTAGCCACAAACAGGCCTTTCCATAAACAAATCTCTGGCGAGCTGCAAAAAAGCTCTCCTGAAGTTCACTCTGGGAGAGCTATGTGGGGAGCTGTTCGTATAACTCATTGTAAATCTAATGTCTAGGCGAGACATCCACAACTCTCAGGGGTGTGCGGAGGGGAGCGTAAGTGATCGCTCCCCTTAACCCTTTCCCCCTTGAATTAAGACTGAGTCAACAGCTTTCTTTGGCATGGGTTGGGCACTAAGTGCCCAACCCATGCCAAGGAAAGCTGTTGACCGGGGGCATGTGATTTTGATAAGTCTCATGTACATTTCTCAGTCTCTGTTTTTCATAACTGTTGAAATTAGTTGAAAACACTGAAGCAGACATTTGACCTCCAGCCGGTTTTGGCCGGTTTGAGGGGGAAAGGGTTAAAGGGCAAGGCCAGATGATCACTGCTAGCACATACAAGGTAGGTCTGCAGTTGTAGTAAACACTGATACTGATATATTGGTGATGCTGATTGCACAGGCCATCCCACTTACAGATCTGTATTTGTGCTCTATGGGTGGAATCCTTTGCCAATGTACTGCATTGGTGAAATCCAGACAGCCTTCCATTGCATAAAACACCACTTGGTGTTTGTAAATGCTATCACAGGCTTATCTGCTGGTAGTGTGGGATGTTATTGCTCACATGGGAGAGTGTCTACATGTAATGATGAATTCATATGTTTTGCTACCATCAATTTGTTAGGCCCACTTGCCAGTTACTTGTATGTGTACCTTCCTGCAAGAAAAGTATTTTACTATACCTTGCTGGCACACTTAACACTTTTGTGTAAGTGATATACTACGGAAAAATGTAGAGAGTTGACAAAATTAAATACCAAATTATGGTGACAAAATCGTATGAAATTCAAAAAATTTGAGCCGCTCTTTTTTTTTCACTCATCACATAAACTTCACTTTTTAGCAGATCTGAGATTCTTATGTTCTACATTAAATGAGCTGAATCGGCATTTATGGTAAATCATGATCACTTGTGTAATTGTTATGTAAACATAGCCACCAAATGACATTAAGGAAATGTCATAAACTGAATCTCTAGTTTGTTAGCTTTCCGAAAATGTACACTTTGTTAGACTATATCTGAATCTAGGGTTACATCCAGCAATTTGTGAAAGTCATTGCCAACCTAACCTACGCCCTTAACCCTTCCTCTGCTGCAGGGGAGAAAAATCGCTCAAAGAGACTTACTTCTATGTTGCAGGTGAGTCTGTCCCCCCAATGTAGCAACATGCCAAAGATTAACTTTTAGTGCGCGTAATTACCAAGATATGACAACATGGCGTGTTCTCCTGCAGATGTATAACATATTAAATCAATTCCACTAAAACTATCAAGGAAAAGCACAAAAATTATCTAAATATTGCGATATCTCTGCGAAAAAAAAAATGACACACACAGATTTTATTAGTACGAACCATCAGGGAGCTTGATTGACAATGCATACCAGTGCAAGAGTTGCCCATTTTAACATCCATTGCATGCAGTTTCCACTCTCTATATCTTTCAGTGTTTCACCAGGGACATTCTGAATGTTTTCAAAATATCTACTGTCGATATGTCACTAAATTTTGGCACTTATGTGACATGAAAACATAAAAGGCTTGAATGATTGACTCCACCATGCCAGTTGGTTGAAAGTGCACACTGCGCATGCTTGACCATGTGCAAACTTATTTGCATGATCTACCAGCCAATGAGCACCCGAGCAGGACCAGAATCTAGCTGAAGCAGGGCGAGAATGTTGGGGCCTTCTATTCATAGATTTTTACCTCAGAGATATCAAATTTAACATGCCTGGAGCAGGCAAGAAAATAGTAAAAAGTTTGAGGCCGCAAAATATGCAATTATACCACTGTTTTGCAGATTTTTATCAACAAATGTATGGAAAACAATTGAACAGATGTTTATTTAGAAGTCACATTATGCAACCAAATTGTTTCTGCAGCAAAAACTACACAGTTTGATTGACCAGAAATGAGCATACAATGTCTTTGTTTATCTAAATAAATGTCAATGTGGATGCCCTAAAGATTGTGTTTGTGGGGCGATCCCAAGATTCAAGTAAGCATGATAGACAATTAACCCACCCACCCCCCCAAATAGCAGAAGATGGGTTAAGTCACTTTCAATTTCAGAGAATTTGGCAGCTGGCATCCCACTGCCACAGCAAACCACATATCTTTCTGGACATGTAGTTACACTTACATGAATCACTGAGTACAGTGACATCATTCTGCATGGCGGCTTATTTGAGATTACCTGTACCAACAGTTTGTAAATTTCACAAAGTGCACAACTTGACAGAGGCAAGATGTATAGGTCCAACCTCTCACACATTGAGGATGCAAGTGACCCGGTCGTCAAGCACTGGCAGAGCCCATGGATGACAGCACTATGTCTGTAACATTGCCCGACTGACTGGACAGCTACTCACTCTGGTCATATGGCATGCTCTATATATATATATATATATATATATATATATATATATATATATATATATATATATATATACACACACACACACACACACATATATATACATATATATACATATACATACACACACACACATACATGTATGTGTGTATGTATGTATGTATGTATGTACGTATTATGCACATGTATGCCCACAAATATACATCGGTTGAATTAACATGAGATGTAGTGGTGGTGTCTTACCATGATTCCATACAATGTGGACGTAACAGGGACACATCTAAGCCTTCAAAATTTGTAGCCAAATCAGGAAATAAAACAGTAATCGCTGCACAATTCTGTGTAACTCTTATATAATTCATGTTACAATAAATTAGCATTTGAAAATTTCTTAAGCCAAATGAATGAAATATTAGCATTTGGCTCAGGGCACCAGCAGTCCCTGCATAAACTTCAGCCTGCACATGTGTAATAGTGCAATTGGCAAACGCTATATGCATCCCCCACACAGGGGATGCATAATTAACAACTACGTAATTTGAGGAATGACAGAATCAACTAATTTCCCTTGGTTTCGACTGACTACCAGGCATCAAAATCATGCAAAAAAATTTACCATGCAGAGGTAGGATCTACACTCCATTTAAGTATCTCAAAATGGTCTTCCCTAGATGACATACATGTACTCTGGGTAAACACATGCAAGCAGCTACAATATACATGTATTTGCCATGCATGTTTTGAACTGATTTTGAGCTCAAAGAGTTAAAATCTGTCCACCTGGCCAGAAAGGCCACGCTTGCAAAATGGCCACCAAAAACAAACTGACACAGATGGACCTGATAGCAGACCATGTGATTTGCTGTGAATGTTGATGGGACTAAGATCAATTTTCTGCCTGTGACCCCTCATTTCCAATGTGCCCTGCCAAAATAAATTGCTACCTATGGCAAATCAATGCCACCGTTCCCCATGTCCACGTTTGTTACCTCACTGGCAACACACTTCCACTGGTACATAAGGCACAACTGATATTTTTGCTTAAATGACAACGGATGCAAATTTCATTTAGTCTTGCCCAGCATAAATTCATATGTAGGTGCATGATTCATGATGTAATGATGGTGGGATGCATTATGTTCAGATCTGTGCAACTGAAAGAATACAAAGTGAAAAATATAGAGTATCAATTAGCACAGTATCGGGGTCATCAATATCGGCACTGTCAGCGCTACATAGGAACTGAATGGACTAAGCAAAGACCCTGGGTTTGTGTGCAATGTCTATGTACATACATGTATACTAAGCACAGGATGAATACAGACTGTCCAACTTTTTGCAATATTTACTGCTACTGTTGCTTCAGATTAAATCAACTTAAATATCTGTTCTCTTCATGATCAATATTTAAAACAAACATTTTTTTCTGCCTCCATATGCCGAGGCATGTAAGCAAAGACCCTGGGTTTGTGTGCAAGCACAAAGTATATTTAAAATAATGCTCATATTGATAAATAAAGCTGCACATCTCCCTGACCTATACATCAACAGCGTGTGTTTTTTTTTTTTTTTTTACATGAACTATCCACATTTGTTCTTTGCACCCTAATTAACTTTGAACAACAGCAACAGTGCCAGGTTTCTGTCATGCATCTGTGCTGTGCAGGGCATGTTTACCTGTGATTGCACTTCACAGGGATGCTTCTTTTAGATTGACTATCACATGATGGCAGGGAATCCCAGAAATATGATGTTAACTCTCTCACTGCCATCTAGGTGAGTGCTTGTTTTTAATGCATGTCTACTTTGAACACTCAATTTACAAGGATCCTACCTATCATTAGGCTGTAAGAGGTAACTAGGAAAGAAGATTTGCTTCAAAGCAAATATGCGTGCCTTCAAAAGTTGTTAATATTAAATGCTACAACTTTTATCCTTTGGTACTTCACATTACATTAATCTTATGGCTGCATGCAAATGTGAAAGTCCAAATGATCTTGACCTTTGACCTTTGCAGGTCACATGTAAATTGCAAAAATGTACCGTGTTACAATACCTGAACCAAATCGGATGAGTTATGGCAAGATGAAACTTTCAAAGGGCCAACTGACCTTGACCTTTGCCTTTTGAGGTTACATGTTCTTACAAAACTGTGCAGTGTTGCAATACCTACAATTTGAGTCCAACATGATTAGAATTAGATGGAAATTGGCCGAGTTATGGCTGGATGAAACTTTCAAAGGTCAAAATGACCTTAACCTTTGACCTTTAGAGGTCAGATGCAAGTTTCAAAAATGTGCACAAGCTACATTTGAGCCTAACATGATCAAAATTGGATAAAAATTGACCAAGTTATGGCTAGAAAGAAAGCCACCATCCAAAGTGGCCTTTGACCTTGAAATGACCTTTGACCTTGAGATGACCTCTACCTGAAGTGAACCTTGACCTTTAAAATGACATTTTGGCCCACAATTGACCTTTTAACTTTGCATGACCTTTGACCTTGACATTTGAGATGACCTTTGCCTTGCTATGATAAATTTCCTATACACTTGGGACCACATCTACTATAGTATATAAGATATTGAAGATTTAAAACTTTAATTAGCCCTCATTTGCATAATTTTGAAAAGCATGACCTCTCATTATAAAAAGGCGAGACTTCATCAATAGAAGTATAATTGGGCCAAGTTTGGAGTTTCTTTGTATAATACTTTTCAAATTAAATGTCAGACAAATCTGCCTGTTAAGGAAGGAAGGAAGGAAGGAAGGAAGGAAGGAAGGAAGGAAGGAAGAATTCCTAGAAAAACAATATGTCTGTGTTGGCATAATAACATTGCTGCACACATTCTGTTCAGAGACATTTTATTCTCCTGACTTTGCCTACAATATGTTACTTAACATCTACTTTACCACTTTTTTGGCTGTTGTACAGTTCTCTGAACAACCAGCTTCCTACTGGAAATAAGATCGTCAACTAAATGACTTCAGCACACTGAGCTGGTACTGAATGAAAAGTCCTTTCAATTCAAAGAATTGTGTGCAAGATACATTTGGTTTTCACAGAACAAAATTTTTAACTTTTTAAAGTTTACTGATAAGGCATGTATAGTCCAGAAAATCTTATTTTTACTAGTCGTGAATTTATCTTGAAAATGAACTCTTTCAGTGCCAACTACAACTAATTACGAACTACTTGAAATGAACTGTTCTGAATTATAAGGGTGCTAGATTCCCATTCCTTTTTTAGAAGACCTTTCATTCAACTAGCATCATGCCTACAAATACATAGAATAAGATACTCCAGATCAACAGCATTCCTTGGCATGCTTTGGGCACAATCACTAATATAGTAGTCCCTGTCACGAGAGACCCCTGTCATGAGAGACCACCCTCTTATGACAGACCACTTTTCAGATTCCCAAGTCCTATTATTCCCATGTTAATTTACCTGTCATGAAAGACCACCTGTCTCATAAGACCACTTTTTTGTCGCTGTAGGGGTGGTCTCTGGTGACAGGGACCATTGTACTGAATATAATAGTCCAGGTCAAAAGCTTTCCTTGGCGCACTTTGGGCATACTGCAGCGAAAGTGCACCAAAGAAAGCTATTGACTAAGTCCAAAATGTGGCACTGAAAGAGTTAAAAGTATGGAGTCTGTGTCGATGTACATATATATCAAGCGGAAAATATGGTTTTTACTTTAGTATGCAATTAGCCAGTTTTACTTTAGATGATCTGTAATAACTATTTGTCAGGTTAACAGTCAACTGGGCCAGACCTCACTTACAACACCTGTGGGTCAGCAAAATCCAATTTCCAAAGGTAAATAACCATAAAGCTGGTTTTGTTTATTTCACTCTAGATCTAGTTTACTGATCATTTGCTGCACAGTGTGCTATTAATGTATTTCTGTTGCCAGTTTAACATATATGCGTTGTTACCTGGTCCATGATGCAAGCTGTCACAGCTTGTACAAAGAAGGGTCACATGGTAACCATGGTAACTGGTCTACATGGTAGGCCACATGTTTACATCCATGGTTTAAACTATGATCCATTTGTCATGTAAATCAAGGTTCAATTTCAAAATGAAGGGGAGAAAGGGGGGTTTCGGTACGCTGGTACCTGTAGGTAATTACTTTTCTAGAGTACGCAGTACGGAAAATAAAAATCTTTCAAAATTTTGGATAGTACGAAGTACGTAAAACAAGAGGGCTTCCAGTACGCCAGTACGGTAAATAAAAAGCCCCAGTATGCCCATACGGGAAACCCCTTACCAACCCTCCAGAATGCATCAAAGCCAAACAAGAGCTGAAAATGTTTTCCCTAGAAACTCCTGAAGAGTGGGCCTTTAAATTAATGAAATACAGAGTAAGCTGGCCTTATACATGTACATGTACAGTTCAGCCTGCATTAAACTTAACAGTTACCAAACATATCAACCTTTTGCAACCTTTATCCAACCATTTGAGTGAAAGGCATATCTTTTTCAAACACTTTCCAAACCATGTCAAAACCATTTCTTCTTTTTGCATTAAAACCCTTTTAAACCTTTCTCTAATGGTTAACAACCAATTCACACACTTTCTCAACCTTATTGATGAAAACGTTGAAATGGTTTGCAACCATTTGAAACCCTTTGGCAACCTTTTTTAAACCTTTAACAACCTTTATAAACCCCAATACGACACTTTGCAGCACAAAAAATGAATCTGGGCTGTTGAGTTTTAGACGGACTTAACTGTACTTTATATTCCACAAGCATGATATTTCAAGAAAATTAACCAAGAAAGGCCACCACCATGGCTTTCCAGAGTAAAACAATAGGCCTATGGGTCTAATGCTCTGCTGAAATGTAATCAGATGTGCATAAAAAAATCATTTCCTGAAATGCAATCTCTCTGTGACCTTGAGAAAGTAGTTTAAGGTCATCCACATTGTGCAATACATGTACTTGACTTCCATATGATACACACCTGTGGTACATTAAGTACCATAAATTTATATTGTTTCTCAACATATTGAACTTAGTGCCCTTTACTTAAGTGCTTAATGACCTTGAAAGTCACCTTCAAGGTCACCATTTTTTTTTTTTTTTTTTTTTACAAAATTATACCATTGGCCTTACATATATTTGGTGTAAATTTTGCTGTTCCATCTCAATTTATAATTGCAACATGAATTTAATGTGTTTTTGATACCTATGATGTTAGTTCCAATTTTATACCACCAGTGATGCCAACACGACTCCACAGAACTCAGAACATTTTTTATTAGACACAAACAACAACAAAAAAACATTAGCAAGTACCATATAAGCATACAAAGTGTACAGTTATGATAATGGTGGTTAACAAATAACAATGTGGGTTTACAACAAACTTTGGTTAGGCTGACCCCAAGTAAGGATTCAAAAACCCACAATCGCAGGGGCCACTAAGGAAATAATTAGTTTGCACTGAGTTTGCAATGTTCATCTTATGGCAAGGGATAGAAAACAAAGCAAAATATTAGTTCAAATTGTAAATTCAGTACAAATTAAACCATATATACTACGGTACATATGTGGTTAAACACCTCACAGAATTTTGTGTTATGTTCCTGTAATGGTATATGGATATGGATATGCTCACAACTTAAGATTCAATGACCATCACCAACAAAAAGAAAAACAAAACAAACAAACAAAATCATTTCCTAAAATGCATTGCTCTGTGACCTTGAGAAGATGGGTTAAGGTCATCCAAACAAGATCAAGTATTACATAGCAATAAACAGCCCCCCCCCCCCACCCACCCCCACCCCCACCACCACCACCACCACCACCACTAGCAGAGAACAGATAGCAAGTGGTAGATGCTATGAACTGTCCACAGATCTAATTTGGTGGCTGTAGGTGTTAGGCCCAAAAATATGTATAGTGTTTCCCCTAACAGACCAAAATTTTTGGGGCTAGGCAGGCAGGCATAATCTTTTTTTTTTTGTCTGACATGCGAAATATGGCCCAGACAATCTAAAGCTTGAAGGAGGGTCAAGGGTCATTGACCCAATTTTGGTGTGTGATATACCCCTATCATATGAACAGTCCACAAATCAAATTTGCCAGCCGTAGGTATTATGGTACAGAGTATATAGCCTGGAGAAGCTAAATCCTTATGGAGGGTCAAATGTCAATGTCACAGTCACCCAATTTTGGTGCATTACACACCCCTACCCCATGAAGTATCCAGCCACCAAGTTTGGTACAATGGTAGGTGCAGATGTGTTCCAGATATAGAAAATACAGCCTAGACAAGCTTTGCCGCAAGGACGGTTGGAATATCTGACAGAAGGATGGATGGATGGAAGAATGGACAGACAGACAGACAGGATGGACAGATGGACACGGTGCAAATCTTTAGTCCCCGGTGGGGGACTACTTATCAGCTTCCACATATATGATACACATTTGTGGTACATTTGGTATCATTAACCTGGTTCTTTTGGTATCACAATATTGAATTTAATGTGTTTTCGACTGAAGGTGACACCACATAATTTCAACACATTTTTGTCTTTTTGACCAATCAACTTTTCTACCACGTTTTATGATGATTCATGGAAACTCTTCACCAAAAGTCATTCTCAAATTTTTTATAATTTGGTCCATATATTGTATAACACTACAGGTGGTGCCACCAATATTATTATTGCAACAGGTCTAGATTAAAAAAAAAAAAAAAGGTCTAGATTATCATACCGTTTATTAGTCTTTAATTAAAGTTGTCTGGAGTTAACTTGAAAACAGTGAACAGTATTGTGTTCAAAAAAAAAAAAAGATGTGCGCACACAGTGATCCAAAGGATAGATGTCCCCCGCCACAATACTTTGCAAAAGGTGTTGCATTTGTTGAAAGGATGCAGAAAAATTGATATGTTCTTGGGCTCTGTGACCTTGAAAATAGGTCAAGGTCAAAAACAATACACAGCACACATGCCTGTGGCATGATGCATTTCTGGTATAAATTTCATTATTCTATCTCTCAGAGTCCTACAGATATGCTCCTGGACGGATCCATGGCCCCCTATCCTCACTAAATCTATGTCCCCCTGTGCCATCTTCGGTGGCGGGGGGACAAAAACAGGGAAAGACAGATGGATTGACAGACATGACAGATCATATGCTCTGCAACCTTTGGTCAGCAGAAGTACAGAGATATACATTTTTCTGTGGAGATTGGAAATCTCTTTGTCTGATATTCACCACAGGTAAATTCCTGGTAAAATCATTTTGTGTCTAATTTCAGGCCTTAAGAGTACCTAGGGGAATTCGCCAAACCACAAAAATTGTAAAATTACAGCCCAAGCATCCCATTTGTCCTTGGCCTGATGGAGAGAACTATTATAATGCCCCAATTTCTGTCTTCAAAGTTGCAAACTCTAGGGATATTAATAAGGTTTTGGAGAAAACCCTTTGACCACACAACACAATGACTCAAGCCTTGTAACCACAAAATAAATTTGCCTCCATGGTGTTCAAACAGCTTTCCCTTGTATCTGCACAGTTGGCAATTTTTTTATATAATGCAACCAAACAAACAATGCTAAGTTCTTTTCATTTGAATTATATGTCCAATATTTCCATACAAACCAGTCTTTCTAAGCCTTCCTCCCATTCCATGCTCCTCCCCCATTTTTCTGGAATTAGATGGCATTGTGTGCTTGAAAACTGAAAGGTTCACACCTGTCCTACTTTAATCATGGCAAAATTTCAAAAGCACAACAGTGTTGCAGTGCTGTCCAACTGGAAATCTCTGTAGCAAAATTTAGATACTATGGAGCATTTTTCTCAACTTCTTCACATGAAAAACACTTATTTTGATACATTCTGTAGCATTTTTCAAGAACTGTGAAGCAAAATTTTGCTACAATGCTCCACTTGGACAGCCCTGGTGTTGGTATCAAATACCTAAAAGCACAATTATTCAGAATTCAAAAAGATCGAACTGAGTTGTGATTAAGATCGTGCTAATTCCCATTTGAATGAAGTCATGTATAAAATATTACTCATCAGCTCCTGTTTACTCTGGGTTAAGTGAGACCAGCTGCTCAAGCATGCAATACCACGCAAATATTTTCTCACGCCATGGGCCAATATGCCTGGTCACTTCCCATAGTTGATGTTCATGACATGCAAAAATTAATGTACAATAACCCCACTCAGAGTCATTATTTGCTCGACAAGCTCATAATTCTAATTAAAGGACACACACCATCCTGAAAGGCATTCCACTGCATCGAACATAATTGACCCAAATGTACTCCTTATGCACTACAAGTACATGGAAATGCAGGCCACAGTGGGCTGGTCTTGCTTCCCCTTTTATAATCATAAATTTTATCCTTGCTTTCCTAAAATGGTGCCTGACGAGCTAGAGGTTTAATTTGGACGAATTCCATTTGGATTATATGTTCACATAATGAAAACAGTTTGAGGAAAAGTAATTAAAGATAAACCTATATTGTCTCTCTCTAACCTGCAATTTTGTGATCTTTTCTTTGAGAGTTCTGCAAAAAAAAAAAAAAAAAATAATAATAGCGATAAAGGTTTGAGGCTATGATGGGAAATATAAAGGTACCCTAGTACCATATATAATTCTTCACAAAAGCTAAGATGAAGTTCAGACAGCCTGTGTGAGAGGTGCACATGTGGCTGAACATCATCAAGTTTTACTAATTATTGCTCAATAAATAAACATGAAGACTTGAAAATAATTGCTGATAATTATGTCACTTTGCAAATGAAAATGCAATGGTGACAGGTATTAAGAGAAGCACATTATGATCAGGGTTTAAAACTCAATTGTAATCTTACAAAAAAGTGGTGATGAAATGCAAAAAGAAAGAATCATTACTCTCCCACCAAATACAATTTTCTTTTTGTGAAGTGCAGAATAAAACTAGAAAAGCAGATTTGCTTCAAAGCAAATCTGTCTGTGTGCCTGCAAAGCTTGCACAAGTTAAAATCCTGCAACATTGGCTTTGTGTCCGTAAGATGCAGCAAGATAAGAAACTGTTAGAATTCATGACACAAACAGTCTTCTTCCTAAATGTTGAATCTTGCACACATGACCTGAAATAAAGAATTCCCTATGCACTGGAATCAAAATTGGATTGGCAACTTTATCTTGAAATAATTGTGAAGATATATTAAACTGATTAACTGAAGTGGGCCTAAGCCTGGCAGCTTGTGCTGAAGTAAGTCACTTGGTGCCCCAGATAGGATAGAAGTGTCTGCTATTTTGTTCCCATTGAAAAGTACTGTACCTTTCACCTGGTCCTTGCATCCTCTTTTCATAGCAATAATCCATTTTCTGTGCAAAATGGAGTCTTTTGGGAACATACGGGTACTTCCCTTTCCGTCTTGTTATAGTTGAGTACCAGTGCTTCCCTTCAGAAACTGTGCATATACATGTATATGATGCATAGAAAGTAACTTATGACCCCAAAAATAACTCAAAGGGTACAAGAGACCCTTCAAAATCTTTGAAGAAAGACGACCCTAAATGTTGGTTAAACAGATTTATTGAGACTTTATATCCCTGTGACCCTCTGAGAATACTGAAGATGTCGAAAATGATCTCATAGAGTATGGATGACCTTCAGAGAGAAAAAAAAAAGAAGAAAAATTCTGAGTACACTGCAGTACTCTGGCAAGATCTCACATGGTTACATTTTTATGTCCGAGTGCCCACCCAGATATACTGTTTTCTCAAAATTCTTTCTTTCTTCTTCTTCTTTCTGCCACATAATTTGTCCGGAGCTTTTCTCAGACACTGTGCAAAGTCGCATCCAATGAACCAAGAGCCAAAGTTACAGGATTTTCATTTATGAAAATTAGGTGAATATACAAAATTAAAATCTTGAATAGCTTCAAAACTGTTATAGATAGAGGTGCCATTCCAACTTCAATTTAAAGGTTTGTGACATAGCTGCATCCAATGAACCATGATGCAAAATTGTACAATCTTAATTTATGCAAATAAGTTGAATACAAGAAATTTAAATCTTGAATAACTTCAAAACTATTATACATTGAGGTGCCATTCCAACTTCAATTTGTAAGTATGTGACATAGCTGCATCCAATGAACTATAAACCAAAGTTGTAGGCTTGTAATTTAAGCAAATTAGGCAAATACACAAAATTCAAGTCTTGAATAGCTTCAAAACTATTACTGATAGCAGTGTCATTCAAACTTCACTTTATAAGTTTCCAATGAACCAAGAACCAAAGTTGCAGCATTCTAATTTATGGGAATTAGCGTAATACACAACATTTAGACTATGTTGAACAATGGCAAAGTGCAGCATTTCAAATTGTTCTCATTTTGAAAACACCCAGACAGATTTGCTGTAAAGCAAATCTTTAAAGTTACAGCTTCTTCCCCCCACCCCCCTTCTTTGGTCAACTGCAGGCTGGAACCTTCTGAGTACAGCCCCCCCCCTCCCCCCCCCCCCCCCCCGCCCTCTGTTTTTAAACTAAAATTTCTCAGTTGTGGTCATGCCTTAAATACACCAAGGAAGTGCTATACAGCACTTCCCTGTATAGACCCATGTAGGGTTGTTCAGGCTGCAGGACATTATTAATTTCATTAAACACCAATCTGGCTACTGCCTGACACTACTTTATATACACTGGCACAATGCATGCCAAAGCAGAGCTCTGCCAGAGGATAAAATCAGTAAATTCTGTGCCCCGGGGGGGGGGGGGGGGGGAGGGGCAGCTCCATACCCGAATTTGCTCTCCAGAGCCTCCAGAGGTGCTGAAGAATCATGTATTTTTCTTCTGCAGAAAAATTTTATGGGGGGTGAGCTGCAGATCCCTACCCAGGGCATGTTTCTGTACCTTTTTTTTGTCCCTGGAGGAAACCCTGCACAGTTGCAATTGAATGTTACTTCAATACTTCCTCTTGGTTGTTTATAAGCAGGCTATTTCATTTGTAATAGTTTTCAGTGCTGGTAGTAACTCAATAAATACAAGGGTTCTTTATTTAGAAATATTTTTAGCTAGTCATTTCTGACCATGTACATGTATGTCACATATGTTTTATCAATCATAACCTAACACCAGGAACAGAAGCTGAAGAATCCACAACAGACAGGGTGGTTTGCTGATCAGACAACCAAAAGGGTACCATAGGGTGCAAGATGACTGTGACCCTCTATAGATGTATTGATAGCAAACAAAGGTATCAACACAGAGGTATTAACACTCTGGGTCCCAAGAGCCGATATATATATATATATATATATATATACACACATATACATACTCACATATATCAGCTCTAAATACACTGAGTTAAACAATTCTGAGTGTCCAGTGGGTTAATACACCCAAAGGTCACCCCACCGAGCCCTCGCTACCCTCAGCGTGATCTGAATTCATAGCTTGGCTACCACTCTGCCAGCAGCAAGGCCCTTCCAGTAAAACCAGTTATTTAAATACACTGTACATGTTGTTTCACTTTTCTGTTGATGCACACATTTTCCCGTTTTAAATCATTTTGAAGCAAAAAAAGTAGGATTTAAACTAGGGATCCAGGAAATACAGTCTGTATCAGCATTACTAATACAAAATCAATCAACAGCTCTTGCCTTGAACCGGCTTCGTTGTTTTCCATCACAGCATGGACTTGGGAATTCCATGCTCACACTAAGATCATTACTGAGTCAAGTCCCTGAACTGAAATGTTTTGATATAAAATGGAGACTTTAAGCTTTTATTTTGCTATGTCTCCCCTCCTCTCTCCCTTTCCATTACCAGCAACTTGCGCTCTGCTTTGATATACCTTAACACCACATACATAGAGTTTGGGGATTTGCATCCTTCGTGACTACAACTGTCTGGTTGAACTTGGCCAGCCTTGCATTTCTGTGCTTACATGACGGGGGATGTCACATAGAGGTAACCTCAAAGAAATGAATTCTTTCACCACAATAAATGACTCTGGTCACATAAATTATCAGAATCATTGTAATTTTCAAATGCTTCATATGCAAGGAACTTTTACTCAAGTGCCAGCAGGCATAAACTTCAGATGGTAGTTTTGGTTGAAACTTGGTCCAAAACCAAAATTTTGCCCAAGATAACAGCATTCCTCAGCACACTTGTATGCATTGCTTTGAACAAACTGCATCAAGGTTGGCTCATGACACAGTCCTTTGCTTGGGACTTAAATTAGGGCACTGTACAACCTATTTTGGATAATTTTGTTCCTTTTGAGATTTGGGGACATTTTGGTAGACATATATGTTGTGTATCAGATGTCCAAATTTAGTAGTTAGAACTGGCCCCAATACAATCTGACGAAATTAACAAAATACATGTACTTTCAATGTTAACATGGTACTAAGTCACTGGACCATGTTACGCTTTGGATCTTCTGACAATAGGTATCTGCTCTAAAATGTCTGTTTTACATGGATATTTCTCTAAAACAAATTCTCTGACTTCAATTTTAATCACATGAAAAATGGTTTACTCTAAAAATTCTCTGGAACAGAAACTGTCTGGAATTTTCGACAAAATGATTAATTTCTTTTTAAATGTGTGTCAAAAAAAGAAGAATCCCATCAACTTTATCAATTTCACTATAAAAAAAAAATCCAACTTTTGTATGACCATTGGAAACAAACAGATCAAGTTATGAAAAATGTGTGATACATTTTTGCAGATACATATGTTGAGATTATAATAGCATAAATTTGACCATTTTATTCATATGTATTCAGAAATATCCACAATAAATCAATCTTACAAAAACCACATCTTCACCCAGAATGCTTGTGTTACAAACAAGAATTTTGAATTTTGTGTTTCATTTTTGGTGCACACAGAGTCTGCAAACTTGAGGATTATAGGTTTATTATGAGAGGGATGCACGTTCCTGTGCTTCTTGGCTTAAAAGTTAAATCACTTTTCCAGGTTGGACATCATCTTAAGACAATGCAGACTATCCTTTAAGCATGTCCATAACATATTCATCTGTAAAAGTGGGTGGGTTAGATTTTAATTTGCTGCAAATTAAAATATGACACCTTGTGGTCCAAATTTTCTTCCTTTTAAACTGTAAGCACATGGACAAATGTGTGTTCAAAAGTTGATTGAAATCTGACCAAACAAGAATGCTAACCTTTCCAGAGGGGTGGCCTCTGGTGAGAGGGGCCTAATAAGAGGGGGACCACTGTGCCGTGTCTGCTCAAAATGCTTACGTCATCTGCTTTTTTTTTTTGGGAGGGCAGGAGGAAGGAAGAAGGGAGGGAGGGAGGGAGGGAGGAAGGAAGGAAGAGAATTACTGTGTTTGCACTCGGCATTAATTTAGGACTAAGTGCCTATGGTGGCTGGGTCTAGCGGGTCTGCTGTTTATTAACAGTGATAACACTACCGTATCTCTTCTTTTTTTGCATCCCAGGCCACTGAGTAATAAATTAAATTTATTCTATCCAGGCATTGAATTGCACCAGTTTCCATGTAAATATCGTATGGGACACACGAAGCTGTTTGTCATGGTATTATTACTGGAACAGCCTGCATAAACGGCTGGTAATATTTAGTAACTGCTGCAGCGCTCCCAAGTACCCGATGTCCGAAACATCAAATCTTGAAATGCGAAAGTGAAACGCGCTCCAACTTACCACACAAGTCGCCTCGCATAACTTGCCCAGTTTAGGTCGAATGAATGGACTGAAACGATAAAAATGAAATGGTCGTCAATATGCATATTAAAACTATAACATATTGACAAAATTCAGACGTGTACATGATAATTTCACAGCGAATCGCCATGTTGTTTATCCATTGGTCGCTTGCCAATGCTTCAGCAGTGGAAATGTTGATGAGCCTTCGCGGGCAACACTCACCTCGTCTGCCGCCACAGAAATGTTTGGATGGGTAGCGGTACTGTTTCACTTTCCCTGTCATCTACCCCGACAGATTTTCTCTTGGGCATGTTGGCCGTGTATTCGTTTAGCCTTTCCCGTCGTGTTTAGAATCTCAGTGCCGAAAATCGGCGATGTTCGTGAGATTTCTTCAGCCGTCAATCACATCTTCGTCAAGTCATCTGCAGCAATAGTGACCTGTGGGTCTGCTGCTGACCCGGTGGCCTTGACATTTCAAAAATGGTTCAAAAACAGAGCACGAGATGGCAGCACTTACATAGCGTCAGGATTTAAAGGCTGTGTGCCAACACCCCACTTCTAGTTTCCCCTCAATTTACCTATTTGTTTATTAAAGTGTGTGCGTTAACACACACTTTTCTGTTTTTCCTAAAATTCTTTCTTTTTTTCTTTCTTTTTTTCTTTCTTTCTTTCTTTCTTTCTTTCTTTCTTTCTTTCTTTCTTTTTTCTTTACCCGTGAATTTGTCCGACACTTTTCTCTGACACTATTATACATAGAAGAACCTCCAAACTTCGCATGATTGTACCTCCATAAGAAGTTGGGCCTTTTTGTGCAGAGGAATGAGCATTTAAAATTTTAAATCTTGAATATCTTCAAAAGTATAATGGATAAAGATGTCATTCCGACTTTTACTAGAGGGTTATTGGCTATGGCATTGTGCATCTAATGAATTTAAAAGAGAAGTTGTAGCAATTTAAATTAGGACGATGCTATTTTCACCGTACGGTGAGAATAGCGTTTGGTCTATTTTCACCGTGCGGTGAGAATAGCGTTTGGAAGGAGTTTTGTCTATTTTCACCGTACGGTGAGGATAGAGTTTTGTCTATTTTCACCGTACGGTGAGAATAGCGTTTGGTCTATTTTCACCGTGCGGTGAGAATAGCGTTTGGAAGGAGTTTTGTCTATTTTCACCGTACGGTGAGGATAGAGTTTTGCCAATTCACCTCCAAAGGCTTAGCAGATTTGGAGGTGAACAAGTGACTGGCCACACTGAGAAGCCGGGTAGGACAACATCATTGATATGGTTGGTGGACATTCTCTCAGCCTGGCCTGGCACTGCCTAGTAGCCCCAGAGGTGAACAAACCAAAGTATATGACGTAAGCTTTTGGAGGAGTTTTGTCTATTTTCACCGTACGGTGAGGATAGAGTTTTGTCTATTTTCACCGTACGGTGAGGATAGCGTTTGATCTATTTTCACCGTGCGGTGCGAATAGCGTTTGGAAGGAGTTTTGTCTATTTTCACCGTACGGTGAGGATAGGGCTTGGTCTATTTTCACTGTATGGTGGTGATGGTGCAGTTTGGTATATTTTCACGGTGAGGAATATGGCGGCTCTATTTTCACCATTTGGAAAATAGAAATTGAGAGCCTTTGTGCAAATATATGGTTATGGCTTGTCACATAGAACTGAGGCAAATTAAGATTGGAGAAAAATGCTTAGTTTAGGGAGATAGCTAGCTTCATAGTATAGTCAATAGGAAAGGGGACCAATTTCCTTTGCACCGTGACAGCATTGAATGTTTGGCTTTTCAACATCTCAAATTCATGTATATAAATTCACTCTACCCACCCTTTCATTTTCGTTGCTTCGTGTTGTTTTTTCTTCTTTTCTTATACGATCCTTAACTAAGTCATAAGGAGATACATCTAACTTGCAGGCAATAGAACACCCAAATGGATTCAGTAAGCCAAGTTTAACATTTTATTTTGTCATGTTTTCAGGATTGATACATTGAGTAAACTTACATGTGATCCAACCATTTATTTTGCCCGCTACCTGGGAAACATCAAGGGGGGTACGGACACTACAGTTACACAATAAAATGCATATATATTGAAAATGGTCCTCTGTTTTAGTTTTGCTATCATAACTTGTGAAGTACATAGTGTATTAGTAATACCTGTTATGATTTTTTTTTCCTCAAAGAGGACAAGATGTTGGTGGATGGTAGCCAAATAAATGTTCTTTACTGGTCATGAATTGGTTCAAAAGAAGTGAAGATGGCCATTTATGGGGGTTTGCAAGCAATAGAGCATCCAACTTGATTCAGTCAGCCAGGTTTAGCATGTTGTTTGCTCATAGATTCAGGATTGATACTTTGAGGAGACTTGCATGTAATCCAGTCATTTATTTTCCCCTCTACCTGGCAATTGTCATGGGGGTACGGACACAACAGAATAGGCTTTCTATAACTCTTGTTAGCGTTCTTACGTTACTTCCAATTGTTATGTGGACAATTGAGTGGAATATTTTGTTTGTAGATCCTCAATTTTTTTTTCTTCTCAGAAGTACATCTTGTTAGAAGTATTTACCCTTATCATAGTACACTTCAAACAATAATTAGAAATTGCCTTTTATTTCCCTCATTTTTAAAAACATTTAAACGCCTGTGATACCACACTATGTGAGTTACAGTCCTGAAATAACAATATCCTGCATTTTTGCCTGAATATCAAGGTAGTCTTTGCACAGGTTTTTATATCCATGTGAATCTTGCATAAAAGATACTGCTTGTTCTCTATGGGGTACGGACACTACATGGGGGTACGGACACTACATTTCATGTTAAATTAAGGTGTCCATCTTTTAAGATTCCTACCAGCCACCAAATTAATAATGGATTTGATATGGTTCAGTGTCCTTATAAAATTTAGTGTGTGAGGTCTTGATGCAAAATGACGTAAAAAAGACAACAAGGGGGGTACGGGCACAACTGAAATTTACAGAAAATGTGACCTTCATTTTTCAGGTAGAACTCTGAACTTGGAAACCAATTGTGAACCATGTAAAGCTAATATTCTGTTAAAAAGTGGTTAGTATTATTATGAGCTCAACCTGTAACTTAAAAATATAAAAAACTGTAATTTTTCAGGGTGTTCAATGTATGGACTAAAATAAACAAAAAAATCGTAACAAAACTGTATTTTCAGACATTTTGCCACAAATTCATACAGTCGATGCAGACTCCAGGTTAAGTGACCTGCAAACGTAATTAGAACAAACGGGTTTGGATTTATGTACAAAATAATATGAGTGTCAGTAAAAGCAAAATTGGCTCTCCGCACACCCCAAAAGTGAACATTTCGGGGTGTATAAATGACTATATTTTCGCTAAATCTTGACGGATTTTAACTTTTTTTAAAAATTTTGCTTGTTGTGGGAACATGTCCATTAATGGAGTGTAATCTAAGTTAATGTACCTGTGTTTGGTTTGATGCTACATGGCCGTAACTAGTTTTAAGGCACTTGGGTACACTTGGGCCTTTTTGTCACTTAAATTTTTACCTTTTCACATAAAAAATACAGAGTGTTGGCTCTATAAAAGCTGTTAGATAATAAAAGCTGAAATAAAACCTCAACCGATCTCATTATAAACTATGCTCAAAGTTCAAACTGGGAAGTTAAAGCCTTTTAATTAATTCAGCAAATGTTGGTTGCAGTTCTCTTTGTGTGCCATATCATGACACAATGCTTTTCCAAAATATTCTTCCCTGGTTGACTTCTCTACTATTGCCGCACGGAAGAAATAGAGCAGCCCCTATTCTCACCGTGCAACGAATACAGACCAAAGTCCAAACTCTATCATCACCGTACGGTGAAAATAGACAAAACACTATTCTGACCGTACGGTGAAAATAGTCACTCCGTATATATTATGCTAATTAGCAGCATTTGAAACTTTAAATCTTGAATATCTCCGAAACTTTTATAGATAGAAATGTCATTTTAACTTCTACTTAGTCTTGGGGAATATTGACCATTGCGCATTTAAAGCCGGACGCACACTACACGGCCCGATCGTCGGCGACAAGCGGTCGTGCGTGTGGAGAACTCCCGACTTAAAACTGATCGCCGCACACTACACGACGCTTCGCGTGATTTGGTCGTCAGATACGCAGGAACTTGATCATCAGTTTAACTTATAGGATATTTCTAAATGGGCCTCAAGTTGACTATGTCTGGGCTTACACAGTTTAGCATGCTTTCATCGTGAGTCTGTTGCACGTGAAAATAGCAAAACGCAACAAAATTCAGTGTGTTTGATATTTCATGCTGTAGAATGTTTTATGATTATGGTCCAACTTGTTCAACTCTCACGACGCCAGTCGTGGCGACTGAAAAAGGATCTTGTCGCGTCTTCAGGTGTTATACACTGGACAACGAAACAGACCCGTCGGCCCACAGTTGGGTCGTATAGTGTGCGGTCGGCTTAATTAACTTAAAACGAAAGTTGTAGCAATTTAAATCATGCTAATTATCAGCATTTGAAACTTTAAATCTTAAACATCTACAAAACTACTATAGATAGAGATGTCATGTCAACTTCTACTAGGGGGTTATTGACCATTGCGCATGTAATGAATCTAAAACAAAAATTGTAGCAATTTAAAGTATGCTAATTAGCAGTATTGGAAAATGTCAATCTTGAAAATTTTCAAAAATATAATTGATAGAAATGTCATTCCAAACCCTACTGGGGGAGTTATTGACCAGTGCGCACTTAATGAATTAAAAACAAAAGTTGTAACAATTTGAATTATGCTAAGCAGCACCATTAGAAATTTTGAATCTTGAATAACTTCAAAGCTATAACAGATAGAGATGACATTCCAACTTCTAGTCCTTCGTTTTAGATTCATTAGATGAGCAATGGTCAATAACCCCCTAGTACAAGTTGAAATGACATCTCCATCCATACTAGTTTTGAGGATATTCAAGTATTAAAATTTCAAATGCTGCTAATTAGCATAATTTAAATTGCTATACATGTGACCTCTAAAGGTCAAATGTCAAGGTCATTTGGACCTTTGAAATTTTCATCCAGCTATAACTCTGTCAATTTTCACCCAATTTTGATCCTGTTGAGCTCAAATTGTAGCTATTGCAACACTACACATTTCTATGATTTACATGTGACCTATAATGTTCAAACATCGAGGTCATTTGGACCTTTGCAAGTTTCATCTAGCCATAAGTTCATCAATTTTTATCAAATTTTAATCATGTTGGGCTCAAATTGTAGCTATTGTAACGCTGCATATTTCTGTAATTTACATGTGACCTCCGAAGGTCAAAGGTCCAGGCTATTTGGACCTTTGAAATTTTCATCTAGCCATAACTCCGTCAATTCTTATCCAATTTTGATCATGTTGGGCTCAATATGTAGCTATTGTAACACTGTACATTTTGGTTATTTACATGTGACCTCCAAAGTTCAAAGGTCAGGGTCATTTGAACTTTTGAAAGTTTGTTTTAGCCATAACTTGGTCAATTTTCATCTAATTTTAATCATGTCCGACTCAGTTTGTAGGTATTACAACACTGCATGTTTTTGTGATAATAGGTAGCCTCTTAAGGTCAAAGGTCAATGTCATTTGGACTTTTGAAAGTTGTATCTAGCTGTAACTTGGTTAACTTTTATCTGATTTGGTTCATGTTGGGCTTAAATTGTAGGTAGTATAACATTGTATATTTTTGTAATTTACATATGACCTCTAAATGTCAAAGGTCAAGGTAATTTGAACTTTAACATTTTCATCCAGCCATCAGCTTAATGGAATGTGAAGTACCACAGGACAAAAGCTGTAGCAATTAATATTTACAACGTTTGAAGGCACACAGACAGATTTGTTTTGAATAAAATCTTCCTTTCTAGTTGACAATTGAACTGTTTTATCGAGAATTCTGTCTCTCTTCCTGGCATTTCTTTTACCTGCAGATTATATTTCAAAATAGGTCTATACCCTTCTTTCAAAGTGGTATAGCGTAAATACACCGTAAATGACGAAAATTTTAAACCTTTTATTTTTAGTTTGTTTGTTTATTTATTTATTTATTTATTTATTTATTTATTTATCTATCTATCTATCTATCTATCTATCTATCTATCTATCTATCTATCTATCTATTTATTTATTTATTTATTTATACTCCTTGGACCATGGACCATGGATGTTTGCGGCCAGTTGCCACATTGGGCCAGTGAATGGTCCATGGTAGTCAAATAAATGTATTCTAGAAGCAGAATTTTGAATAATGCACAAAGTGTGCACAGATTGCAAGAAATTACCCAATTTGCCACTCTTTGAAAGGGGTATTGCATAAATATCCCAGTGTTTGACAGAAGTTTGAAACTTCTTCTGGACTCCTTGCGCATAGGGGTATTGAGACCAGCTGTCAAAACGGGCCGGTCAAGTGTCCTTGGTGGTGAAATAGAGATATTGTAGAGGTAATTTTTGTATAAGGCGAAAAGTACAAGAAACAACCCAATTTACCCCTCTTTCAAAGGGGTATAGCGTCAATACCACAGGGTTTGACGCAGATTTGAAACTGTTTGCGAAATACTTTGACCCTGAGGTGCAGACTTATAATACACTCACTAGTGAAGTGTTTTTAATGGCAACATAACGGACCTACAGACGAGCGTAAGCATTTCTGAATGATCATGCAGTTTGTCTTGACCAGGCCTATGGGGAGCAGTTTGCAGGCCCATACATGCCTATAAGCCTGCATTCCCCCATTTCCCCGGTAGCGCATAACGTTTTTAAAACATTTTTCAAAATGGTACCAAAATATAACTATAATTGTAAATGTGTATGGTTTTAATAACATCATAAAATATTTATCACAAATGTTATGAAAAATGTCCTTTTAATATTTGTAAAAATGTTTTAAAATATGTTGAATAAGATTTTCGAATAACAATTTTGTAAAACGCTAAAAATATATTACTAACGCCATACACTTTAATGTTGTGACAAAATTCGGCAGTCTAAAATTTGGTTACAATATCATAACATTCTGATGTTATTTTGCCACTTTGAACTTCTCTGTATTATAAACATTTGCCCAAATTTTGTTACAATATTATCGCATTCTGATGTTATTGTGCTACTTGGGATTTCTCTGTATTATAAACCCTGGTAGGCCTATGTCACACAGAAAAGCTTTCTGCGTATTCTGTTGCAACTTCTATTATATTTTGAGGCCTTTTCTAATTAGATAGGTTTGTTTGTCCAACTAAAGCTGGTCAGTCTATTAGTTTATCATGATTTTCGCTCCACAAAAGAGCCTATAGCTCCAAGAGTGGCCTGATACGCAAACGAATTCCGAATCAGATGGGTTTCAGTTCTCCAGCCCAAGTATTAAAGGATTACAGAGAATGTTGAAAATATGTGAGGAATTTGGTGCAGACTATGATATGTTATATAATGATAGAAAAACAGAATGTATTCGATTTACCAGAAACAAAAACCATGTGTGAATTTTCAGCCTACCTAAATGGCAATGCTCTTGAATATACTCACTCAGTTAACCACCTGGGCATAATGCTAACTTTTAATCTCATTGAGAGAGTCGAACTCGGTCAAAAAAGGGGAGATTTTATCGGTCGGTGTAACCATATTTTAAACAAGTACAGAGCATTATCTAGTGAAGCTCAAACCAAGTTACTTCAATCTTATTGTTGTCACCTTTATGTCTGTGAGACCTGGTCTTTTGATGAACCTTATATCCAAAACCCATTCACTTCTTGGTATATTGCCATTAGGAGGGTTTGGGGATTTACCCAGAACCTCTCACAGAAATCTTCTTCCCAGCCTATCTGGGTCACAGCATATATCTATCCGCGTATTCAGACGTTTTTTTTTTGTTTTTTTTATCATTATACAGTAAAATGATGCAATCTCGTAACGAGTTGGTGAACATGATAACTGCACAGTCAGCTGTCAATTCAAGAAGTCACATTAATAAAATATGCAACATATCAGTGTGAAATGCAACGCAAACATCGACCTGCTTTTATTTGATAATGTGATCATAAACTCATAAACAGTATTTCCAGTGATGACAGCATATCAACAGTAGAACAGCTGTAAGAGTTGAGATCTGCAATTGAGGGTACTTGTATCATCTCAGGCTTCTCCACAGATGAACTCAAATGCATGTACGATTATATATCGACGTCCTGATTTAAACCACTTTTCTATATAATTTCAGCCTTCAACTTGTATTTATTTTATACCTTTTTATACCCTGCTGTACCAACATGTAATTGTGTACGAATAAAATGATAGGCCTATATATATATATATATATATATATATATATATATATATATATATATATATATATATTATATATATATATATATATATAATATATATATATATATATATATATATGCCGGTGTGGACAGGTCGACAGACCCATGTATATAGGCCGAATTCAAAGACTATAACTGTTTTGTCATATGCATCTGTGCAAGTATTTTGTCATATGCATCTGTGCAAGTATTAGTGTCAAAGATTCAAGATTAACATAGCAGACTGATCCTTCCAAACTATCCAAAAGAACTCGTCTGCCATGTTCCCAGTGAATCAAGGTGGGCGCTACCCAACCGTGTGTTTAATCCTGGCCGGAATGTGCATGATTGGCTGAAAATTGCTGATAACCCATAACGTCACGCTTGTTATATCTTGAATCTTTGACACCAATACTTGCACAGATGCATATACATGTATATGACAAAACAGTTATAGTCTTTGAATTTGGCCTATACATGGGTCTATCGACCTGTCCACACCAATATACACCTCGGTCTCCGGCCTCGGTGAAGCCTATATTGGTGAGGGCATGTCGATAGACCGATGTATGGACCTCATCTATATACTATAATTGCCTATTATTGTAGGTATTTTGAGGTAGGTTAATGCATCATTATATTGGATGTGGGCAACTACGTTTCTACACGCACACTTTGGGGTCTTGCTTTTTGTTGCTCTTGTGTGGCACTGGTGAACCACACTTTACACTCGTACTCCATGACGGCTTGGGGGTCGACTCACTTTTCCGAAGGTCCACAAGTCCAAAAGTCAAGTTGAGAGTCCCCAGACCGAGCCAAATGTTTTCAAACGCTGTTTTTACGCTTTAAACTTGTCTGACATTGTCAATCTTCTGAGACACCTTTGAACTCTTCTCTAACACTTCTAATGTTGAAATGAGCTCTGCATCATACACTCTTAATGACTCTCTATAAAGCTCATCAAATATGCCTATACACTTTGCCCAAGCAAAACATTTTAGACGCTTTTTTCGCTTCGTTTGCGCAAAAAACCAAAAATCTTGACCAGTTTTCTTTACAAATCTCTGTTTATTGAAACATAAACAGCGTGTAACTGGCTCGTGCATATTAATAGTTTTGATCAATTATATATTATACATATCATGTGCAGATTAATAACAGTTCGCCCGACTCCTAAATCTCCCAGTATTAATTAAAAAAAAAAAAAAAAGCCTTTTTGAAACATTAAATATATTTATGTTTACGGACCAACATATTATAAGGTTAACCTGACGAAATCTACTACAAATTGTTTCCTCTTCTTCTTCTTCTTCTTCTTCTTCTTCTTCTTCTTCTTCTTCTTCTTCTTCTTCTTCTTCTTCTTCTTCTTCTTCTTCTTCTTCTTCTTCTTCTTCTTCTTCTTCTTCTTCTTCTTCTTCTTCTTCTTCTTCTTCTTCTTCTTCTTCTTCTTCTTCTTCTTCTTCTTCTTCTTCTTGCTTTTAGAAAATGCCACTTCAGATTCTTGTGCTTTTGGCTCACGGACGTTTTCAAACTTTTTTTCCAACGGTATCATACACTTTTGCTCGGTTTCGCAAATTAAAAGCCCACACCATAGCCTTAACGTTCATGGAATACCCCATATTTCCAGAGCCTGCCTTTGCCAAAAAACACACCTCTGGCAACAAGTATCGCAACACAATTCTAACAAATTTGTAACTATTGTATACATATACATCATACATGTACATACATGTGTATATCTGGAATTGCACATGTACATATATGTGTATATCTATAATTGCACTTGTAAATATGTATGTGTATGTATGTATGCATGTATTTATATTTGTATACGTACATATGTGTGTGTTTACATGTTTATACAGGAACATATATATACAACTAAAATGTACATACATATATACTTATGCCGTAAAGACTGATAAAGATTACAGACCATCACTACATGATATTCATCCTGAACTATAGACATACCATGTTTCAAACAAAATTTACACAAACGGTCAACAATTTTATTAGATAGATATAAACATAACCTTTCACCCTGGATTACAAATGGTATTTACGTTCGCTGAAGTTCATTGATTAAAGCTAAAAATCTACGTCTCAGGATACTATACACTCTATATACATACAAGAAAACATAATTGTAATGTATACAGCAAAATACTGGATAGAAACATTAAACAACTGAAACCGGGATATTGTCACAGGTAATTTCTATTGTACAAAAAAAACAAACAAACAAACAAACAAACAAGCAAACAAAAAAAAAAAACAATACCAAAAAGACTTGGGAAATATTAAATATCAGTCTTTCACCTTGAAAAAAAGTATTTAAAAAATCCCTACCCTCTTTAAGATGATGAAAAAGTTCAAAATAGACATTAAATAGCTGAACTCTTTAATGATTTCTTCACAGAAAAAGGGCTACAACCAGCAGATAAAAATAATTTCCCGCACATATGCCAGATCTCAAAATTTATACTGCAAATATAGATCTCGAATTTTGTTTTACTCAAATTCAAATTTTGATGTTCTAAATATGTTGAACAACCTGAAACCTAAGACTAGTACCGGACATGATATATTACCAATGAAGCTCATCAAAGGAGCATGAACTTCAATCTCATCTCAGTCCCTCGTTACTGGTATTTTTCCAAATAATTTGAACCAAACAAAAAAAACAAGAAAAAACAAAACAAAAAACAAAAACAAAACAAAAAAAAACAAAACAAAAACAAAAAACAAAAAAACTAAAAAAAAAAAAAAAAAAAAAAACAAAAACAAAAACAAAAAACTCAAAGGTTATACCTGTTTACAAAAAAGGTGATAACACCTTGTTTGACAATTACAGGCCTAATTCTCTCCTTCCAGCTCTTTCAAAATCTTAAATCTTTGAATAGGTAGTTTATGAACAGCTATATGATTACACTAACAACAATTTTCTTTTCTACAAAAGCCAACAGGGATTAAAAAAGACTCCATTCAATAGCACCAGCTTCAAAGCAGCACCACAAAAAGTGACGAAAAACATGCTGTGTCCTTTTTTGTTGTTGATGATAGCTACCTCATGATGCACAGAAAGAAAAACTAGAAGTGATAAATATTAGATGTAGCAGATGCCTTTGCAACTATGTCAACATGATACCATGTGGAACATGTCTTATAATAATGATCAATCAAAAGTAATGGTTATTGCCATATAGCATCATATAGATTTCTATTGACAGTACTGTACAAACCTCACAATTCCCTTGTTAATGGAACTATTTACAGGAAAGTATTGACAAAGCTAAGAATTCCGGTATTGATACAATTGTTATTACTGGTGATCTAAATGCAGATCCAAACACTAATCATGGGCAAAAAAGGACTGATTTTTGCAACGCATTAAAACTCTATTTCAGTCCATTTTTATGAATCAACC
>OZ026625.1:13548916-13948846 GCA_964020975.1 Hermodice carunculata | reverse complement strand
ACAATTCTGAGTGTCCAGTGGGTTAATACACCCAAAGGTCACCCCACCGAGCCCTCGCTACCCTCAGCGTGATCTGAATTCATAGCTTGGCTACCACTCTGCCAGCAGCAAGGCCCTTCCAGTAAAACCAGTTATTTAAATACACTGTACATGTTGTTTCACTTTTCTGTTGATGCACACATTTTCCCATTTTAAATCATTTTGAAGCAAAAAAAGTAGGATTTAAACTAGGGATCCAGGAAATACAGTCTGTATCAGCATTACTAATACAAAATCAATCAACAACTCTTGCCTTGAACCGGCTTCGTTGTTTTCCATCACAGCATGGACTTGGGAATTCCATGCTCACACTAAGATTATTACTGAGTCAAGTCCCTGAACTGAAATGTTTTGATATAAAATGGAGACTTTAAGCTTTTATTTTGCTATGTCTCCCCTCCTCTCTCCCTTTCCATTACCAGCAACTTGCGCTCTGCTTTGATATACCTTAACACCACATACATAGAGTTTGGGGATTTGCATCCTTCGTGACTACAACTGTCTGGTTGAACTTGGCCAGCCTTGCATTTCTGTGCTTACATGACGGGGGATGTCACATGGAGGTAACCTCAAAGAAATGAACTCTTTCACCACAATAAATGACTCTGGTCACATAAATTATCAGAATCACTGTACTTTTCAAATGCTTCATATGCAAGGAACTTTTACTCAAGTGCCAGCAGGCATAAACTTCAGATGGTAGTTTTGGTTGAAACTTGGTCCAAAACCAAAATTTTGCCCAAGATAACAGCATTCCTCAGCACACTTGTATGCATTACTTTCAACAAACTGCATCAAGGTTGGCTCATGACACAGTCCTTTGCTTGGGACTTAAATTAGGGCACTGTACAACCTATTTTGGATAATTTTGTTCATTTTGAGATTTGGGGACATTTTGGTAGACATATATGTTGTGTATCAGATGTCCAAATTTAGTAGTTTGAACTGGCCCCAATACAATCTGACGAAATTAACAAAATACATGTACTTTCAATGTTAACATGGTACTAGTCAATGGACCATGTTACGCTTTGGATCTCCTGACAATAGGTATCTGCTCTAAAATGTCTGTTTTACATGGATATTTCTCTAAAACAAATTCTCTGACTTAAATTTTAATCACATGAAAAATGGTTTACTCTAAAAATTCTCTGGAACAGAAACTGTCTGGAATTTTCGACAAAATGATTAATTCCTTTTTAAATGTGTATCAAAAAAAGAAGAGTCCCATCAACTTTATCAATTTCACTAAAAAAAAAAAAAAAAATCCAACTTTTGTATGACCATTGGAAACAAACAGATCAAGTTATGAAAAATGTGTGATACATTTTTGCAGATACATATGTTGAGATTATAATAGCATAAATTTGACCATTTTATTCATATGTATTCAGAAATATCCACAATAAATCAATCTTACAAAAACCACATCTTCACCCAGAATGCTTGTGTTACAAACAAGAATTTTGAATTTTGTGTTTCATTTTTGGTGCACACAGAGTCTGCAAACTTGAGGATTATAGGTTTATTATGAGAGAGATGCACGTTCCTGTGCTTCTTGACTTAAAAGTTAAGTCACTTTTCCAGGTTGGACATCATCTTAAGACAATGCAGACTATCCTTTAAGTATGTCCATAACATATTCATCTGTAAAAGTGGGTGGGTTAGATTTTAATTTGCTGCAAATTAAAATATGACACCTTGTGGTCCAAATTTTCTTCCTTTTAAACTGTAAGCCCATGGACAAATGTGTGTTCAAAAGTTGATTGAAATCTGACCAAACAAGAATGCTGACCTTTCCAGAGGGGTGGCCTCTGGTGAGAGGGGCCTAATAAGAGGGGGACCACTGTGCCGTGTCTGCTCAAAATGCTTACGTCATCTGCTTTTATTTTGTTCACCTCTTGGGCTACTAGGCAGTGCCTGGCCAGGCTGAGAGTCTCCACCAACCATCTGAATGATGTAGCCCTACCTGGTTTCTCAGTGTGGCCAGTGACTTGTTCAACTGAAAATCTGCTAAGCCTTTGGTTGCGGATAGTTTTGAAGACATGAAACTATTAAATTTTAATTGCCCCTAATTTACATAATTTTGAACTTCCTGACAAGTCAATGTAAAGGTGCCAAAGTTCATCACAGATTTTAATTGCCTCTAATATTCTCAAGTTTGAACTTTGTGACAATTCAATGTAAAGGTGCCAATGCTCATCACAGATGCTGCGTTCCCACCAATTTTCAAAGCCGTTACTTTTATGGTGTCCAACATAAACACTGTAACTGTTAAAGCACGAAGAAAGGGAGGGCAGGAGGAAGGAAGAAGGGAGAAAGGAAGGAAGGAAGGAACGGAGGGAGGGAGGAAGGAAGGAAGGAAGAGAATTACTGTGTTTGCACTCGGCATTAATTTAGGACTAAGTGCCTATGGTGGCTGGGTCTAGCGGGTCTGCTGTTTATTAACAGTGATAACACTACCGTATCTCTTCTTTTTTTGCATCCCAGGCCACTTAGTAATAAATTAAATTTATTCTATCCAGGCATTGAATTGCACCAGTTTCCATGTAAATATCGTATGGGACACACGAAGCTGTTTGTCATGGTATTATTACTGGAACAGCCTGCATAAACGGCTGGTAATATTTAGTAACTGCTGCAGCGCTCCCAAGTACCCGATGTCCGAAACATCAAATCTTGAAATGCGAAAGTGAAACGCGCTCCAACTTACCACACAAGTCGCCTCGCATAACTTGCCCAGTTTAGGTCGAATGAATGGACTGAAACGATAAAAATGAAATGGTCGTCAATATGCATATTAAAACTATAACATATTGACAAAATTCAGACGTGTACATGATAATTTCACAGCGAATCGCCATGTTGTTTATCCATTGGTCGCTTGCCAATGCTTCAGCAGTGGAAATGTTGATGAGCCTTCGCGGGCAACACTCACCTCGTCTGCCGCCACAGAAATGTTTGGATGGGTAGCGGTACTGTTTCACTTTCCCTGTCATCTACCCCGACAGATTTTCTCTTGGGCATGTTGGCCGTGTATTCGTTTAGCCTTTCCCGTCGTGTTTAGAATCTCAGTGCCGAAAATCGGCGATGTTCGTGAGATTTCTTCAGCCGTCAATCACATCTTCGTCAAGTCATCTGCAGCAATAGTGACCTGTGGGTCTGCTGCTGACCCGGTGGCCTTGACATTTCAAAAATGGTTCAAAAACAGAGCACGAGATGGCAGCACTTACATAGCGTGGGAATTTAAAGGCTGTGTGCCAACACCCTACTTCTAGTTTCCCCTCAATTTACCTATTTATTTATTAAAGTGTGTGTGTTAACACACACTTTTCTGTTTTTCCTAAAATTCTTCCTTTTTTTCTTTCTTTCTTTCTTTCTTTCTTTCTTTCTTTCTTTCTTTCTTTCTTTTTTCTTTACCCGTGAATTTGTCCGACACTTTTCTCTGACACTATTATACATAGAAGAACCTCCAAACTTCGCATGATTGTACCTCCATAAGAAGTTGAGCCTTTTTGTGCAGAGGAATGAGCATTTAAAATTTAAAATCTTGAGTATCTTCAAAAGTATAATGGATAAAGATGTCATTCCGACTTTTACTAGAGGGTTATTGGCCATGGCATTGTGCATCTAATGAATTTAAAAGAGAAGTTGTAGCAATTTAAATTATGCTAATTAGCAGCATTTGAAACTTTAAATCTTGAATATCTTCAAAACTTTTATAGATAGAAATGTCATTTTAACTTCTACTTAGTCTTGGGGACTATTGACCATTGTGCATTTAAAGCCGGCCGCACACTACACGGCCCGATTGTCGGCGATAAGCGGTCGTGCGTGTGGAGAACTCCCGACTTAAAACTGATCGCCGCACACTACACGACGATTCGCGTGATTTGGTCGTCAGATACGCAAGAACTTGATCATCAGTTTAACTTATAGGCTATTTCTAAATGGGCCTCAAGTTGACTATGTCTGGGCTTACACAGTTTAGCATGCTTTCATCGTGAGTCTGTTGCACGTGAAAATAGCAAAACGGAACCAAATTCAGTGTGTTTGATACTTCATGCTGTAGAATGTTTCATGATTATGGTCCAACTTGTTCAACTCTCACGACGCCAGTCGTGGCGACTGAAAAAGGATCTTGTCGCGTCTTCAGGTGTTATACACTGGACAACGAAACAGACCCGTCGGCCCACAGTTGGGTCGTATAGTGTGCGGTCGGCTTAATTAATTTAAAACGAAAGTTGTAGCAATTTAAATCATGCTAATTATCAGCATTTGAAACTTTAAATCTTTAACATCTACAAAACTACTATAGATAGAGATGTCATGTCAACTTCTACTAGGGGGTTATTGACCATTGCGCATGCAATGAATCTAAAACAAAAATTGTAGCAATTTAAAGTATGCTAATTAGCAGTATTGGAAATTGTCAATCTTGAAAATTTTCAAAAATATAATTGATAGAAATGTCATTCCAACCCCTACTGGGGAGTTATTGACCAGTGCGCACTTAATGAATTAAAAACAAAAGTTGGAACAATTTAAATTATGCTAAGCAGCACCATTAGAAATTTTGAATCTTGAATAACTTCAAAGCTATAACAGATAGAGATGACATTCCATTTCTAGTCCTTCGTTTTAGATTCATTAGATGAGCAATGGTCAATAACCCCCTAGTACAAGTTGAAATGACATCTCCATCCATACTACTTTGAGGATATTCAAGTATTAAAATTTCAAATGCTGCTAATTAGCATAATTTAAATTGCTATACATGTGACCTCTAAAGGTCAAATGTCAAGGTCATTTGGACTTTTGAAATTTTCATCCAGCTATAACTCTGTCAATTTTCACCCAATTTTGATCATGTTGAGCTCAAATTGTAGCTATTGCAACACTACACATTTCTATGATTTACATGTGACCTATAAAGTTCAAACATCGAGGTCATTTGGACCTTTGCAAGTTTCATCTAGCCATAAGTTCATCAATTTTTATCAAATTTTAATCATGTTGGGCTCAAATTGTAGCTATTGTAACGCTGCATATTTCTGTAATTTACATGTGACCTCCGAAGGTCAAAGGTCCAGGTTATTTGGACCTTTGAAATTTTCATCTAGCCATAACTCCGTCAATTCTTATCCAATTGTGATCATGTTGGGCTCAATATGTAGCTATTGTAACACTGTACATTTTTGTTATTTACATGTGACCTCCAAAGTTCAAAGGTCAGGGTCATTTGAACTTTTGAAAGTTTGTTTTAGCCATAACTTGGTCAATTTTCATCTAATTTTAATCATGTCCGACTCAGTTTGTAGGTATTACAACACTGCATGTTTTTGTGATAACAGGTAGCCTCTTGAAGTCAAAGGTCAATGTCATTTGGACCTTTGAAAGTTGTATCTAGCCGTAACTTGGTTAACTTTTATCTGATTTGGTTAATGTTGGGCTTAAATTGTAGGTAGTATAACACTGTATATTTTTGTAATTTACATATGACCTCTAAGTGTCAAAGGTCAAGGTAATTTGAACTTTAAAATTTTCATCCAGCCATCAGCTTAATGGAATGTGAAGTACCACAGGACAAAAGCTGTAGCAATTAATACTTACAACGTTTGAAGGCACACAGACAGATTTGTTTTGAATAAAATCTTCCTTTCTAGTTGACAATTGAGCTGTTTTATCGAGAATTCTGTCTCTCTTCCTGGCATTTCTTTTACCTGCAGATTATATTTCATGGGAAAAGTCTTATTTTGCTACAGTTGTTTTTGCCTTTAAGTTCACCTTTTTATTATTGTATTCTATGATGGAACACTTGAAGTAAGACAATGCAAGTGCACAAAGCTCCTTAAAGTTAAACTGGAATTTCAGACATTGCTTCAGACATAATAAGGCTTTGCTCTGCACATTGGTAAGTTTAAAGCATTCAATATATTCAATATATTTTTTTTTAAACTTAACACCATGCTTTTTGTTCTGTGACAGAATTGTGGAAAGACTGTAACTGCATTAAAATATACTCAAACTGTGACGGATTTACCTTTCGCAGTTTTGACATTCTTGAAGGAAATACGAAATAAAGACTTTTGTGGTAGAAATATTTCTTTGATATATTGAAGGAGTATGTTTTAAAGAAGGGTGCATTTTCAGAAAACAGTTTATACCACATTTATCCCTTTTTTGGAAGCTTTGCAGCAGTTGTACGACTTTACAATGATGCAAGCTTGCCTCTTTGTTCACAGTTTAGCGTTCCAAAATAACTTCGAATCAGTAGCCAAATTGGGCTGGTCAAGGGCCCTTGGTGGTCAAAGTGTGTTATTTTCAAAAGTTTTATATAATGCACAAACTGCAAGAAACGTAACAATTTACCTTTCTTTCAAAGGTGTATAGCTTAAATATCCCGGGTTTCGACGCAAATTTCCTGGACTCCTATTGTTTTAAAAGTATAGTTTTGGACAATGCACAAAGTGCAAAAAAGGTCTATACCCTTCTTTCAAAGTGGTATAGCGTAACTACACCGTAAATGACGAAAATTTTAAACCTTTTGTTTTAAGTTTGTTTGTTTGTTTGTTTATTTGTTTATTTATTTATTTATCTATCTATCTATCTATCTATCTATCTATCTATCTATCTATCTATCTATCTATCTATCCATTCATTCATTCATTCATTCATTCATTCATTCATTCATTTATTTATTTATTTATTTATACTCCTTGGACCATGGACCATGGATGTTTGCGGCCAGTTGCCACATTGGGCCAGTGAATGGTCCATGGTAGTCAAATAAATGTATTCTAGAAGCAGAATTTTGAATAATGCACAAAGTGTGCACAGATTGCAAGAAATTACCCAATCTGCCACTCTTTGAAAGGGGTATAGCATAAATATCCCAGTGTTTGACAGAAGTTTGAAACTTCTTCTGGACTCCTTGCGCATAGGGGTATTGAGACCAGCTGTCAAAACGGGCCGGTCAAGTGTCCTTGGTGGTGAAATAGAGATATTGTAGAGGTAATTTTTGTATAAGGCGAAAAGTACAAGAAACAACCCAATTTACCCCTCTTTCAAAGGGGTATAGCGTCAATACCACAGGGTTTGACGCAGATTTGAAACTATTTGCGAAATACTTTGACCCTGAGATGCAGACTTATAATACACTCGCTAGTGAAGTGTTTTTAATGGCAATCTAACGGACCTACAGACGAGCGTAAGCATTTCTGAATGATCATGCAGTTTGTCTTGACCAGGCCTATGGGGAGCAGTTTGTAGGCCCATACATGCCTATAAGCCTGCATTCCCCCATTTCCCCAGTAGCGCATAACGTTTTAAAAACATTTTTCAAAATAGTACAAAATATAACTATAATTGTAAATGTGTATGGTTTTAATAACATCATAAAATATGTATCACAAATGTTATGAAAAATGTCCTTTTAATATCGGTAAAAATGTTTTAAAATATGTTGAATAAGATTTTCGAATAACATTTTTGTAAAACGCTAAAAATATATTACTAACGCCATACACTTTAATGTTGTGACAAAATTCGGCAGTCTAAATTTTGGTTACAATATCATAACATTCTGATGTTATTTTGCCACTTTGAACTTCTCTGTATTATAAACTTTTGGCCAAATTTTGTTACAATATTATCACATTCTGATGTTATTGAGCTACTTGGGATTTCTCTGTATTATAAACCCTGGTAGGTCTATGTCACACAGAAAAGCTTTCTGCGTATTCTGTTGCAACTTCTATTATATTTTGAGGCCTTTTCTAATTAGATAGGTTTATGTGTCCAACTAAAGCTGGTCAGTCTATCAGTTTATCATGATTTTCGCTCCATAAAAGAACCTATAGCTCCAAGAGTGGCTTGATAAGCAAACGAATTCCGACTCAGCTGGGTTTCAGTTTCCCAGCCCAAGTATTAAAGGATTACAGAGAATGTTGAAAATATTTGAGGAATTTGGTGCAGACTATGATATGTTATATAATGATAGAAAAACAAAATGTATTCGATTTACCAGAAACAAAACCATGTGTGAACTTTCAGTCTACCTAAATGGCAATGCTCTTGAATATACTCACTCAGTTAATCACCTGGGCATAATGCTAACTTTTAATCTCATTGAGAGAGTCGAACTCGGTCAAAAAAGAGGAGATTTTATCGGTCGGTGTAACCATATTTTAAACCAGTACAGAGCATTATCCAATGAAGCTCAAACCAAGTTACTTCAATCTTATTGTTGTCACCTTTATGTCTGTGAGACCTGGTCTTTTGATGAACCCTATATCCAAAACCCATTCACTTCTTGGTATATTGCCATTAGGAGGGTTTGGGGATTTACCCAAAACCTCTCACAGAAATCTTCCCAGCCTATCTGGGTCACAGCATATATCTATCCGCGTATTCAGACGTTTTTGTTTTTTTTTTTTTTTAATCATTATACAGTAAAATGATGCAATCTCATAACGAGTTGGTGAACATGATAACTGCACAGTCAGCTGTCAATTCAAGAAGTCACATTAATAAAAATATGCAACATATCAGTGTGAAATGCAACGCAAACATCGACCTGCTTTTATTTGGTAATGTGATCATAAACTCATAAACAGTATTTCCAGTGATGACAGCATATCAACAGTAGAACAGCTGAAAGAGTTGAGATCTGCAATCGAGGGTACTTGTGTCATCTCAGGCTTCTCCACAGATGAACTCAAATGCATGTACGATTATATATCGACATCCTGATTTAAACCACTTTTCTATATAATATCAGCCTTCAACTTGTATTTATTTTATACATTTTATACCCTACTGTACCAACATGTAATTGTGTACGAATAAAATGATAGGCCTATATATATATATATGTTGCCTTTCTTTTCATGTCAATACTGAATCGTATGAACAAGACACATCAAAAAACATAAATTTTGAATTGAATAAGGTAGTCGACTGGCTTGCAGCAAATAAACTGTCATTAAACATAGGCAAAACCAAATACATGTTATTTCATTTCTACCAAAGGAGAATAAATTTCATTTTAAATCTAAAAATTAATAATATTCTAATTTCAAAAGTGGAAGAATTCAACTTTTTAGGCTTAACAGTTCAGGAAAATTTAAATTGGAATGCTCATGTAAATAAAGTAGCAAATAAATTATCTAAAGTTATTGGTATGTTTAAGAGAATACATAAGTACATCCCGGCTAGTGCTCTGTTACTAATTTACAACTCTCTCTTCTATTCATATATCAATTATTCTATCCTTGCTTGGGGTTTTTCATGCGAACGGATCTTCCTTTTACAGAAAAAAGCTGTACGCCTTATGTGTTCAGAAAGATTTAATGCCCACACAGACCCACTTTTTAAAAAATTAAACATCTTAAAAGTGACTGAGGTTTTTCAGTTGAGATCAATTAAGTTTTATTATAGATATGTTAAAAGCGAATTACCACAATATTTTAGTAATTTATATAGAACTCCTGTGCAGATTCATTCTCACTTTACCAGAAATAGAGAAAATATTCCTCCTCCTAGGCCCACCAATATTACCTCTGAAAAATGTATAAGATACTATGTCCCATCCCTTATCAAAACCCTTCCATCTTGTATTATTGAGAAGTTTGAGACACATTCTTACTCTGGTTTATCCAGCTATGCAAAAAAATATTTTATTAACAGGTATCAAGATATATGCACTGTGCCAAACTGTTATGTATGTAATAATTGATTCTAGTCCTGTCTAATAATAATTTTTGTATGTACATGTTTTAGTCATGCTTAGTATCTTTATGGATTTCATGGTATTTTTATGATAATCAGTTTGTTTATTAAGTTACCTCCTTTTTTGGTGGCCCCAGTGATAGCGGACTCAGGTCCTTAATTGGGGTCATCCAGACACTCATCAATTTTTGTATTCCAACGCGTCTAACTGTCATGTACTTTTGAGTTGCAATATTACATACTGTTTGTATCCATAACAATTATATTTTGTCAAATAAACATTTTCTGACTCTGACTGTGACTCTATATAAAGGCCGAATTCAAAGACTATAACTGTTTTGTCATATGCATCTGTGCAAGTATTAGTGTCAAAGATTCAAGATCAACATAGCAGACTGATGCTTCCAAATTATCCAAAAGAACTCGTCTGCCATGTTCCCAGTGAATCAAGGTGGGCGCTACCCAACCGTGTGTTTAATCTTGGAATGTGCATGATTGGCTGAAAGTTGCTGATGACCCTTAACGTCACGCTTGTTATATCTTGAATCTTTGACACTAATACTTGCACAGATGCATATATATGACAAAACAGTAATAGTCTTTGAATTCGGCCAAAACATGGGTCTATCGACCTGTCCACACCAATAAAGAGGGTGGGAAAGGGGTTTCCCGTACTGGCATACTGGGGCTTTTTATTTACCGTACTGGCGTACTGGAAGCCCTCTTATTTTACGTACTTCCTACTATCCAAAATTTATTTTCCGTTCTACGTACTCTAGAAAAATAATTACCTGTACCAGCGTACTGAACCCCCCTCCCCCCTTACCCCCCTTCAATATACACCTCGGTCTCCGGCCTCGGTGAAGCCTATATTGGTGAGGACAGGTCGATAGACCCATATATGGACCTCATCCATATACTATAATTGCCTATTATTGTAGGTATTTTGAGGTAGGTTAATTCATCATTATATTGGAGGTGGGGATCTACGTTTCCACACGCACACTTTGGGGTCTTGCTTTTCGCTGCTCTTGTGTGGTACTGTTGAACCACACTTTACACCCGTACTCCATGACGGCTTGGGGGTCGACTCACTTTTCCGAAGGTCCACAAGTCCAAAAGTCAAGTTGAGAGTCGCCAGACCGAGACAAATGTTTTCAAACGCTGTTTTTACGCTTTAAACCCTTGCCTGACATTGTCAATCTTCTGAGACACCTTTGAACTCTTCTCTAACACTTCTAATGTTGAAATGAACTCTGCATCATACACTGCATCTCTATAAAGCTCATTAAATATGCCTATACACTTTGCCCAATCAAAACATTTTAGACGCTTTTTTTCGCTTCGTTTGTGCAAACCCCCCCCCCCCCCCCCAAATCTTGACCAGTTTTCTTTACAAATCTCTGTTTATTGAAACATAGACAGTGTGTAACTGGCTTCGTGCATATTAATAGTTTTGATCAATTATATATTATACATATCATGTGCAGATTAATGACAGTTCGCCCTACTCCTAAATCTCCCAGTATTAGTTAAAAAAAAAAAAAAAAAGCCTTTTTGAAACATTAAATACATTTTTGTTTACGGACCAACATATTATAAAGTTAACCTGACGAAATCAACTACAAATTGTTTCTTCTTCTTCTTCTTCTTCTTCTTCTTCTTCTTCTTCTTCTTCTTCTTCTTCTTCTTCTTCTTCTTCTTCTTCTTCTTCTTCTTCTTCTTCTTCTTCTTCTTCTTCTTCTTCTTCTTCTTCTTCTTCTTCTTCTTCTTCTTCTTCTTCTTCTTCTTCTTCTTCTTCTTCTTCTTCTTCTTGCTTTTAGAAAATGCCACTTCAGATTCTTGTGATTTTGGTTCACGGACGTTTTCAAACTTTTTTTCTAACGGTATCATACACCTTTGCTCGGTTTTGTAAATTAAAAGCCCACACGATAGCCTTAACGTTCATGGAATACCCCATATTTCCAGAGCCCGCCTTTGCCAAAAAACACACGTCTGGCAACAAGTATCGCAACACAATTCTAACAGATTTGTAACTATTGTACACATATACATTATACATGTACATACATGTGTATATCTATAATTGCACATGTACATATACGTGTATATCTATAATTGCACATGTAAATATGTATGTGTATGTATGTATTTGTATACGTACATATGTGTGTGTTTACATGTTTATACAGGAACATATATATGCAACTAAAATGTACATACATATATATGCCGTAAAGACTGATAAAGATTACAGACCATCACTACATGATATTCATCCTGAACTATAGACATACCATGTTTCAAACAAAATTTACACAAACGGTCAACAATTATATTAGATAGATATAAACATAACATTTCACCCTGGATTACAAATGGCATTTACGTTCGCTGAAGTTCATTGATTAAGGCTAAAAAATCTACGTCTCAGGATACTATATACTCTATATACCATACAAGAAAACATAATTGTAATGTATACATCAAAATACTGGATAGAAACATTAAACAACTGAAACCGGGATATTGTCACAGGTAATTTCTTTTGTACAAAACAAACAAACAAACAAACAAACAAAAAACACAATACCAAAAAGACTTGGGAAATATTAAATATCAGTCTTTCACCTTGAAAAAAGGATTTAAAAAATCCCTACCCTCTTTGAGATGATGAAAAAGTTCAAAATAGACATTAAATAGCTGAACTCTTTAATGATTTCTTCACAGAAAAAGGGCTACAACCAGCAGATAAAAATAATTTCCCGCACATATAGCAGATCTCAAAACTTATACTGCAAATATAGATCACGAATCTTGTTTTACTCAAATTTTGATGTTCTAAATATGTTGAACAACCTGAAACCTAAGACTAGTATACCGGACATGATATATTACCAATGAAGCTCATCAAAGGAGCATGAACTTCAATCTAATCTCCTTTAACATTGATTATACACTAGTCCCTCGTTACTGGTATTTTTCCAAATAATTTGAACCAAACCAACCCCCCCCCCCCCAAAAAAAAAGCAACCTCAAAGGTTATACCTGTTTACAAAAAAGGTGATAACACCTTGTTTGACAATTTCAGGCCTAGTTCTCTCCTTCCAGCTCTTTCAAAATCTTAAATCTTTGAATAGGTAGTTTATAAACAGCTATATGATTACGCTACGAAAGCCAACAGGGAATAAAAAAGACTCCATTCAATAGCACCAGCTTCAAAGCAGCACCACAAAAAGTGACGAAAAACATGCTGCGTCCTTTTTTGTTGTTGATGATAGCTACCTCATGATGTACAGAAAGAAAAACTCGAAGTGATAAATGTTAGATGTAGCAGATGCCTTTGCAACTATGTCAACATAATACCATGTGGAACATGTCTTGTAATAAGGATCAATCAAAAGTAATGGTTATTGCCATATAGCATCATATAGATTTCTATTGACAGTACTGTACAAACCTCCAAATTCCCTTGTTAATGGAACTATTTACAGGAAAGTATTGACAAAGCTAAGAATTCCGGTATTGATAAAATTGTTATTACTGGAGATCTAAATGCAGATCAAAACACTAATCATGGTCAAAAAAGGACTGATTTTTGTAACGTATTAAAACTCTATTACAGTCCATTTACATGAATCAACCCTACTAACAGAATCTACACCTTCGTGTCTTGACCAAATTATTTCGCACATTCCAAATTACGTTCGGAACATAAGGGTTACTGCACCAGTAGCAAATAGTACGCTTTGTATACTGTATGTGCCAATTTACTGCTTAGACGTACGAAGTCCACTTGTGTTAAACGAGATGTGTGGGATTATAACCATGCAAATTTCGATACATCTCGAGGGAAATTATTAGAGAGTGATTGGGAGGCCTGCTTTGACTCGGATAACATCAGTGCGATTTATAGTGACTCATGCAGTGAAATGCTAAAGGTGGTATATCGTACAAGGAAGTTACTTTAAGGCCGGATGATGTACCTTGGAACACAAATCTTCTTCGTGCTTCAAAACGTAAGGTCCGCTGAATTCATGATAAAACAAAAAAGAACCGACACCGTTGGCCATATTTTCGAAAGTTACGAAATATATATATATATATATATATATATATATATATATATATATATATATATATATATATATATATATATATATATATATATATATATATATATATATATATATATATATATATATATATATATATATATATATATCAGAAAGCTGAGACTGGCTGAACAAAGAATATCACTAGCGACTCGAAGATCCTGTTAATACGGCGGCACAAAAGAAAAAGACCCCGTGGCAAACTGTAAATATTTCTTTTAAATAAAAAACAGACTTTTCTGATATTCCTTCTCTCCAACACGAAAATCAAACTGGAACTTACAATGAAGCCAAGGCAAAACTTTTAAACGAATTCTTTGTTTCCCAGGATTCGATTGATGATTCAAATTTTTGTCTTCCTCCTATACTGAGCAGAGAGACTTGAATTTATTACAAAATGTCTCTGTTAGCGAAATTGAAGTACAAAATATCATGGAAAGCCTTGATATTAGCAACGCTAATGCATGCCCCGACGGAATAAGTGCACGTTTGCTGAAGGAAGGTGCATCTGTTATTTCTAAGTCGCTAACTAAACTATTTAACTTTTCATTAGATTGTCATAGATTATCTTCAATGTGGAAAAGAGTAAACATTGTACCAATTTTCATAAAAGGATGCCCTAGTTCTTGCAACAGTTATAGACTTATTTCTCTGCTCAATATTGTCAGCAAAGTCTTCGAAAAAGTAGTTTTTAAACATGTTTTCAACTTTTTTTTCGGGACAATGTTGTTTTGTCCGAATATCAGTCAGGTTTTGTCCCGGTAGATAGCATGTGCGGTCAGTCAGATGATTTATGCTTGTCTTGTACCATCATTTTTGTGAGACTGTTGACTTACAAAAAGAAGTTAAAATTGTTTTTGTTTGTTAGTTTGTTTTTGTTTTTGTTTTTGTTTTTTTCTTTTCTTATTTTGTTTTGTTTGTTTTGTTTTGTTTTTTGTTTTTGTTTTTGTTTTTGTTTTTGATATTACTAAGACTTTTGACCGTTTTTATTACCCAAGACTACTGTTTAAATTACGCAAATCAGGTATCGTTTTTATTAAACTAGTTTGCCGATAACCTCTATGATGGACAACAGCGTGTCGTTGGGGGGTGGGGGTGGGGGTGAGTACTAGTGCTTGGATCCAAGTCACAGCAGGCGTACCCATGCAGGAATCAGCACTTTGTCGTCTTCTCATTTTATTTATATTAACGACATAGTTAATATTGTTAACTCATCAATTAGGTTGTTTGCAGACGATATAGTTCTTTATATGTCCACGGAGGACCCAGCCCTTGCAGCGCATGCATTAAATTCTGATCTACAAAAAGCAGAAAATTGGGCAAACAAATAGCTAGTGTCATTTAATCCAGCTAAAACTAGTACCATGATCATATCCAGGAAACGTATTTACGTATTTAAAAAAAAAAATCCAGATTTTTTTCTCTCTTTTCTTTTCTTTTTCTTTTTTTTCTCTTTTTTTTCTTCTTCTTTTTTTATGAAAGAACGCTTACACCCCGAACAGCAACACATCACCTAGGATTTGTTGTTATTGTTGTTTTTTTTTTTTTTTTTTTTCCTTTTTTGTTTGTTTTTTTTTTTTTTTTATGAAAGAACCCTTACACCCCGAACAGCAACACAGACACCTGGGATTGGTTTTACTTTAAGATCTAAGTTGGTCAAGTCATATAAATAATTAGGTTACTACAGGTATGAAGATTGGCTGTATTATGGAGTATCTACAGTTTCGGTTAACGAAACGATCTTTAGAAAGTTTGCACTTCTCTTTTATTCGTCCAACTCTGGAATACAGTTCTGTTGTGTGGGATGGGTGTACATCCAATGACTGTCAACAATTAGAAAAGGCAAATTTGGCCGCTGGAAGAGTACTTTCAGGGGCCACATTTGGGACTACTCATGATTTAATTTATCGAGAATCTGGAATTAAAAATTATCAGAAAGAGGAAGGAAGAATAAATTATTATTATTATTATTATTATTATTATTATTATTATTATTATTATTATTATTATTATTATTATTATTATTATTATTATTATTATTATTATTTTTATTATTATTATTTTTATTATTATTATCATTATCATTATCATTATCATTATTATTATCATTATCATTATCATTATTTATTTATTTTTTTTTTTTTTACAAAATTTTAAATGGTGATGCACCTCAGTATTTGAGAGATTTACTGCCAAGATCTGTTAGTCAGCAGCACCGGTACAATGTTAGAACTGGTTATAACTTTTCTTTAATTCGAGCCCGTACCAATCGATTTAATGCATCCTTTTTACCATCAGTTGTTTGTGTTTGGAACGACTTACCGCCTGCCACTCGTCATGCTGAGTTTCTAGATGATTTAACAAAATAAATTAAACCGTAATAAGTTACAAATATAATCCATTATTTTACTTTGGTACCAGGCGAGTAGCTGTTTTTACAAGCGCGTTTGCGCATGAAATGTAGCATGCTTAAAGCAGACCTGTTTAAAAATGGTCTCGTTGACTCCCCTATGTGTGCCTGTGGTAATGCAAATGAGGACACTTTTCATTATTTTCTCGAATGTGCAAATTTTAGGACAGACCGAGATAGACTGAAAAATATTGTAATCCCTTTGGCACCATTTATAGTCGAAACATTATTGTTTGGTTTAAAAAACTCTACTTTTGCAGATGAAAAAATAATTTCAACGCTGTATATTCATATATCCAATCAACAGGCAGGCTGGGGTAGTCATTTGATAGTAAAAGTATCCATATGCGAGTGACAAAGTACGTATTCACTATGGCCTACCCATTACTCTTTTATTCTATCAGTGATGCCTTGTCTTGTCGATTATTCTCCCTGTGCGGCTTTGCCGATCTGTCTTCGTGCAGTGATCCCCCCTCTGGGTACCGGGGTAGTCTTCTTATGTATCATGTTCTTCTGTCTTACTTTTTTCATGTGCAAAAGGGATTTATATAGGGCTATGCCCCTTTTCACAATCTTCTTTTTGAAATAAAAATATTTTTAAACCAAAGGATCCTCTGTTTGCCTGTAAAGCAGACCAAGTTCCGTGTTAGTACACCTAGCGAGGTAGACAAAATATGCAGCTTGGGTCAGCTTCGGAGGCAAATTCTCTGTATTTTATTGAGAGTCCAAGTACTCACACAGTTGCTGTGAGCATTTGTCACCACCAGATCCAAACCTTTCAAAGCAGACAGTCAGTTGCACTGTGGATAGTTAGTTGCCTAGGAAACAGGTTCTGACTGTGTAAGCTAATATGTTATACAACATGTACATGCAAAATATCTGTACAACAACATGGATATAGACAACACTAACCAGTTTGTACATGTGGTAGGGAATGTATCTTATAGAGAAATTAAGGACAATTATGTAATGAGCTTAGCACAGCTTGAAATTCCCGAACTTTCGTTTGCATGTCATATGAGTTACCCATGACACAACCCCTCATTTGGACTGGTAATGGCAACTCTTTCTGGAATAATTTAGAAAATTTGTCTATAATCAGCATAATTTAAAAAATATTATAGATTATTCCAAATCATGAGACCAACTTCATAATATAGGTCTATAGCCGTGCAACAGTTTGGATTTCTGGCCATAGCTATCTCTGAGAAAAGCTGAGGAGGAGCTAAGTGGAAGAAAAGAAGGAAAGAAAGAAAGAAAGAAGATAAAGGAGTTGAGAGAACGGAATGTCTGTGTTTGAGGGACACAGTATAATAACAAGAGTAACAACTGTTGTTACCAAAAATAGATGAAAACCTTTGTTCCACACGTGTAGGCCTGGTCTTATGGCAAGCCGTTTTGACATTTACTCCTATTTGTCGATATCACAAATTCATTTAGTGATGTCGCCAAATCATGTGGCGATATCGCCAAATCAATTGGCGATATCACTATTTATAAAAATAATTCGGCGATATTGCTGAAGGGTCTCATTTACTGATATCCCTAACTGATTTAGTGATATCGCTTTATATTGCCAAACAAGATGTACATGTATTTTAATAGCGATATTGCTAAATAAGTGAATCGCTGCATGTCGGGAAATTGTACTGTGCTTGTATTGTCATTGGAGCAAGTATCTCGGACTTGTTGGTTTAAATGGTAAGTTTGACGACAAAATCTAAAGTCAGCTTTCAGTGTCTTTCCAGCGTGATAATGAACCCATTCAAAATGCCAAAGAAGACGATCAATTCTCAACAGAACATTTTGGGCGGATGGAGCCATGGCACTTCCCTCCAAATCAGCAGTCATATCATAGATCGTCGATCTATGGCCATATTGAGCAAAAGATAGGACAGGAAGTGAAAATACATTTAGCGATATCGCTAAGGGATGGTTCAACATTTTCATCATTTTTGAATTAGTACTTACAGTACGCAAGGGGGGAGGGGGTCAAATGGGTCTGTACACTTTCACAGGATATGGAAAATGATGGTCAATTTTTGGCCTGTTTTGTGCAATTTTGATATGATTTGGGGGAAAAAATCATCATTTTAAAGTACTAATTTGGGGGGAGGGAGGGGGGTCATGAAATTTAGTACCCTAAGTACTAATTCAAAAATGATGATAATGTTGAACTATCCCTAAATGATTTAGTGATATCACCAAATAGGACTAAATATCCAAACGGCTTGCCCAATTCATGGGCGCATGGCGAAGTTTCGTTTCAATGTATGAATTTGTATTAAGTTATGCATAAATTTAATTATAAAATTGTCATATATCTTATAAATTTAAACAAATTTCTATTTGGAGCCTTTCATTGTTGTTGTTGTGTGTCCCATTTGTCCGTATTTCCAGTAACACAGCATATGTATGTTTGACCAGCCAGCCAGTGCAGATAAACTCTCTCTCTCTCTCTCTCTCTCTCTCTCTCTCTCTCTCTCTCTCTCTCTCTCTCTCTCTCTCTCTCTCTCTCTGTCTCTCTCTCTCTCTCTCTGTCTCTCTCTCTCTCTGTGTGTGTGTGTGTGTGTGTGTGTGTGTGTGTGTGTGTGTGTGAATGTTACACATTTTGATAGCAATAATGAATGTACTTATATGTAACAAATATGTAAACTTGTTTGGGAATGAAACACTATCTACATAAGAGCTTTCTAGATATTCAAAATTGAAATTTTGTGAATTGGCCTAATTAGCAAAAAAAAAAGAAAAAAAAAAAAAAAAGAAAAAAAGAAAAAAAAGTGTATTGAGCAGCTCAAACATATAAATTAGAGTTGGAATGGCACCTCTATCTATAATAGTTTTGAAGATACTGATTGTTATTCAACACATCAATATTGTGTATTGGCCAAAATCTGCAGAGATTAAAATCTTACAGTTTTAAGTCACTAATTATAGGATGTGCATAGCATCAACATACAATTTTAAGTTGGGAGTTACACCCATATTTGTATTGGTCTAATTAGCAGAACGCTGTTTATTGGATAGCTCAAACATATACATTGAAGTTTGAATGGCACCTCTATTAATAGTTTTGAAGATACTGGTCGTTATTCAACACCTCAATATTGTGTATTGGTCAAAATATGCACAAGTTAAAATCTTAAAGTTTTTAGTCGATGTTCATAGGATGTGCATAGCACCAACGTATAATTTTAAGTTGGAGTGACACCCGTATTTATAATAGTTTTGAAGATATTCATCATTGTTCAACACTTCAAAATTGCATAAATTCAAATCTGAATTTTCACCCATTGTTCATTGGATGCACCCATAACACAAAGATATAAATTGAATTTTAAATGACACCTCTATATATACAGTAGATATTCATTAATATTTCACAGTTTAATTTTGTGTCATGGCCAAAATTTGCATAAATTAAAATCTGATAGTTCACACCCACTGTTTACTGGATCTGCCCATGGAACAAACAGATATATTGAAATTGGGATAGCACCTTTATCTGTAAGAGTTTTGAAGAACTTCAACTTTAAAACTTTCATAACTTAGAGATAATTAGCATAAATTAAATTTTTACAATCTCTCTTTGTGGTTCACTGCCTGCGCCTACAGCACAGACCTATGAATTGATGTCGCAAGGGACTGTCTCTCTTGAATAAATTAGAAAATATTCATATTAGTCAAGTTTAAAATTTTTGAAGTTTCCACAATTAGCATAAATTTAAATTGTGCAACTGTGTTAATTGTCCAACTGCGCAGCTCCAACAGACATGGAGAAAACAACATTTTGGGCTGTCATATTGAACACTTTGTCTTTGGAAACCAGGCAGAGGAGAAACGATAGAAAATTTAAAATACCTAAAAATTCATGTGCATAATTTTCAACTTATTGACAATTTGGAATATGCAAACTTCACTCCAGGTGCAATACCCATACCAAACTTGAAGTTTATGCTTTGGGCAGTTTAGACCAACAGAAAAAGTAAAGAAAGAAAAGTATTAATTTTTGGGATTTGATACTTCTAGCTAGGGAGGGGGTGACTTGGTTCCTAAATAGTGACTTAAATGCATTTAAAAGCCGGGAGGTGGAATATAAAATTCAAGGAGATTGTTAAATTAATATGAAATATAGAAGGAAAATATTGATCAAATTCAGGGAGGTTCCTGAAAATTGCCAAAAATCTAAAAATTTTCAGCATAAACTTCGGTGAGTGTCCCGGGTAAGCCGGGAGTGTTGGCAACACTGCACATGCCCGTGCTTTGTTTTGATCCGTCTCCGGTCACAACACAACAGACATTAGTGTATGTACTGGTTGTTGGATGGCGCAATTTTCAATAACCCTGCAACCACCTGTGAAACTGTTTCCAAGGTTCTTTGTTGTTCAGTTCAAACGTTTAACTTTTGCGTTTCGTTTTCCACGTTCATACGATACTGTTTCTGTCTCCATGACAATTCACTTTGAGGCATGTGTATACGGACAAACAAACGTCGAGTTTAATTTGATAAAACGCCGCAGAACCAAGAAATTGCAGCAGCCAGATCGTATTATGTGCAATGACTGCTCCCTCCAGCAGGTTAGGATTTCACGCACCTGCCAGGCGGAAGAATATACAAAGGTGCAAAAATATAGTTTGTATACTAAACGTAAAAATTTCGTATTATAAACAGTTTATGGCACACACGATAAACTGCTTATACTATATATATAATATGCCGCTCGAAAAATGACCCAAATTCAACAAGAGCGAAAGATCAGCCTTTGTTGTTGATGACCTCACGAAATAGTGATCTGAAATACTTCCGCGTGAAGTCGGTCGTAACATAATGGCAGAAGTGCGGATATAACCAATATATCGGCTGTGTATTCCCGTGGAACTCATCGGGAAATGAATCGCGTGATTATTGAATGGACCAGTTTTTACTTCTAGTGGATTAACATGGCAGCAAAGAAAAGCTCTCAGAAGATGGTTTACCCCAGCAGGATCGAGGGATGGCTCAATGTTTGGGGTAAGTTGAGACCGGAGACTGACAAGAAGCCAATTAATGTGGTGTGTTGTTGATTGAGAGACGGTTCAGTGGTTCCTCGTCCGCTTTCCAAGATCTATAAACCAAGTGTACATGCATTTGATTATACTTATAGTAGATGATAGATGCACACGTTCTAAAATGACCTTGTAGGCGCAATTTTAGTCATTTTTTAAAAATGTCAGGTCAATATGCTCGTGGAACAATTTATGAACGTCATGTATCACCATACATGTACATTCTGTGTCAAATTTCCTTTGACGTTCAGTTTGACCAAATACATCGATGTTATTGACATTGTCATTGGCTGTGTGCAGCTATTTTATTGCACTATTGAGCATTCAGTGTATGGTACGATTTAAAACCGCTATATAAACACACAAAATCTAAGAACATACACAGTTCAAGTGAGCCCCAAAGCTAGTATCGAACTGGCAAACTTAATGTAGCCGTAGGGTAGACCGGTCCCAGGTAGGAGTTGGTCTGTCCGTCCGATCAGCATCACCATGTTACATGAGTTGGCGGATAGCATGGGATAATTGGCTGAAAATGGCATTATTGATATTTTCCTGAAGCATTCGCAGCTTTCTGATTCAGATTAATTGATAGCAAATCCTGGTAACTGTGTATAATTACTATCAAGGCAGTTCCATTGTACCAATGTCAAAGATGTGTCACTGTCTCACTGCATGTACTAGTAGGTCTATGGTGACTGCCTGCTCTTCACTGAACGAAGTAAAAACATTAATGTTTTGGTTTATTAACTTTGTATCATAAAATGAAACGCTTAGTTAAACACAAGCAGAGAATTTTTAATTTTTTTTAAGCTGGATGAATATTCAGTGGTGTGGACTACTGTTTTTTGTTGTTGACTGGTTATGGTTGGAAGAAATACAGGATCTCACATGGGTGGAATGAAATACGGTGTTTTACTTTCTTTTCTGTCATGAAAGAGCACATTTTTTGCTCACTTTCACCAGTGACCACAGGTCACGACAGATGTGCTTTTGAGTGACAGGGACACAACCGTATTTCACTCCTACGTATGTGAGATTCTATAAATTTTATGTTTAACAGTATTTACCACAAAAAGTATGCCCTGTATGCTACTTTCAAAGCCGATTGGATGTGCTGGTGTTGTTTACAATGGCCATAGTCATACTGCATCACATCCGACATATAATTGAACATCGCCATGCATGTTTGATTTTGTGTACGTGTTAATACACTATGTCACTGCTGCTGGTGGATCACAGATGCAGGGTTCCCACACATCATTAAAAGCCACAAATTTTGGGTTTTCTGTTTTTAAGGCCCTTCGAAGGCAATAGATTTTTGATCTGCGTCATTAAAAGTCATTAAATTTTAATTTGGACAGGCTGTGACAAATGTACACGTGTGTCCTCAAATCAGCAATATCACTTCCAAAGTTCGTTCACCAGAAAGAGTGGTCTTCTCTTCATGTCTGCGCCCTGTAGCACTTACTGCAGAGCATATTGGAAGTTGACACACTGAAGCCTTTTGACATGCTGGCAACAAGATGTGCACTAGCCCCAATTCAAATGGTGGCTCCAGGCTGGAGCAACATTGTGACTACTTGCAGCCGTCATTAAAACTCATTAATTTTGAACTTCCCTATACTGTATAGGAACCCTGAATTAGGTTGTCACAATGTTTTGGTCATGTTACGAGGATGGAATATGGTTTTTGGTTTTAATTCCCCAAAGGCCGCATTTGACTCCCAAACAAAGAATAGACTTTGATATTGTATATCAGAGAAATGGTTCCTACATTATTTTACATATATATACGTAAAATAATGTAGGAACCATTTCTCTGATATACAATATCAATATATAATCCATGTGGAGTATAATATTAAGAGGAGTTGCCCATAAAGAGCATAACTCTGACAAGAACAGCCTTTCATCAGGGGAATTTTAGATAATGAATACCGGGCATACATATGGTCTACTTGGAATGTGTTTAATTCAAAATCTTTGTATTAAATGTAAATAGATTTACTTTAGTCCCTTTAAGTGAAACTCGGGAGGATATGTTTTCGTAGGGTAGTGTACGCCAATTGGGGGTAAAAGCAAACACTGATCTTTGACTTTGTATTTTATTTTTAATGGTAATGTGGCTTTTGTTGACATTTTTACCGCACAAAGGCATGTATTTTTGTCATATCAAGGAGCTGTCTGGAAGAAAAGTTATTAGTCTATTTGAAATAAAAGCCGATTTACTGGACAATTCAAGCATTGTCACCAGTAATTCATGTCAGTGTGCTTCAAACATTTACAAATTTAGGCAAAGTGAAGAAATAAAAGCATTTGGCTGATTGGAGAATGTTACAGATGATCTGTGTGTATGCATGCACATTGAACATGTTGAACAAAAAGTGTAAATTTCAACGAAGCTTTGCAAATAGTATATGCAACAATCATGCCACATTGATACAGCAAAGTGAAGCTTGATTTAGCTTAGACAAGGAGCCGCTTCTCAGAGAGACATGTAGGGGTACAAGCCCCGAAGCATGCGCTGAGTAGTTACCCGCTGAAGAGTCAGATCCTTTAATATATTTAGGCTAATGCAGCCTAGGTAAAATTCTACAGAGGAACAGCAGTAATATGTACAATAGTTACATGTACTTCCATATAGGTTAGACAGAGACAGGTTACCTTATGGAGTGAACAGAGTTTGGACTGCAGAATAGGGTAACGTCAACCAGGAAGTGGTTCTAGACATAAGACTCTAGTATTAATAATTAAATGATTGAAAGAGGAGTACAATTTATCCCAAATGTAAAAAGATAACAAAAAGCAGACTTCTTTTTCAAGAGCAGGTGACAACTCAGGTCAGTGTTTGCCTACAAAGTGACTTACTTCCCCAAGCAGTTAAGGAACAATTTGGACAGAATCTGATTTGCAGGCAACATCAGTCTGCATATGAAATGGAACCAGATGTGAGGTATCAAGTAGAAACTGATTAATTCTTCTAGAATTAAAAGTACATGAAGTGCTAATTGAGCATTGTTCAGCCAGAATCCTTGTTTGCAACATGATGAAAGCTTTCTGAGGAAATTTTGAAAGAAAAAGTTGGCAGAAATGATTTAGATTTAAGACTGTAAACATGTTATTAATTTGAGTGGTCACCAGCTGTGGATATGACACTGATGTAATAAACCATCATTAAAGGAAACAACAGCAGGATTTGTAGAGTTTACAGTGCATCAGTCTAATACGCTAGTCAAAATGTCTTGACAGACTGTTGTTAGTGTTACATGTATATATGCCTATGACTTCCATTTAGAGTCGATGCATGTTACTTCCATCATGCAAACATCTAGAAAGCAGACATCGATGTTCTCAAAATTTAACCCTTTGTGTTCTAGTCATGGCAGTAGTCAAGTCTGTATTATAGCGATTCCAGCTTCACATTCATGCAAAGACATCTCATTCAAATACCAAGATGCCTTGTGTTTGTTCCAGAGAAAGTAAATTTGGTCACAAGCTTTTCTTGGCACACTTTGGAAAACTCCTCCTCCAAATTAAATGCCTATTTTAAAAGATGTTGTTTTGTTTGACCTTGGCATGAATCAACTTTTCTGTATTTTTTTTTTTTTATTTGAAATAGTCCCCCATGCATGCTGATGGTACACTTGTGACATGTTGAATTAAGCTTCAGGGACAGATCACTGCTCCCCTTGCCTTTACTCTTAAAATACCATGTGCCAACTTGCCCAAGGCGGTATTTAAATATAAATTGCTCTGTTCAAGTTGGCAGAATGTGCACGCACCAGCAGTGACCCTGCTCTGTTGCTGGAACTTCAGCAAATACTGTGTACATTTCGACCCGAGACATGCAGGTCTACGTGGTCTGACAAAATAGTTATTCAACAAAAAATCGTTTCTGTCAGAGCCTAGGAATGATCCTGGTCTCAGTTTCTGTGTAGTTTCCATGCAGTATCTTGTGGCTTCAGTCAGTTGTTGTGTTTTGCAAGGTTGCACTTCAGTGATACAGTAGTCACACTCCTGTGAAAGACTGCTCCTTTGGAGGACCACCTAGAGGGTTGGTAAGGGGTTTCCCATACTGGTGTACTGGGGCTTTTTATTTACCATACTGGCGTACAGGAAGCCCTCTTGTTTTACATACAGCGTACTATCCAAAATTTTGAAAGATTTTTATTTTCCATAATGCGTACTCTAGAAAAGAATTACCTGTACCAGCGTACCGAAATCTCCCCTTACCCCCCTTCCACCTACCTTTAAGCTTTGGGACACATGTATCAGATCCATCTGCAGTACTTTTCCTTGGTATTTATACCTGTTTTGAGAAACCACTTGCTTTATGTGACCACTTCATGAGTTGCCCAGGGGGTGGTCTTTGAAAGGAGGGGCTACTTTTATAGTGTTTCACGCTTTATTATAGACGTAAATCAAGCATGCCAATAAACCCGACTCGATGTGTACAAGTATTAAGTCTGTGTATATCTTGTCTTGTAGTTTGCAGGGAGCGAGCACTCGCGCTTCCTTCCCCCCCCCCCCACACACACACACCTGAAATGCTTCAGGAGAGGTGTGGGTGACTCGCATGCACAGTAGATTTCACAGTGAGTTTGTATGAGCAGCTTCCCTCATATCCCTCATGGAGTAAACTTCAGGAGAGTTGTCCGCAGCTTGCTAGGGATTTGTTCATGGAAAAGACCTGTTCAGGCACAGTCTGTATAGGTATTGGGAACCCAACTCGATTTGAAAGGGTATTACATCTACCGTATTCTCTCTTTTAAGTGCTCCCACCCTATTAAGCGCCCCCTCCCCATTTTTCTGGCCAAAAGGTTTAAAATATTAGAAAATTTTATATATTCTATGGTGACTTACCTGTAAATATAGCTAAAATGTTCCAAATAGACGTCTACAATTGAAGTACACCTAAATTAGAATTCCAAAGCGCCCAGGGCGCTAAAAAGGGAGAACACGGTATGTATAGTTTTAGGTACAGTCTACAGGGAATGAAAATTCCTATGATTCTATTGCACAGGAAATGAAAACAAGTGAAATCCTTTTGAGGACAAGTGACGTTCAAATTTTAATTGCCCCATGAACAAGTACTTTAAATGGGAAAAATTCACAATATGTTAAATTTCAAAGTTTGTTGGCATAACAGATGTACATAAACTCACCGTATGACATAATGATTTCCAGCTAAACATGCTCTTTCAAAGCAAAACTTTGGTACACTTCATCAGAATTAGGGAGGACAAGTGAAAATTTTGTGTCACTTGTTTTGTAGGCGAGTAATTTCAAAACAATTTTTCTGGCCTTGAGTCTGTGAGTGGGTGTTGCAGACCTCTATGGCTGGGCCAAAGTCCCAGGCAGTTGTTCAAGTGAAAAGGTGTCTTGACACCTGATCATGAAAGTACAAACTTAATACAAGTGAATACATTAGACATCAGAAAGTCTGCAGGTGTAGAACTGTTGTATTGTTGCATGGAGACTTGCCTTTGTTGTAAAGCCCATGTATTAGTATTCAACAGCTCTAAGAGGATTTAGCAAGTGAGAATGAACTGTATATAACTTGCCAGTTGTTAATGTTTGTGAGCTTATGTGTTCTCGTGGTCTGTATCACAAATACTCCTTTCAGAGTATGTGTGCCAACTCTTTAGAGGTGGACTTTGAATATCAAAAAGGTTACAGATTTATAGCCTTTGTTTATATATTGGGAGCAATATACTATATGTGGTGACTAAACCTGGCCAGATTGACCTGATGTAAATATTCCTGCATGTACTTTGTCAAGATGTTAAGCACTTCATTTGTACATATATATTGCTTGCTGTATATTATGACCGCATTGCTGACTCAGGGCCAAAATTTTGCGAGAATCTATTTGGATTTTTGTCAATTATTTTTCTTTCAAAAGAAAGACAAGTTTAGGAGAATCTTTACGAGAATGGATTCTCAAATTCTCGCCGAAATTCTGGCCCTGTGACTGGAAACTTTGGTGGACACAATGGGATAAGAATGAGCAGTTAACTAGGTGCACCAAAGTTTGAAATTATTTTGATGAGAAATACTCTAGTTGATCATGTAATACTCATCCACCCCCTATCAAAGTATGTCTCATGTTCGTTGTCCACGTTGAGCAGACAATATTTGGGAACCCACGCCTCAGAGTTTGTTGTTGACCCCTGTGTCCCCAAATCAGTGCCTGTACCTTGGTGAGTCGAGCAGTCCCAAGATGAGTAAGATGCGCTTTTGCTCAAGGAAGTCTTAGTTTTGACATTGCGAAACTTATAAATAGCACGGATCAGATAATCACTGAAACAATTAACACACATAGTCTACATGGTTTTAAATTTCAATGGAATATACTTTGTAACAAGGTGGCCCATGTGACTACAACATCATTTCAATGTTCCAGCATGGGTATCGTTGACCGGTTGGGTTAATAAATGATTATCTACAGTTCCTATGTACTGATATGGTCGAATAAAGTGAAATCTGAATCTGATGAGCTCTATGTGGTAGCAAAGTAATATTTTCACTACAAAGATTCCATTTTGTTCAAAAGAGTATGCGGTTCAGAGGTGGTCAGAGTGCACTCAGGAATTCATTTTCTCAGGAATAGATACACCAAAGCTGTCAGCACTCCATCTTGATTGATAATTATCATTTGGTCAACCAGGAACGATAATTGTTGACTGAAGCCTTTCACCTGGCTTTGAACTTCAACCCTCTGATGGTTGGCAGCCAGTGTGTGTTGACAGATCCAAATCAACTCAGTTTTTCCAAGGTATTTCTGGTTGGCCATTTGGGTGTTGGGTAATGATCCCGGCTAATACCAGAGGAGGCAGGTCAGGCATTCCTGCAGGAAACTAGGCCTCAGTAGCGTCTTTGTGAGAACACTGAACCCTCTGTGAGGCACAGGCAGGTGGGCATTCTTTGGGCTGGATACATCCCTTGGGGCGGTGCTCCCTACACACCCATAAGTCTTGGAGGAGAAGGACAGCTGATCCGATCTGGTAACTTGTAATCAGTGACCAGGGAACATTATCATTGTTGGCTTTGCCTGAACAATCAGGCATACAGGGGTGGGGTGATAGTTTCTGAGGACATTGCTGACAGCGGCAGATCAAGCTGATGAATGAGAGATCTCTTAGAAAAAGGAAATAGTTTCAGTCCTGAGTTAAATCATGTCTGTCCCTTAATTTATTCATTTGCTCTCTCTCTCTCTCTCTCTCTCTCTCTCTCTCTCTCTCTCTCTCTCTCTCTCTCTCTCTCTCTCTCTCTCTCTCTCTCTCTCTCTCTCTCTCTCTCTCTCTCTCTCTCTCTCTCTCTCTCTCTCTCTCTCTCTCTCTCTCTCTTCCAGAATAGTTAGTTCTTAAATTTCAGACCACACAAAAATATTTGAAAAAAGTAATGTTTGGATGTATTTAAATGCAGATGTGGAGGTGAATTTTTGTCCACTGTGATCGTACATACCATGTTGGGGCAACACACTCTGTTGCACATGTGATCGAAATATAGCAGAATACTGTCAGAGCTGAACCTCCCACTCACCCCACAAAAAAAAATCTGGATGAAAAATCTTTCTTAACTTAGGTATTTTCCATGTTCAGGGCCAGAATTTCGGCGAGAATCCGAGAATCGATTCTTGTAAAGATTCTCCTAAAACTTGTCTTTCTTTAAAAAGAAAACTAATTGATAGAAACCCAAATAGATTCTTGTAAAATTTTGCAAAATTCTGGCCCTGCATGTTGCTTAACATTACAAAACAAACAGAGAAAACAACATTGGTAATTAAATATATATGTATATTTAAGCAATGGCTGCATTTTGTAGTTGCACATTGGTACTGTGATGCTTAACTACATTGTTTGAACAAGGCAGTACCTACTACCCAGAACTACATCCATTTGACATGTCAGAGTACAATTTGTTTGGCAAATTTATGTCAAAAGAGGATACTTTCAGTTTCAAGTTTGAAATCTACTGAATTAACCCTTTCAGTGCCAAATTTTGGGCTGAGTCAACAGATTTCTTGACGTAGATTGGGCACATGATGAGGTCCAATGCGTGCCGAGGAAAGTTGTTGACCTGCGATATTCTCTCTGGAACTATAGGCATACTGCTACTTGAATGAAAAGTCTTTTTATGAGGAATACGAATTTGAGATCCTGGTGATAATTCAGACTTGAATAGATTGACTTTGCATGTGATTGGCACTGAAAGAGTTAAAATTGAGAAAGTTCTGCATGTTACGCAGTCTGGACAAACTCCAAAACATCAGTGTGGACAGATTTCTATACTGGAGCCAACAGAAGCCTTGTGTCCCAGACCACCAACAACCACCTCTATCTCGTTGGTCAGATAAGGTGACCTCAGTCAATTGCAGCACAGTTGATAACAGGGGCACCTAGGCAGTGATACAAGTGCATCATGCCGCCTTCTGGTATATCAGCACAGTATGTGTGGGCCAGGCCAGCTCTGTCAAGTTGCCAGTTCCTGTAATTAAGTCTACAAGTAAAATTTTTAAAACTTTCATCTGGAAATACACAAATTTATGATAAAACTTCATTTTGTTTTTGTTGTTTGTGTGTGTGTTTTTTTTTTTAAATTTTTAAAAAGAGATGAAATTCTTGTTTTGTGGTCATTTGAACAGTAAAAATGTTTGCTTACATATACAATGGCCCCCCTGTTATAAGGCCACCCCAAACGCAGCCAAAAAGTGGCCTTATAAGAGTGATGGCCTCTCGGGGAGGGGGGAGGGCAGGATAATAGAAATACCATACTTTCTACACAAGAATGCTGGCCTTTCAATAGGGGTGACCTTTGGTGAGAGGGGCCTTGTAAGAGGGGGGCCACTGTATGCACAATTGTAAGGCTGACTGATTCACATGGACTCTAGTGTCACACAAGTCACACTGAAGTCAGGACAAGAAAGAAAAAAAACATTTTTTTGGGGGGGGGTAGGTGCTTTTTTTTTTTTTTTTTTTCACTTTTACAAATATGATTAGAGCGGGTTGAACGTGACAACTGTCAGCTGCACTTGTTCTGAGAATTAGAACAGCCGAAAGAGAGCCCAGTTGCTGAACAAGCAATAATTCTCTGTGTGCAGATAAAACCAAGGGAATTAACTGTGATGTAATTTAACTCTTTCACTGCACTGGGTTTCTCAGTCAGCAACTGTCCTGTGAGTCAATAGTTTACAGAGCTGTGCATGTACTTGTGACTCGGTCAGTGCCGGGTTTTATACTGATTGAGCAGCTGTTTCTTCAGCAAAAGGTCTTTTTATGAAGAATTTGACTGAAAAATCACTATAGCACTTCATATGAGCATGATTTTTTATTTCATTAGGGTTAAGTAATAGAACAGTAGTGACTTTTGGTGAAAAAGTCAGTGCAAGCTTTCTGGCATTGTCGTATTTTTGTTTTAGTCAGGGTTAAATGACAGAAAAAAAGGTGACTTTTGGTTTAAAAAAAAAGTCAGTGCAAGCTATCCGGCATTGTGTGTCATTCACCTTCGTCTGGGGTTTGTAGACCCCTGTCCAAAATATTACATTTGTTTGGAATGTGCTGCCACTTACACCTGACCCTGAAGTGTATGACCGGAAGTTTTCCATTAACTTCTGGAGACAGATTACGCTTACATGTTTAATGTGTTGTAATACAACTTTTGACGTGCGGTGCTTACATGTGTGTGTGTTTACATAACATTCACTCTGCCAGTGATGCAGGAAGTTGGAGCCCCAGCCAAACCAAATAGTTTGTGAAACTTGAGAAATTTGTTCAAAATTGAAATTTATAAAGGGTGGTTTGTGTTCTCTGTGTCCATAGTCATACTGTTTTGTACATACTTGTGCTTGCACAAAATAAGAATAAGGACAGAGACTTAAAACAGATTTTTATTTACTCTAAGGTCATAGTAGCTTTGAATTTTTATTCCAGCCCGTGATTTGACTTGACACTTGTTCAACATTCAATGTGAAGAACATGTGTTTGGGTGCCAATATTGTAAGGTCTGCATGTTGTACATTGACTGCTACAACAGCAGCTTGACTTAGCCTGCAAAAAATAATAATTAGAAAAAACACAAAAAACCCACGCTGAGAGCCTTTACCACTGGATCTAGATGAGTTTAACCCTTTCATGTTGCATCAACTAACAGCACTTGTATGTAAAATGTTGCTTATATAGTTTCTACTATTGCTCTGTAATTAGGGAACATTTTGAATAAACATTGTAATGAGTCCAATGATGATCTACATGTAGCATACCCCAGGTCAACAGCATTCCTTTGTATAGGGCGGGCACTTTATGTCCATCCCACATTGAGGAGAGCTGTTGACTTGAGTGTTGATCTAACCAAGAAAGGGTTCTGCATGGTTATATATTCATCAGACAAACTGCAGCAGCTTTGCAGCTTTATTGAATTAATGAGGCAGAGCTTAGGTAATCCATCATGTCCGTCCATCCCAAAACTTTTCTGTGAATGCAATACATTCCACAGTTTCAAGTTAACTCCATATAACTTTCAGGACTTACAAAGGGTATGAGAATTTAGGCTGCTAATGACATCGGTGGTATCACCCAATATAAAAATATGAGAATGACTTTTTTAGCTCTGCTGACTACAGGTTGCAGAGCTTATGTGATCACCGATGTCCATCTGTCTGTCATTCTGTTTGTCCATATATCGTAAACATTTGTTTGTCAACATGAGACTTTCTACAGTTTTTCAGTTAGGGTCTTGAATTTTTTTGAGCATATTGTATACATAAAAATTACGGTTGCTTCGTAATTGGTGGTGCCACCTGGTTGATTGTATAGCACAGGATCCAAAAAGTGAAAATAAAAATTTAAAATGCTCCGGTGTGTGTGATTTTCAATGGATCCTTACAAAATTCGGTGGAAATATTCTGCAGGCAATAACTATATTGGTAATCCAAACAATACTAATGGGACCACCTGTAGGTGAACTGGAAATACTTCTTATTTTGGTAAAATTCATGGACTTCATTATCTTAAGAAATTATAAGGCCAATTTCACCAAGTGTATGACAAAATGTGAAACTTCAATGTTACAAAGTATGGGTAACCTTGACCTACTTTCTCATGTTCATCGAGGGAATACATTTCAGGAAATGATTTTCTTGTGATGGTCATTACATCTGAAACTGTGAACACACATCCATTTACCAGTATAGGGATATATTGAATTCAACATGTTGAGAAAGAATAAGGCTAACATAACCAAATATGCCACAAATGTTCATCATATATGGAACTCCGATATTGCAAAATATGGATGACCTTGACCTTCTTTCTCAAGGTCATGATGGGCATGTATCTTGAGAAATGTTTTTTTTTTTGTTGGTTTGTGATGGTCATTACATTTAAACTTAGGTTATTTACATCCATATACCATTACAGGAACATTACACAGCCAAAAGTTTATTCCACAGGGAGTCATGGCAGCACCCCTGGTGGTAATGATTGGAACCACATGTAACATCAAAGACCTATATCAAAACACATTATACTTATTAATTTATTGTGCTAAATTGCTAACAAATTGAGATTGAACTTTAAAATTTACACCAAATATGCATTAGGCCAATGGTCAACCTTGTAATATGTTGCATGACCTCGATCTATTTTTCAACATCATTAAGCACTTTCGAATAGGACTTTAAAGGTATGAGTGCTACAGGTCAATATGCTCTGAAAATCCCATCCCATCAAAGTTGACTTTTTGTCATTTGCGGTAAACGATATTAGTGATCTTCCATCATACCAAGTGGTTTTGTCGTGGCCTTTTGATTTTTGTGAGAAAATTAAGCCTAAAACTGTGCATCACTGTAAGCATCTGTTAAAAGATGTCAGTGTTTACTTAGACATGTATGTTAATTCACCTAAGCACCAGCCAGGGTATGTGCAGTGAGGCTTGGTTTCCCATTATGCCCACAGTAACTGGTCTGATTAGGTACCTGCCTATTTAGCAATATAAGCCACAGTCATACCCATGATCAAAAGAGCATGCAGCCCTTCACAAGGAAAACAAAACAAGCTGAAACCACATAATGGCTGAAGCTTATGCATGACAAGATCAAAACTCTTCATTTCCAATGTATTTCAATGTTTTTTTTCACTGTGACAACACATAAATGGCAAGCCCTTTGCATGATTATACTGTCAGACAAAAGTACAATGTGGGGAAGCCAGTAGATTTCATGTAATGACCTGTTACACTTTCAAATCTTCTGTTTCATCTTTCACTGCAGATTTCTTGGAAACATGTTTTTACATAACATCTTAAACTTTGTGACAGTCTAGCTCAAAAAGTACATGTTTGATCATTCTTACAAACTCAGTGGGGTTTGGAAGATAAGAATGTAACTTGGGAAGTCATTTCTGAGTTTTTAGATGCTCCATTTCTTTATATTCACTTTTGAAGCTCCAAAAATGAAGTAGTTGCCCAAGTCTGCCAGAAACCCTTTGAATGCTCATTTTATAAAATGAAAACTATCATGTGTAAAGAAAAACAAAAAAATTGAATTCCAAAGATAGGATTTAAGGTACAGTTCAGTAAATTTTCAAGCTTGCATCTGTTACATGTTTGGAGAAATCGTGTTGCAAAGTGTAAATGAGACCCCTTTACAAAAGCATTGCTTATATTTGGCCGTAATAACGTACAAACTTTCTGTTCATGCGAGAGAAAACTACACATCTGTACAAAACAGAAAATGTATAGTTTTATGAGTGTAGATACGGAAATATAGTCACTTTGGTACATGTAAAGTGGAACTCCTCAGCAGGTGTCAGGGTAGCTCTGCTACCTTAAATTCAATAAGGATGAAGAATAAGAGGAAAAGACCAAATGGGTGTTGGTGTGGAAGTTTGATGTGGCATCATATGGATGACCTTGAGTAATTTCTCTGGGTCACGGAGGAATTGCATTTCAGGAAATGAATTTTTTGGCGAGGGTCATCAGATTATATGTCATATCAGCTGAGCTGTAGGCCCATGGGCCTCTTGTTATATAAAACAATTCCTATATTTTTACAGGAAAAATAAATTGGGCTCTTTATCATACTGTGGTTTCTTTATGACCTTAATATATGTATCCACATTCGAAAAAATGATGGAAATGTGACCCATTAGTTACACTAAGCTTACTTAGACTTACTTAAATGGTTCATTACCTACAGCTTTTATGATGCATTGAAAGCTTATAAGTGGCACCGCAGATTGGACTGGTATGATTGAACAAACTAACCAACAGGCAGGGAGGGATGAGACGACCGACTGTAAAAATCAAATGGGACCAACCATAATTGTCCCGTGAGAGACACTATCATAACAAAATATATGGATCGCTCTGGAAGGGCTCAGCTCTGCATATGAGAACTTATATAACTCAAATACACGTTGCAACATATGAACTATAAGTCTGTATCTATTACATGTACTGGCCTGGGGATCAAGATATCTGGTGGCTGTCCCGTCAGTGATGCCAAAGTAGCCTGGTGGCAAAACCTGCCACTCTGTTTACAAAATATACCAATATTACCACATCAATATCAGAGTTCTCCCCAGAGCCCTACTGTTGTATATATTGTAGGGTTGTGGTCCTGTAATTAGGGCTCTGACTTAGGTTTCCCACTATAAGGTATAGGAGGATAGGGCTGTAATTCTTGAAATTTGCTCCAAATTTGGAAGTCTCACTGCACTGCTTGGATTATCTGGGAAAAACCCTGAATATTGTTTATTTTGGTTGCGGATGTCTATATAATTGAATTGATGTTACAAGTCTACGGTGAGTTATAACTTCCTGCATCAAACATATTCTAAATCGTCACAGTCAGTTACTAATACTCCATGGGGGAACCTGGGGTACAGAAATATATACACCCTGGTTTTTGACATCGTTGAGTTCTGAGGCCATGGGCCAAAATCACAGACTATTGATACATAAACCAGCAATTGATATTGGCATTTCCTGAGGTCAAAGGCAGAAGCATATACTGGTATACCCTAGCTGGGCTCTTTCATGGGATGGGCCTCAATCCAAAATTAAGAAATTAGTAGGCCTATATTGTATGCATGTCATTTTCTTTCTGCCATCACGCGCATGATCCATGTGGTTTCTCTAGCTTTCATGCACAATTTATGCCACATAATGTGAGGTGTTACAGGGTGTAAGCCATATGCATGGCAAACTAGGTCTATTAACGGATGAAGCCGGGGAAATGGGATGGTGCACCTGTCATGTATGCTACAGGACCGACCGGGCCCTCCATCAATGACACAGCACAGGCTAAATTTTGAAACACCATGAAAGGAACTCCTGGATGCCCCAGTGTCTAAATAGATATTTGTTGCAATAAATATACATGTAAGTGGTTTTATGTTCAGCCTGACAGCCATATAATATGACTTGAACCGGGATAAATTTACAAACGGTGTAGACTAACTGGAAATGAAATCTGTGACTAAGCATAAGTCTATTAATGTGGACATCTGCCAAGATGTACATTCAATGATTCACATTGAGGTGGTACTTTGTGAACTTAAGGTCCATTAACCCTTCATCTTGGCTGTTTCTGTGTTGACTTTAGGGTTCAGTTCATGATGATTTCATATTCAAATTCCTCGTGTCCATTAAAGTACCAGCAAATCTAGTCTAAAGACAGAAGTAAAGTTTTGGTGGGCAGCTTCCTGTGCTGTGGGCACTAAAGTGCAGGCTTTAGTGCCCAGAGCATGCCAATATAAGCTGTTGACTGAGATTGGTTTCAGTGTGGAATGAGTTAAATGGTAGTTCCTTGAATTGTGTTGCTTGTATAGTTGCCCAAGTTCCATACTGTTCAAACAGTTCATTCTTAGCTGATGTTCCTGTACAATCATATGCAGGGAAACCTGTTTTGAGAGACCACTGTGAGGAAAGAGCACCTGCCTTTTCAGACCAGGTTTACAATGTCTCTTTTGCTATCTTTCCCATGTTATTGCACCTCTATTGAGAGACCACTTGCCTTATGTGACCACTTTTTGGCCTGTCCTAGAGGGTGGTCTCTCAAAACAGATTTTACTGTAGTGCATTACATGCATGTTACACATGATAAACATGTACTCACATGACATGTATAAAGCTCAGTTTGTTCCTAAATACATACAGGTATATTATTAAATTTATAACTTCTGAAGAATGTTCTTTGGCCTGAAGAGTTAGGTTTATTGTCATGCATGGAGAACGTTATATTTCCAAACACAATGATAGGCACCAGCAAACTTTTAATCAGAACTTGGACTGCCACAATGGAAGCTGGACGTACCTATCTGTCTATCTATCTGTCGGTCTGTTTGTCTGTCTGTCTTGTCCGTCTGTCCGTCTATATAGGGACTGCTCTGAACATTAGCCATATATATATATATATATATACATATATACATATATATATATATATATATATATATATATATATATATATATATATATATATATATATATATATATGTATGTATATGCAAATGACGTTTAATACATAAATGCCTGCACAGGTAAAGGACTTTAGTTTACTTTATTGATAGGGCCAAGCGTAAAACTGTATGGTTGTCATTTAGGTACTACATGCTTGTATGCACATGTCACTAACAGGACAATTTTTCAAAGTGTCAGTCAACATGTCTTTACTGAATTAGTGTGTGAACTTTATGCACTCCCCAGTCTCTTGATCTGATATTGGGGGTTTCAAGTGGTGTTTTTATCAGAACTCATACATTGTAATTTATTAGGATCATGTTAACAGTGATAGCTTCTTCAAGAGATTACCTGAGGACTCCATTCAATTCTGGTGGTACAAGCTAGGAGATACTTCTTTGAAAGAGTATGGATTTGAGAAGAAAGCTGTATATCTGTCATGGAAATGAAATCTTCAAAGATAGAGGTCCCAAACCCAAACTGTCTCTCATGGAATGGACCTTTGGAATTTTTGCAAGGCCTCTGTAAGAACCAAGATAGTTCACAGGTTTCAGTTTAAATTCATGTGTCCCGATTGTGACACAAAATAGTCTTGACTTTTAAGAGGTTGCCTTGAAGTAAAAAGGAAGACAATGTGGAAAAAAAAAAGATTTCCTGATTTGATAGAGTTGGCTTCTAGTTTTGCATGATAGTACTTTGTATTTTACTTCTTACATGTTTGCATTGATAGATGCTGCGTCTGGAAGTGAACAAATAAAAATGCGAAACAAATGCAATCTTCAACCTCAGAAAGACACATACTTATTAATTTTGTTTATCTTATGACCTCGTTTGCACTGAATGTAGTTTGAATGAAAATTTCATTCACTGGACTTTTCTTTGTTTACAAGGGTTCGCCCCATGGGGAGGACCCTTTATGTTTTTGGGTTATCTGTCCATCCGGATTTCCGTCCATCCACATGTGCACATTCTCGAAACCGCAATATCTACAGAATGCCTGAATGTATTTTATTCAAATTTGGCAATATTCTAAATTTTTCCTGGCAAGATGAACTGATTAGAATTTGGTGTCAGCATGACCTAATTTGAGCAAATGGCGGACCCTTCAGTCAACGCTTTTGCGTTGAAGGTATGTCTAGTTAAATCATACTTTAGGTATACATGTATACTAGTAGATTGATATTTTTACGGCTGTAACCACTGCATACATGTTTCCTGCTGATTAAAAGTCACTAATGGGTCAGTCTCCAAGGTACCTATGTTCACCCAGTTGTATTTTTAAAACTAAAGGTGTATTTCAGGCGGCCCCTACTAGTATATAAAGGAAAAAGATCCTACCTTAAGAAAAAAACACCAAATTCAGCACATATACATGTCAACTTTATCCTTTGGGATTTTCACCAATATACTCAACAGTAACAGGACATGAAAGAGAAGTACCTGTATTTCCGAAAAGAGTCAATTTTGTACACAAAATGGACTATTGCCATCAAAAGAGAGGACCATCATGTGACACAATGCCTTTCAATGGGAACAAAATGACAGACCCTTCTTCTGTGTTGGTTGGCCGCTGAGTGAGGGTCGGCACGACTGGCTGGTAGGCCGAGGTCTACTTCATGTTTGCTGATCAGTTTAACCCTTTCCCCCTTGAATTAAGACTGAGTCAACAGCTTTCCTTGGCATGGGTTGGGCACAAACCCATGCCAAGGAAAGCTGTTGACCTGGGGCATGTTATTTCGATAGGTCTCATCTTCAATTCTCAGTCAAATTGTTTTTCATTGCTGGTGAAATCAGTTACAAACGCTGAAGGAGACGACATTTGACCACCAGCCGGTTTTGGCCAGTTTAAGGGGGAAAGGGTTAAATGTTCAGTACATGTATACAATGTATCTTCAAAATGATTAAATTGCCAATCCAACTTTGATTCCCATGCACAATAAATTCCTTATTGCAAGTCAGGTTGTGTGCAAGATTCAATGTTTAAAAGACTGCGTGTGTCATTCATTCTTATGGTCTGTTAAGCCTTGCTGCATGTACACCCTAGGGGCAAAAAGTCAGTATTATTTATTGTAGGATTATATTTTGGCAGCTTTCAAGGCACACAGATTTGCTTGGAAGCAAATCTTATCTAGTTTTGTAATGATGATCACCTGCATCATTATCAGACCAACAGTCGATTAAGCTACCTGAGGGTAATATTTTGTAAGCAGAGGTGGCTAAAATATCGGTAGCTTTGTAACAGTATGCTGCAGAACATATGCTGGAAGGCTAGCTGTTCAGGAATGTCAGTTTCGAAATTTGCTTCCGTCTTCTGGGAAGTAGGAGTGGGGGATGGGGGGTCACGGGATCATATTTCCGCAACTTTTTTTTAGGTAGAAACTGGTCCAGATTTTTTATTAGATAAACATGCAGTTCAAGTTTAGTTACATTAATACTGAATACTGTATGGACATACACCAACTGACATGGTAATAGTTCATGGGGTATCATTCAACATCTAAATGTAAACATTTTAGTCACAGATCTCAGTCTCCCTGGCAGAATGAATGATGAAAACAGTCTAGGTTCAGCTGCAGGGCTGTGCTACCAAGTTACAAACTTTGGAAGAATCCAAGAAGGGGTCAAATTTCCAGTTAGTAGTTTGAAACAAGACCGGTAAAGGAAAAGTGAATTGTTTGAGCAGTCCAAGCTGGTGAAAATAAAACATTTCCCCGTAATTTTTTGTCCTCTGGCGTCTTTGTCAAAATCATTGCAGCTGTTCGTGATGGAAATGTGTGTCACTTGGGTACATTTTTGCATAGATAGAGGCAGGTGTGTTTGTGTTGCAGGTTGCAGCAATGCCCGAATGTTAAACACACTTCAAAGTGACGTGTACAAAGTACGATTGAAAATTTTACAATTGCTTGGCTGTAGCAGTGCAATAAGTAAGAAGTTAAGCATATTTTTTTTTGTTTAAATGACTCCATTCAGTACAGATTGTGGATGGGGAGATAGACTATACCTACTCTTTCTTGATCGTTGCAAGGCCTTCCATCCTCGCATGTCTATCATGGTCAATCCATCAATATTGACCCTTTCATTGCCAAATTTTGGACTGAATCAACAGCTTTCTTCCAATGTGCGCCGAGAAAAGCTGTTGACCTGGGGTATTCTCTCTGAAACTATAGGCATGCTGGTACTTGAATGAAACGTCTTTTTACAAGGAATACAAATCTGGGATCCTAATAATAGTTAAGACTAGTTCGACCTAAGTGGCTCGACTTAAGATGTGATTGACACGGAAAGAGTTAAACCTCTGAAACAAATGCAGATTTTGCATCTTATAGTCTGTCCTTAGCTTGAAATATTAACAGTGGCACCTGGCTTGAGAGACCACCTCTTCAAGATATTTTGCTCAGTATATTTGATGTTATTTACTGTCTCCTATAAGAGATCAACTCACAGTCTTTCAAGAGAGCTCCACTGTATGTGGATCACTTGTAACAGTTACAGTTATCTGTTGAGTATGAAGGGAGACAGAACATTTTCAAAATGGAGAATGCAGTTAGGAAGTGACCTTTTTGATAGATCATGAGGGCAACTATTTGCCATCATCAACAGGATAAACAGGCGAAGAGACACATCCGATTTTGTAATATGGAATGATATGCCCCACATATTTGTTTGGCTGTGTGCAAAATTTATGAATGCGCTTGCCATGGAGTTCACATTTAATTTTAGTGAAAGCCTGATTGATGACCACCGGTGATAATTCTTACCAGGTATCAGAAAATCAGGCTTTAATCTACTACCAATGCTGAGTGGAAGAATTGAACACACAGTGAGTCGCGGGAACACGGAAATATGGAGAGAGGTAAGAGATGACTTTCCCCAGTGGCAGTAGTCTCATCAAGACGGCCAGGTAGCTAAATATAGGGACAGGAATGATGACAATCCAGGAGGCCCGGGAACACACCCTGACTACCATCCCGGCAGGACACTGCGGCAACTACGACTGGCATCCCAGGCATGGCACACTACATCAAGCCAAGGCTGTGCTTCCTGGGCAATGGGATTGTATGAATGTTGCTTTACAGGGTTTACGAACAGACTGGGCTCACTGGCAGCTGAATCAATTGTGCAATTCTTATTTAACAAATCGTCACTGCGTGCAAGGAGGGTATCTATCGGGCCACCCTTCCGCACACACAGTGTGTATGAATGAAAATGTGTTTACTGTTAGACTACAGACTGACCAAATTTGGTAGCTCATTCAAGTGCAGAAATGTGACAAAGACCTCATTCTTGGACATGCTGGGTTGTCAGAGCTGAAGTGCGCTAAGTGAGAGGAAGAATGAAGCACCTGGAAATAACTGTAGACCTGTCATACCAATAAACATTGACATAGCCACCGCTGAGCCCAGCCAAGAACAGAGGGCTTATACAACTGGAAAAGAACCTGTGAAGATACAGAAGCAATTTCAAGACTGCCCCTTTTTCAAAATTTTCCAGAATACTGTGGTTACTCTTAACTTGTATCCTTTATAGCACTGGGAACTAGACATATATGCAGAATTTTGCTGAGATGGTTTACGTACAAAATTATGGTCTTTCCATCCACAACTTTCTTCCAACAACTAGGGTAGGCCCAGGAACACACCCTGACTACCATCCCGGCAGCCCAACTTGGCTGGGCTCAGCACCATATCATTCAAACAGTAGGACTTGGGCTTTTTTTTTCTAACTTTTGTGGGATTTTGCTATTTTTGACTTCTCCATACTGCCGCTAAGATTGTTCTGAACCTGGGTGGAAATGTAGCTTGTGGAAGGATCAAACAAAGTTGTTCACTGTATCATGATACTCTGTATCCCTTACTTTTAACAAGTTTTTCAATTTGGGTGAATCTTCAGTTTCCCAAACAGTGTACAATATAATTCTCTGCATTTATACATTGGTCGATGTGCACATTGCTATTGATAACACTGCAAGTCAGTGGGGATTGTAAGTCACATTTTTTACTTCTCCCAAACCGTTGAACAGATTCACTTCAGATGTGGTGGCGATGTACCTTGAAATTTTGGTCTTGGTCACACTCCAGCAATTTTTGGAATTAATGACTTCTTTTGTTCCTTTTTCTTTGCAAAATCTTAAAAGATTTTCTCCGAAATCGCTAAAGCCAAAACCATTCAGTACATGCAGCTGTCATTTTCTAAATTGTAACAGATTGTGAGAATTTCGAAAAATCAGTACGTGGATACGTGGATGTTAGCGACAAGGCGACCTTGAGATGTCATTCTGAAGTTCACAGGACCACTTCAGTCTGTGTGTGTGTCCGGTCACTTGAGCATATGACTGGCATAGTCCTCTAGTTACTGTTAAAATGGAAAATTTCTGTTAACATATAATGACTATAAAATGATAAAATTTAATGTAGGGGGGGGGGGCTTTAAAAGATGCAGTTCATCTACAGTTAGGCACATGTATATATGCAAGTGAATGTATGTGGATGCTCCTTTTTCGTTTACATTCAATTTCCAGTAGTTCTCATATATTACATATAATATAGGAAACCATATCATTGCATCATTGGATCTCTTCTTGTTGGAAAAAAAATAACAGATATTTAAAATAAAAACCCAAAACAAAAAAAAAAAAGCTTGCAATGTACACATGAAGTCTGGGTAAGACTTTGCCTCTATCATGTTTATTGCTCCCAGGTGGACTGTAAATTTCTTTCTGTACCTCTTGCAATTCTATCAGAGAAAGTTTCTTTAGAGGAACTTTAAGAGCCTTAATCCTATCTAAATGTCAGTTTTTACCCTGTAACAGCATCAGTTGTGCCAGATTTGCCACTTTTATCATGCCCAGCATCCGTGATTTCACAAATGTTGACCTTTTGTTGGGCCTGGGCATAAATCCTGGGAGAAAGTGACAACCTGGGCAGCTTTTGAGCTCCCGGTGGTCCATGTGACTATTTTCGTCAGCATCGATTATTCAAATTGGTCATAATTATGACAAACTAATTGCGCCACTGTTAGCCAACAGAGAGCATTGTCTGAACATTTGTACCTTTGAAACAGTGATGTTTGGCATTTTGAAATTAACTACTCTGGTGTCAAATTTAACCACGGAAAATCTTTTGTATGTAGATGAAGTACTGAACTTTCCAATGATACCAAACATGGGGTGTTTACTTGAAGTGTTCAAACCCCACAGAGGGCATAAACAAATTATACCATTATTTTTGCATTGTTTTGCCAATTATCAACCATCAAAAGGCTTTAAAGGGTTAATACTTCTGTCAGACCTTTGCCTTGTCTTTTTCCTCAGGGTTTCCGTTACCCCCCCCCCCCAAATGGGGGTATATTACCCTTTCAAAACATGAATTCAAAGGGTTCCAACTCCCTATACAGTGGTCCCCCTCTTATAAGGCTACCCCAAACACAGCCAAAAGGTGGCCTTATGAGAGGGGTGGCCTCTCTTGAGGGGGAGAATATAATGAAAATACCACACTTTCTGCACAAGAATGCTGGCCTTTCAAGAGGGGTGGCCTCTGGTGAGAGGGACCAAATAAGAGGGGGACCACTGTTTTTTTTTGTTTTTTTGTCAATCTTGCAAAATATAGCTAAAAATTTGATTCTCTTTTAGGTTGGGACCCTGGCCTCTGAAAAAATTCTTACGGAAACACTGTCACGTTTTAAAATCTGACGAAATGGTAACATTTGAATGTAATTTAACCATATTTCTTGTGTTTTACATCAACTTGAGCAGCAGATCTCTCTAACTTTCTGCAGAGACCTTGGACCTTGTTGAAAATAAACTAAGAAGTACATGTATGTGTGGAAGGAGGTGACAGTGTTCAAGTGTAATGTTTGGGCACAAATACTCCATTGAAAACAGTAGAAATCTATATATGTTTGGTTGGTTGTTTTGTTGGCAGCCTGTTTCATGCGTGATTTGGCATTATATGCTGGGAAGCCTTTTTTTTATATTGTTAATGACCACAGTTTCATCTTTCAAAATGCCTCACTAAATACGCTGTTAAAAGCCTGTTTTGACATGGCTGTGATGGACACCTGACCATTACAAGAGAGGCTATAGATGCAGAAAAACAAGTTCCTATTGGCAATCTGACACCAGCCTCTGGGATACCTATTACACATGTGTCTAACCTTCGATAATTGTCACTACAAAACATGTCAATCTTGACCCCGTAACAAAGGCAGTAAATATGGCGCACATTAAGAGGTTAAAACACAATGTCATTAACCTAATTTTCAGTGACACAGTACCAGTTACACTAACATGACTCTTGCGGACGTGTGTCCAGGCGGATGTTTTCGCTCGGGGAAGCAGTTTAATGCCCGAGCTGTAATTACCCTGTCAGGATGGATTAGGAACAGAGAAGTCGTTGTCATTGAGCACCTTTTATTGAAAAATGAGGCAATGATTGCACTTGTGAGAATAAAATTAGATGTAATTTTAAAATTTTGAAACTGAATAGAAAGTGAACCACTTTGATTCTTAATTTTCAAACATTCTATGCATGGGCTGGTGTGTGTATATGCTTACGTTTTTACCCCAGCTGACTTGTTGGTCAGCTGAGGTTTTGTGGTGGGTCTTTGTCCATCATCCGTCCGTCCCATTGTTTGCCTGGTATCTACAACTGACATTTTGTACTTTTTCTCCAAAACCATCTGCCAGATTCACTTCAAACTTGGTGGTAATGTACCTTGGATAGGCCCCTACCAAGTAAGGCCAACTAGTTGTGCTCCAATGATTTTTTTTATTTTTAATTTCATTTTTTGGGACCAAATCTTCAAAAATATTCTGAAACCACATGGCCAATTGCTATGAAATTGCATGGGGACACTTCTGGAGACGCCTAGACCTTAATTTGGTCAACAGGTTGTGCTACAGTTTTTTTTAGCTCGGCTGACTTGTCAGTCAGATGAGCTTATAAGATGGGTGGTGATCCATCATCCATTGTCTGTCGATTCAAAATGGATGGACGAATTGGTGAAAATGAATCAAAATGCAGCTAGGAAACATTATATGTATCTGAACCTGGTGGTTCATCAATGACCTATAATCTTTAAACAGTCATGATGAAATCCAGATGAACTGGAAAAATATCTGTCCTGAAGACCTGATGCTGAACCTGTAAAAATGATAGCAACACAAAGGCATCTTTTCTTGATGTTGCGATTGAGATAAAGGGTAAGAAGTACATAACAAAAATATTGGACACGAGAGATCAATTCAAGTTTGAAATTATTTCTTTTCCAAGCTTCAGAGGAAACATTTCCCGAAAAGCAGCATATGGAGCGTGCATCAGTCAAATACTAAGTGTGGCTGTGCATTGATAGGAACACAACACTTACACAAGATTGCGTCCGATGTGTCCAAACACTGTTGAAGAAACTCATTTGTAAAGTTACAATATGTAATGTCAAAAGACAAAAAGCTACACAAAAATGCTTTCGCTTTCAGAGGCATGACCATATACCAGGACGGTATAAATTGTTGTTCCAGGATCTATTTAAAATGTGCCTAAATGGTATGTAATAGGTTTGAAATTATATCCTGCAAGTGCTGTTCATGGTAGGGGGCGAGAGTTTGGCCAGCAATGTATACTTAAGGCAGAGATACACTTTTACAGCACTTTACACAGAAAACATGACTTTGCTCCAAACATGTCCTGGTATACACAGGACTTCTCATTTGCGATCATATAAACTATATTTTTTCTAAAAGTATACATTTTGTTTAAGGTATTAAGAATGATGAACGTGGTTATGGAGAACATTATGTGTCCTTTCATTTGACACTATAAACTAAATTTGATTTTTATTTTCTAAAACGCTATTTTAGATTTCATGCAAAATTTAAGAATTCTAATTAATATGTAATTACATCAATAGCAATACTCAAAAGCCTGTAGAATTCAGTCAGCAGAGCACAGGATCACCATGATCCTCTTGTTTATAGCTTTGTTTGGGATTTCCAAAAACACAGTTTTTGAAGAAATGGCATGAAATGTGTTATTCAGGTCACAAGTTCTGTTTATTTTGCATGTTAAATCAATGAAAATTTAGTCTTCTCCCCTGAATTTCCCTTCTTGTGACCCCCCTGAAAAAAAAAAAAATCCTAATGGAATCACTGCCTCTATCAGAGACTCTCTGGTCATCCACACCCTATTGTTCCTTTAATCACCCCCAAAATACATTCTTTAATTTAGTGAAACCATAAAACCATTGTATCAGAATGATATGCATTGTGTTTCAACAAAAGTCCATTTATCTTCATGGGTCATTGAGCCTGGGGTGTAATTCTTGCTGTCACGCAGATGTGTACAGTTTTTGCAGAAAAAAAAAATTTCCGACAACTATCTCGGAATATCTTTCTGTTGTGTTTCAGGTGAAATGAATGCATCTGAAGGTTTCTGTTTGGTTGGCTTTTCTAAAGCCCATAACAGTCAGGTGGTTGCGACTTACCAATGAGTTGGTCTGGAGACTGAAGTCTGACAAAAGAGAGGGAAAAAAAACCCCTGTTTTTTATGACTGTCTATGAACACATGTCACTCAGCAGACATTGCGGTCTGTTCTGGTTTCACAATGAATTGACACATCAGGAAAGAAAAAAAGATATTAATTTTTCAGTGGAATTCTCGGGAGAACAAAAAACCCTTGTTCATATTGTACAAAGAAAAACTTCTCATCTTGCCCAGTGTGTTACACTCACTGGATTAATATTGATTCACTGTGTAATATTTATTAGTTATTTGTTAGGGAGTCGTAGGCTCATTCATGTGTTCTTGCACGCGTTGTAACTATGGGACTTGAAGCATTTCTTGAAATTGAATAGAATACCGAGTTTCGCTTCTGCAGCTGCTACGATGAGTATTCATTCTCATGTTTATCATAGTCAACTCTGGTGCCATCCATGTAAAAAAGGGAATAAATCTCGCAAGTTTTATCAATTTATGAGATTCCTACTCATCGTAGGACAGAATACACAGACAAATTAAACCTCGCTCATGAATGGGATTTTAAGATTCTATTTAACCTGAGACAAAAACATTTTTTTATAAATCTCTAATTATCAGGGCTGTCATATTGCATAGGATTATAGTTCTGTATGAGGGTTGGATCGAGTTTGAAGTTGGGTGACCTTGAGCCAATTCCCAAGGTCACAGGGCCACAGCAGTGAATTTGGTTCCCACATGATAAGTTGAGAAGTTTTTGAGCCCGGGCTTTTATAGTCCTCTGGAGCGTAGTTCCCCTGTAAGGGCTAGCTTAAGTTCAAAGATTTTCATATTGCACACAAGTGACAGGTTCCATTTTTCTGTCCATCCATCATTCTGTCCGGCAGCTCATTCAGCGCCATTCTGGGATGAGGTGAGTGAGGTGAGGGGGTGGGGGAGGCATGGAATCTCTGATTGCCTTTTAATTTGCAAATTAAAAATAACTTATAATTTTTTTTTTTTTGTAATCCTCAAAGCATGTGGTAAAGTATTTCAAGAATTTTGAACCAGAATATGTCAATGCTCGCACGTGTTCCATTGTACCCTGGGGCAGAGTTGTCTCTTAACAGCACCATCAGGCTTTCAAAAAATGTCAAGCTTTCAACTTGACTATAAAGCTGTCAGTGCCACCCATAAATCTTTAATTTTAGCAAAAAATGCACTTATTTTCATGTTTTTAGGCCCAAATAGCACTTTTTAGGGCACAAATTGACTCGATGGAGCAGATGAGAGGAGATCAGCCTTCAAGAGTAAGCAAAAATGTAAATTAAACTTTTTTTCCCCTGGGGAAAACTCTGCAGGAGGATCTGAAGAACTCTTCTTCTTGATGGATGAAGAAAGCGGTAAGATTCATGTAAACAATGCATGGATATAAATCTTGTTTTGTCCAACGCTTGGGACCCAGTAGTTGATAACTCTGCCCGATTGTTGTTCATTTCAAAATCTGCCACTTTCTTTGATAGCACAGCCAGCAGGTGGTCAAGTAACGCAAGCGCCAGTTGTCAACTCTCTTGCTGAACAATGGATGGCCTCATTGTGTTGTGATGTAAAGTGGGGGCGAGAAGACTGCACCACATGAATTCAAGGGACACCGTTAAATATTCAACCCCTCATGTTGCACATCTGATGTTGGCGATTAACGATTGTGGAATATATTTTGGAAATAATCTGGCACTTGTACATTAGAGCATCAGTAGAATTTAAGGGCATTTGTAGGCATACTAATGATGTAAACCTAGGGTTAATCAAAGTAACCCCAGTGATAATGGATCCCCCATCCTCAGATGGGGGTCTTTTCCTGACAATGTGGTATGTAAATTAATCTAGTTATTTACTTGTTGCTCACTCGAACAACATTGTCTCAGCAAAACAGCTCTGTGTGCAATGTGTTGTCAAATAAAGTAGTCTTGAGTCTTGCTTTGGGCCATTTGCTCAAGGGACCATTCAGTAGTTATGGTGGGGGAGCAGGTGGTGGCAGTGATTTTAGATTTTATAAAGGAAAAGATGTTAAAATAAAACAAGAAAGTAAAGCAAGCATCTATGTCCATAATTTACCTTTGAAAGAAAAATGAAATATATACAAAAAGGTTAGGAGGATCAGCTTTGTGTATTTCTCAAAGTGGAAACCTTGAAAGTTGCGTACGACCTCTAAGTGAAACACCTATCCTTTCATCTTGCAACATTTGGGTGACAGTTTCAAATGGTTTACATGGCTGTACCTGACATGAGTGTCTCACACATTTAATACAGTGGACAGTACGTATCAAACATAACAGTATCAAGAAATGATACCAGAGATCTCTCAAGCAGTCTGGGTATCATTTTCCTGATCATGAGCACACTTCATAGAAAATTTAGATCAACAGTTAGTCAGTTATTAGGAAGTGAGGTATGTTGCAGATCAAGACTCTTCTCAAGGAAATGACCTTAGTTCATTGTATCAAATTTGGAAGAATTTTTGCAGGATAGAACAGTAAGGCAGGACCAGGGAGCATCACTTAATCCAAAAACTGGCAATAAATCCCTACCTTTGTGTCATGGAACTATTTTTAATTGACTTTGCGTGAGGAATATGTGGACTTGATCTATAAGAAATTCATCTTTAGGATGCTATGGTGTTACAGGCATGTATGAAAGCACTTTTCCTTTCACTTTGCCCTGCCAAGAATTGAGCTTCTTGCAAACATAAGGCAGTATCTAGCTGGTTTTGGATAATTTTGTTCATTTTTGAGATTTGGTGACATTTTGGTGAACATATTTTTGTTGTTTATCATATGTCGTAATTGAGTAGTTCTAGCCCCAATACAAGCTGCAGAAATTAACAAAAATATTTTTATCGTTAACACTGACAGTCAATAGATTTTGTTAACCTGTGGATCTTGATTGCTGACAATAGGTATCTGCTCTTAAATTCCATTTCACATGGAGGTTAAGAAACTCTAAAATGAATAATCCGATTTTAATCAAGTAAAAACTGATGCATTCTAAAACTGTGTCAGTGATTTTCTGCGAAATGATCAGTGCTTTTTTTTTAAAAAGCATATAAAAAATGAAGAGTCTCACAAACTTTATCAGTTTCACCCAAATGACCATTAACATTTCCAATTTTTGGATCACCATTGTAAACAAACAGTTATGTAAAATCTGTGATACATTTTAGGCAGATCCGTGTGTTGCGATTATAATAGCACAAATTTGACCATTTTTTTTTTTTGGAATTGTGCCGGAGTCTTAATGTCTAGAACCACTTCCTGGTTGACGTTATCTTACAGCCCAGTCCCAACTCCATACACTCCTTAAGCTAACCTGTCCCTGTCTAACCTATATAAATATGAAAGTGCTATTGTACATATTGCTCACGTTCCTGTGTAGAATTTTGACCCAGGCTGTTTTAGCCCAAATATGTTAAAGGGTCTTCTGCGGGTAACTACTCAGAACATGTTTTGGAGCCTGTGTCCATACATGTCTCTCTGACTGCTGGCTCCTCGTCTGTGCTAAATATTCAGCAAAGACAGTCCACATGATAATGAATAAATATGAACGTGGTAAATAATGAATTAGTTAAATAAGTGAAGTTTTGCTTATGAATGCAGAGCTTCAATGTGAATAAAGAATACCCATCAAACCAACTGTAATTACTATATTTGTATAGAACTAGTTCAGATCAGAATAATTTGCCTTACCCCTAAACCAGTGTGTACCCTTTTTAGCTGGACATTAGTCCAACCACCTGGCAGAGTATAACTGAAGTGGAAACAAGCTGGGACATTGTATTCAGTCCCAGTGATACAAAATGAACAGTTGCAGCAAGATACCTGTATAAACCCGGGGAGTTCCTAACAAGTACTGCAACAATGGACCAGAAATGTAAAACAAACCTCATGATGACACCTACTTCTCACTATGAAAGTCTCCAAAAATGAAGTTCTGTTTAGTTGTCAACTCTTAGCCCTGTAGTTAATGTTTCAAAGGAATGGGTCAAGTTTGTGACAATTGAGTAAATACTGCCTATTTCTGGCCAAGAACACAGGATAGTCCATGACTGACTCCTGGCCCTTGTGTGAATGTTTTTCAAAAAATATCCAAAAATTTACAAAAAAAACTCTTTCCCCCCCCCCCCACCCCAAAAAAATACTTGTGTTTATACAACTTTGAAGTTTGAGCTCCATCTTTAGTGACAAATTCTGAATAACTTGCTGTTAATTGAGTTTGTAGGTTTGTTTGGTCAGGGATGGCTGTTTCTGTGATACTTGGCCTAAAAGTGAAGTCACTTTTCTAGGTTCGAAATTACCATAAACAAAAACCTGATCAGGTGTCTTGGTCATTGACGTTTTGACTTTGTACAGATAGTGATATGCATTCAATGAATAGCAGGCATGCTTGGTTTGAAAATTACATTCCCGAGTCAGTTTCTGTGTCAGGGTTGATGAAATTCACGCAGCATAACCTGTGTTATTTTGTACTGTAAAGTTACGCAATGTTGTGAATGTCATGAGTATGTAAAGAATGTGAAATTAAAAAACCTAAAAAAATTCACGATAAAATAAATATACCTCTGCCATACCATTTCTGTTATGTGTCCTATTCATTTTCATTATTTTATTAAATCACTGTAAACTTTGTTATATTGGGTGCATATTAAGAAAAAATGTACAACTTGAACACAGAAATGACTGGTAAGTTTTCATACCTGTGTGAAGTAAACATATATTATGTTTAATGAAAAGATGTAAAATTTAGAGGACACCATAAAAAAATTTTTGGTGTCCACATAAACATGATAAACAAGTCCCAACTTTTGGATCACTTATACTGTAAACTGTGGGTACTATGAAAATATTAATATCAATGTGGTTCTACGATAAAAAAAAGCCCTTATTGACTTTGATATTAAAAACTGCTGTTAAAAAGTAATAATTTATAAATATCTCTACAATCTGCATTGTAAAAAATGCCACCAGGATGGAACAGTTTGGTGTCCAATTATCACATCCTAGATCCATTAAATTTCTGGGAAACTTAATTTTAAAAAAAACACAGGAAGATGTGTACATACAGTGTGTATGGTCACTATTTGGATAATCAGTTTTAAAAATTGATAACATTGTAACTAAAAATGTAATACTCTATTTCTAAAACCACTTTGATGTCCAGTATGTTGTGTCCTGGACTCATTGTAAATGAATAGTTGTTGAGCCTTTCCTTGTCCTGTTTTCAAAATAATCATCTATATTACATGTACCTAACAACACCTCAGAAAAACAGTGTGACCACTAAATATGATTGATGTGACAACTTTACAACAATGGGAGTCAATAGATGATCCAAATGTAACAGGCATTGTATGTTACGTCCTGGACACATGCATTTGAATGTAATAATGACGCAAAGAATTTCTCATGGGACAATTCATGGCCATGTTACTTCCTTATAATCCATTCATATTATTGACTGTCTGGATAAAAAAAACAAAAACAAAAAAACAAAACAAAACAAGAAAACAAAGAAAAAGAAAAAACAACAACAAAACAAAATAAAAAAAAAAAAAAAAAAAAAAAAATAAACAACAACCCCCCCCCAAAAAAAACCCAACAAAACAAAACAAATCTCCCCCCCCCCCCACCCTGAATAAAAATGTGTCTGTTTGGTATACGTGTATCAGTTTCATTTGAGGCATAGTAATTAAATCAGACCTTCTGATTGAACAAACTGCTTTTCTGCATGTATTCATGGTTGTAACAAGGACACCATATCTTTTCTGTCTTAGTGTGTCCTTCCCTGAAACCAAGAAAAACCTTTTCTGTGTTTATGTGACATTAGGATTTGCTCTTATGAATATTTGTCATTGTTAACCTTATGAACCCGGTAGACCGAAATTTTGGCCCACACATATGTAATTTGCATATAATTAACATAAAAGCTGAAGAGTACAAAATATATTGTTATGATACGTGTCTCGGTCTAATAATTAAGTTAGTTGATAAGTATGTCTCGTTTTATGCCTAAGGAGTGGGTAGATACCAGCAGGTGGCAAATGACCTTTAAACGGGGTCAAGTCATGTGCTTTTCATCTTGATCCAACATGGCACATAAAGCTTTGCATGCCTAAAGTTGTGCATCAGAGTCATCATCATGATGTACATGTGTATGACATCCAACTGGTGTCATAATATATATCAAAATGTAGTTAAGGATCTCTGCCTTCATTGTCTGGTCTTATCTGATTAATATATTTTATTTATTTGGAAAACTAGAAGCCCTAAATGAATCATTTCTTCAAAAATACATGTATGATTTTTTCTTCAAAAATTATATTGTAGCCATTTTGAATACCAAACATATATGCTAATTAGCTTGCATAATATTGAAAAATAATGAATTATATACATGTACATAATAATGTTGTTTGTAGTCTCAGGATTGCAAAAATATATAATAGTATATATGTTTTAAGTCAATTCTAGAAGCAAATCATAATGTTCATGTACATGTGCCAAATGGATATGTGTAACCTTAGTAACCTCCCAGGATCGAGGGTTCAAATGTTAAACAAATATATACAATTTAATTGTATGGGATTTCAATGCATGTAATACTTTAGTAACACTGTTAACACTGGTTAATTTTTGTTTTTGTATACACATACTAAGACATCAACAAACTTGTTATCCTTTACAAAAAGTTGACAGTATTAGAATATTGTCTCGTCACACAGAAACTTCCATACAGATATGGCCAATAAAAAAGACTTATTTGGAAGACTTTTTACTAATATGCATAGGTGTCAACCCCCAAAGATGCGTGACTGGGAGGTTCTTCCAAAAAGGGCATGAAATCAAAGAAAATAGTCAATTTTGCCTCAAAATCCCTGTCATTTTAAGAACTTTCTGAGTCTCCAATACAGCACATGTAGGGATGCAATCAGTGACCATGATGGAAGGCTATAGCCTACAGTATATATAGGGAGGAAATCAGTGACCGTGATGGAAGACTATAGCCTACAGCACATGTAGGGAGGAAATCAGTGACCATGATGGAAGGCTATAGCCTACAGTATATATAGGGAGGAAATCAGTGACCATGATGGAAGGCTATAGCCTACAGTATATACGGAGGAAATCACTGACCATGACGGAAGGCTATAGTCTACAGTATATAGGGATGAAATCACTGACCATGACGGAAGGCTATAGTCTACAGTATATAGGGAGGAAATCAGTGACCATGATGGAAGGCTATAGTCTACAGTATATAGGGATGAAATCGGTGACCATGATGGAAGGCTATAGGCTACAGTATATAGGGAGGAAATCAGTGAACATGATGGAAGGCTATAGTCTACAGCACATATAGGGATGAAATCAGTGACCATGATGGAAGGCTATAGCCTACAGCACATATAGGGATGAAATCAGTGACCATGATGGAAGGCTATAGCCTACAGCACATATAGGGATGAAATCCAGGCTGCCACTTTTCAAAGGGAAAGAATGCATGAAAAAATGGGGTATTAACTTTATGTTATCAGTCAAGGTGTAGAATCTAACATCAATGTTACTAGAATACAAAATATAGCAATTTTCAATGCCTTTTAATTTGTTTGAGGTGATATTAATGCAAATATATTTTATCTTGAGGACTTTTTGTGTCATCAGTATCTTCTAAGATGTGTATTCTCTCCTCCTGGATAGAGGATTTATCAGATACCTTTGACAAAAGATGAAGTCATGCAGGCTAATAATGTATAAAAGATGAAGTCATGCAGGCTAATAATGTATAACTCACGAGAATGAGGGTGTGGGATTTTTGTTGATTTTGGTGCTGTAAATTGCTTTATTTTCGTGTGTATAAATTTTCATGGTTTTTGTATTTTTGACATTTTATCGTAGTTTTAATTTCACTGTGTTGGATATAATTCCTATTCAAACTATGTTAAAATACTATTTCTCTGTTTTTTTTATTTTCACACTTTGTGGCATTCGCAAAATAAGCAAAAATAAGACTACAGTGAAATCAAAGCAATTTACAGTAATTGTGAAGTTCTGGTTGGTGGCTTGGAGGCAGACCACAATCCTCCAGGCTGCGAGACAACACTTCCTGCAGGGAGAGCTTCTGCCTCCACTTAGCTTGAGAAAACTACTTTTATTTTCTATGATAATTGAACAACAAGACGTAAAGGTAATGTGCCATTTGCCCATTCATCACGGGTCAAACTGTGACACTCCAAATGGTCCAATTACGGCTACTTATACACCTCACAAAGCACAGGTCTCTTATGTTTTGTTTACCTGGTGAAGGAGAAACGGTTAACCTTTCACTTTGTGGTGAAGTTTTAGTTGTGGGGAATGACAGATGTCTGACATCTGTCAACATCTTTTGTGTGTACTTCCATAATGTTGATACCCCATATTGATTTATGCCGTGAAAGTATGGGAGTGTTTATGTTTGTATGCTTGTCCATGTTTAACCCTAGGGACCCTGATCCAGATATGTTGGGTGCAACTTTTTCCGTATGCTTGTCCATGTTTAACCCTAGGGAATCTGGTCCAGGAATGTTGGGTGCAACTTTTTCGTATGCTTGTCCATGTTTAACCCTAGGGAACTTGATCCATATATGTTGGGTGCAACTTTTTTAGTATGCTCGTCCATGTTTAACCCCAGGGAACCTGATCCAGATATGTCCAGTGCAACTTTTTCGTATGCTTGTCCATGTTTAACCCTAGGGAACCTGGTCCAGGAATGTTGGGTGCAACTTTTTCGTATTCTTGTCCATGTTTAACCCTAGGGAACCTGATCCAGATATGTTGGCAGCATGCAACTTTTTCTCATCGAGATATACCAGCAAGCCACTCATGCTGTGAATGTCATCTGCCTCTTTTTACCTCCGCTGACTTGTCAGTCAGATGAGGTCATGTGGTGGTCAGGCAACTGTCTTCTGTCCGTCCATCATCATCCACAGTTGACATTTTCGATTTCTTCTCCTAAAATGGTCATCCAGATTTACTTCAAGCATGGAGGGAATGAACCTTCGGTGGCTGTCTACCAAGTTTGTTCCAATGGTCATGCTTCATTGATTTTTGGATTTTTAATTATTATTATTATTTTTTTTTGCACATTTTTCAGCAAAATCTTCAAAAAGCTTCTCCGAAACCACGGAGCCCAATGCTTCAAACTGCATGTACATGCCATTCCAACTTCAATTCATAGGTTTGGTACTGATTTTGGGGACATTTGGGAAAATGATCCTATTTTAGCCACAGTTCAGCAGCATATTGTTCCTTTGTGATTTTTTTCCCGACAGAGGAACTTTTCATTCAGTAAATACTACATTGGTTTTTTTGACCGACAAAAATATTTTGATAATCATTTGGTACTGAGCCAGTAATCAAGACATAATTACTCTAGCTTTGCTTCATATTTGCTTAAATTACTGTGGTAGAGTCAGGCATGGAGAAAGTATTTTAGGGAGCAGTCATTATTTACAGTGTCTCCAAGGCTGGTAGGATCATTTGGAGTAACTGATCTCTTCAATGTGTGAGGGCCAGAAGGATATAAAAGCATCACTGTGTGAACCTTGAACTCTGCATGTAGCTTATCAAAGACACGTACAGAAGATACATTTAGCATCAAATTTCTCCCTGTTGTTCAAAGACAAAGCTTTTTGTGTCCCAGAGTTGACTTATTTGGATGCACTTGTAAACTTTAGGGCAGATTAGGTTTCATGTTTTTTCTGTTATGTCGTCAACTTTAACCCAAAGCTTTTGCACATCTTTCATAAATAAAATGTGAAAATATTTTCTAGCATTGTTATTTTATTTTGAAATTATATGATAATGCCACCCCCTTAAAAAAAAAAGTTTACAAAGTGAATAAGAGTGCCACTGAATGAGTTCATCGATAAAACTTGTCATTCTGACATACTTGAAAATTGTCCCTTGTTTCGTTGTAAAAGTTGAAAGGCCATAAATATAAGAAATCTCACCATTTAGGTGAAAACTAAAGCTAAATTAACTTTGAATTACCCGGCACACTTTGCCAGTTTGCATATTCACATGTACATGTAATTAACCCTTTTCCCCCTTGAATTTAGACTGATTCAACAACTTTCTTTAGCATGGGTTGGGAACTTACTGCCCAACCCATGCCAAGGAAAGCTGTTGACCTGGATCAATTTATCTTGACAGGTCTCACAGTTTTTGGCCAATATGTTCTTCATTATTGTTAAAATTAGTGAAAAAGGCTGAAGCAGACAGCATTTGACAGTCCGCCAGTTCTGGCCAGTTTAAGGGCGAAAGGGTCAGCTTGGTTTCAAAATGATTCAGTTCCACTCAGGCCATTGACAAGTAAACCTTACATGCAGCGCAGGTGATCCAAAAGATTTGTAGTGTGAGACTAGCTGCAATAATTGTGTTTTATAACCTAAGCATGATTAGTATACACTTAAATTCAAATCTCCTTATGACATTTGTGGGTTTGTGTACAGTTGTAATATGGCAAATGTTATTGTTGCCTGAACTGGCTTGTCAGCTGAGGTTACAGTATCAATGGATTGGTTGCAAGTTAAGTATAGTGATATGACTTAAATTTGAAATCTTATTTGTGGCATTATAGTTAATGCATGTATAATATTACGCACGTATGCAATAAGTGAACTTCTATACCATTTAGATGTACCTCTGTTATGTATGGGGCTGGCCCCTACAGCAAGACTCCAGTGCCATTTTGCTTGTATTTAGTTGTATCTATAGGAGAATTCTTTGTTTTTGTGCACATAGTTTTCCATACATTCAGGCAGATACTGAACATTGAAAATAACATGATACAAGATTGCACTTTACTTTTTCAGTGCTAAATTGTATGCTAAGTCAACACATTTCCTCAGCAAAATGTACAAAAGTGTGATGAGGAAAGCTGTTCAGCTAGACCATTCTTTTCTGTTGGAAATACAGACACGCGTAATTATCCTATGCTCAATTCAATCCTTGCCGAGATTCTCCCAAGACTTGAGGGTCTTGGGAGAATAGAGGCTCGAGGGAAATCCATACAGGTTAGGATACTGAATTGGGCATAGGAACATCTATTTATCCTAAATACCAGTGTCCATAATGTGGTGCTGCAAGAAAAATGAAAATGAAAACAAAACTAGGCCAAAGTGTATCTCATATTAATCAACGACATTTTAGTTAGGGCCTCGGGGTGAATTTTGTCGGCCAGAATGTCCAGCTGCCTTCCCCTCGAATGGCCATTGCTGGTCTGTGAAGGCTAGTGTGGCAGGTTTTCAGGGTAACAAAAAAGGAGCATTCTCATTGGCTAATGAAAAAATAAGAGATATACCAGCTGTCATTGCTATATGAATATGATCAATGCATAAGTTCACCAAGCGGGGAAACCGCGGCGGAGATTCCGATGTCAGAGCCAGGCACGCATAGGTTTCTGGGTAATTTGTGGGCCACTCAGTCTTACCACACAGGCTACAACCCTACGCAATACAGCAACTAACGAAGAGTGAAACACGGACCTTGATTTCTTCAAACAACTGAATCTGCTGTGGCTGAAATAGTATTTAAAAGACGAATATCTGTTGATGGCAGGAATAAAGTGGCACTTTTATTTTTGATATTTGTCAATTTGACGTTTCTTCCTGGTATCAACATTACAGCCCACTACACAACAGTCAGTGGTGATTTACCATGATAATTCGCCTTGTCACTCAACGTTCGAACTATAAATGCTTTCTGTACTCCCTCCGCCAACGATCTGTAATGGTAAACTTCCATACACCTCCTGTATTTGGTCTATTTCCTGCATTTCTGCTCATGTTGACATAATATTAGTGTCCGCCATCATGCGTTATTGTGACCACTTTCGAGAAGGTGCACAGCGCGCCTTCTGGTAGCAAAAAAATCAGCCCATATGCCTCGCTTTCGTAATGGGACAGCTGCCGGAGTTTTCCCGCTTTGTAACTTATGCATAGATCGTATTAGGAGTCGGTATCTTCACTTTGGAAATACTAACTGTTGCTAGGGTAACATTCCTGCAGCATTCTAAATGGACAGTTTCAGTATTCTCCCCATTTTGATGTGCTTTCGTCTCTCTGTACACACTGTACACTAGAGGACTAAAATGCAGTATAAAGACAAGTTTAATGCTATATTTAGGATATAAGATACTTTAACAAGAAAATTGAATCCAGAACCACTATAATAATTAACATGAGCATGACTTGAAAATAGCTGTGGCAATTTAAATTTTATTATGCTGTGTCTGTTTACAGAGGTTGATCACCAGTTTCTGGAGAATCTCTTCCAAGATGGCCGCACGCCACGGACGATATGGGAGCCACATTTTTGTATTCTGCTGCAAGACACCCAAAAATTTACCCACTTCAGAACAGAGAAGGTAAGAAAACCTCCAGCAATCACAGTGATCCAGTGTCCTGTCCATATGCAGGCAAAATTCCTTTGGCAGTTTCAAAAATGATTTTTTTTAATGTGTGTGAAAAGAGCTGCTTTTGTTTGCCAGCAATTTTTCTCGGCCAATTAACAGCCCGGACAGAAACAGGAGCAACCCGATGTGTCCATGATTCGCAGACCAGCAATTTCTGATGTTTCAAGTTTCCCAATTGAATAGCCCCAAAGTGCCTGGGTGTCAATTGTTTGCTTTGATTGTTTTACCTGTACTTATATTTGTTGTCAACAAAAATGCATTTTTTTGGTCAGAATTGTAGAAAAGACTCCAATGGTGCAGGTGAACAGCCGCACCCAACATGTACAAGGCAAGGCTGTTGATTAAAGGTAATAGGAAGTGGGCAGATAAAGTGGGCCACTTTTCACTTCCTTGGTGGGCTCTTTAGCTGTGATGTCATCCTACAATGGTCATGTGGTAGTTGGCTGGTTATGTGATATTAAGATTTTCTTTCATCTCTGTTTGTGGGCCAGGGTGCCAGCCAGGGGGACATTGGTTGAGGTGTTACTCACTTCTTGAGCTGACAAAAGATAAATGTATACTGGTCTGCCCCATGTGTATAATTAACATACAATTAGCCACCTGGTGGTAGCAGCACTTCTCATTCCCTTCAAGGGATCATGTAAAAAAAAAAAAATGCAGAATTTCTGTGAAAAACCTGAATTGGGATTACCCTCCTGAATCCAAAATCACCATTTCCTGGAAAATTGTGACTAATATTTTACCATGCCCATGCCCATGCCAAGTTTACATTGAAATAAGAAAATATGTAACAACATATCACAAGGTATACCTATACGTTTATTTGCCTGTTCTGAGCACACATATATGTACTATCAGGATACCAGCATATCTTAAACAGCTTTTGAGATCCATTATCACAATGAAATATTAGCATATACAGCACAAAAAGGTAAGTTATATGTTCCCTGTTAAAAATTTGTACAAAGTTTTAAGAGCCAATGGTCTTGAGCTGTTTTCATTCACAGAATTATCAAAGATAATCTAGCACTTATCTTTCATTAAAATCGCTCATTTACTTCATACCCTTCTGCCCGAGCAACCAAATTCCTCAAATAAAGTATTTTTTCTTTCTTATTGTAGGCCTACTTTATTAATTAATGAATTTGCCTAACATAGCATGAATGCATGTGGTGCTTGTGACGGCCTACTGATTAGTGTGTAATCCAGTGTCACTTTGAGGAATTACTGAAAATGCTGTGTGCATAAGACTGTGAATGTGAAGAGATAAATCCACATGGTTGGAGCTCTAGGATTATACATTAGGCCTACAAAGGATTCAGTAAAAAAAATCTTCAATGAGCAAACAAAATATATTACCCTATGAGCAGTGTTTCCGTTAGGAATTTTTGCAGGGGGTTACAAGAAGGGAAATTTTTATGGAGAAGATTTGATTTTTACCAATTTTACATAAAATTAACAAGAATTTTGACCCTTAGGAATTTTCGCAGAAGTTATTTCAGGTTTTGAAAGGGTAATATACCTCCATTTGGGGGTGAACGGAAACACTGCTATAAGTAAGGAAAAAATTTGAAACTCTGGTGAAGCTTTTGAAACATTGGTACATAAAAACCCCTATTATCACCCATTGCGATCTTTTCTGTTTCCTTTGTTGAGTTGTGATAATAAAATCACTGTAAATTTTGAGTGTTGCAGCTGCGTATTTTCTTTTTACTTTTCCAAAGAATTGGTGAAAATCCGATTTGGGCATCAACCTGCTCCCTCCCCTTCCAAGGTTTTATTACGGATTTTTTTATTTTGGTGTTTTTTATACATGATCCCTAAGTCTTATTCTGACCACAGAATGGTCAAAATGGTATGAGAAGTCTAAGAACACTACAGTAAGGCAAGTATATATTCCTGCCTTTTCGAGAGCGTGTAGGTTAATGACTTTTCTGCTGTGTGTGGTAACGAGACAAGATCTAGAGGTGGGACTTACCATCATATCTTACATGTGCGATCAAAATGGCTCCCTGGTGAGCAATCAACTGGAGAAAATAAAGTATAGCAAGTGGTGTATGAAAGGACTGCATAAAAATATAAATTCTGTTTCAGGTATGGTTAATTAAACATTTTTAGTTTTGCTTCACTGGTTTGACTGACTCTGTATTAATGCATGAGTTTGTTACATGTATAGCCTGTGTGTGGGTTCACATTGAAAATCAGGGGCAAGGTTTTAATCTCCATATTATTAAGTCCTGTCTCTATACACTTGATCAATTCCACTTGGTCTAATGAAGCAAATTTCAGGTTTTCAAATTTTGTGTTTTCTGGTTTACTGATTTTTTTTGTCTCGCCTTTAAAAAAAACGAGACAGGGGGGTTGTGTAGGCATTGTTGTCATTGTAGTCATGAAAAGTATGTTATTCTACAGCTAAATTACTTTAAAAAAAAAATTACTTAAAGACCATCCAACAGATCTGTATGAAATATGTGGGTCAACAAAATTTGCTTGGCAAAGGCCGGGAAGTTATCTGACTTAAGGTGGGAGGGGGGTCAAGGTGAGAGAGGTTAACATTCCAGGTCACGTTACACCTCATAGCAGTCATGAATCTCATTAGCGGTTTGTTTGTTTCCTGCTTTCAAAATTGTACTTTCACTGCAGTTGGGTCTTAAATGTGGACTGTCTATTGTATAATGGGCACTGTGGATCTGGATCAACATCAAGATATATGAAAATCTTAGTGGAGTTCGATGTTAGTGGTCTCATCTACCTATAGTATTAACACAGGGACAGATCTGGGACTTCAAAATTTGTAGCCAAATCGGAAAATAAAGTAGTTATCACAACAGAATTGGACCGACTAACCCTTATGTAATTGATGTTAAAATAGATTAGCCATTTGCAAGTTTGTGTAGCCAGATGAATGACACATAATTAGCATTTTAGTAAGGGTACATATTTGGACCAAAATGTGAAAATATGGAGAGTTCTGTTTTTCTCCGAGTTTTTCATGAATCCCCCCCCCCAAAAAATAAAAGTAAAAAAAATATGGTAGGAATGTCATTGAGGCAAAAAGACAATAAATGCTTTAAAATTTGGTGGCGCTACCTGCATAGAAGTATGAAAGATACGAGTCAAAAGGTGTTGAAACACATTGAATTCATTATGTTGAATAAGAAGGCCAATGGTACTAAATGTATGACAGATGTGTATTATTTGTGGAAGTTTTATGTTGCATATCATACATTTGGGGTGGGACCCCTGTAGACAGGTTATTACCCCAGACTTGACCCATACTTTCCCCGCCTTTGGTGTTACTATGTCCCCCTCCTACCAGAGGAGGGGCATATAGTAATCACTTTTTCCATCCGTGTGTCTGTCCATCGCCCTTGCATCTGCAATTTGTGTCCAGGCTCAAATTCACTTGTTCTTCAGCTTAGAGTAATGAAACTTTACACACAGGTGCATATGGACTAAAGAGTTTGTCGTGTACCAAAAATAGGTCACTAGGTGAAGGATCTGGGTCACATTGACATAGCCTTGTAAAATCATGTCAGGGTTTGAATTCCTTTACCATGTAACTTAATTTCATAAACTACACATCCACATATGTCTTGACCTAAAGGTGTGTCATGAAACAAAACTAGGTCACTAGGCCAAGTATCTGGGTCAGGGTGATACAATCATGTAAAAGTACATAACACTTCATGTTCGGACTTTAATTCTGTTGTCCTTTGACTAAGATTCATAAAACTTAACACACATGTGTATCTGGACACCAGGGGGATGTCATGGATAAAAGTAGGTCACTAGGTCAAGTATCTGAGTCACAGTGACATATCCGTGTAAAATCATGTCTAGGCTATTATTCCTTTAATCTTTAACTTAGTTTCATGAAACTTCACACATACTTATATCTTGACCCAAAGGTGTGTCATGAAGTAAAACTATGTCACTAGGTCAAATATCTGGGTCACTGGTATATCCTGGTAAAATTGTGTCGTGACTGTTATTCCTTTTTGCGTTCAGTGAGTTTCATGAAACTTTCATACACACATATCTCGGCACAAAAGTGTGTCATGGAATAAAAGTAGATCACTAGGTCAAGTATCTGGGTCATGGTGAGGCCTTTACATAAAACTGCAATACAGTCGTTCCTGTCCGGGCTATAATTCGCTGGTCCTATAACTCAGATTAATGAAACTGTACGCACAGGTGCACAGGGGCATGTTGTGCAACAAAAGTAGGTTGCTTGGTCAAATATCTGGGCCATGGGTATATCCAGGTAAAATCATGTCCGGACTGTAATTCCTTTTCTCATTAAGTTGGTTTCATGAAACTTCATACACACACATCTTGACCCAAAGATTTGTCGTGTAGCAAAAGTAGGTCACTAGGTCAAGTATTATGTGCCCTTTCATCTCTCTGTCCCCTGGTCATGTCCAGGCTGTAATTCACTTGTCCTTTCAATGATGAAACTTTACTCACAGGTGCATCTTGGCATAAGGGTGTGTCATGTGACAAAAAGACAGAAAAACTTTGGACTGGCAGTATTTCACTAACTACACTGGGTACATGAATGATTCATAGTGATGGTCACTACAGATTTGTACCATCACTGTCACACTTCATTGGTTTCATCATGCTTGAATGAGCATTGTAGAAAAACTTCGGAGTGGCTTGAATTATGCTGGTGAGACATTCATGCCCCTCGGGTATGGCTCTGGTTGTTTTAATGTTTTCTTTTTAAATGCTTCACCCTGGTTTCTTTTGAATTTAGTGAAAAAGGTCACCTGATTACGCCTGTGTCATTTCTTTGAGAATTCCCTCAAAGCTTGCCCCCTTGCACGTACTTAGATGTCAAACGTGGACTTTAAACTCATTTAAAAACACAACCCAATAACAATGTACCAAACAGCTGAACAAATCCCTCATTGATTAGTTATCTGCAACGATCTTGACACTAACTTGCCATGTTGACAGCTGCATTCGTTTCTTGTCGACCACAGAAAGATCACAATGATAATTCTGTTGCTTGTGAAGTGCAATGAAGGATGGAAGAGAACAGAGCTCTCTTTGATCGTCCATGGTGGCACTTAGTCTACATGTAACTAGTAGACAAATGGGGGCTAGGTGGGTTGGTGAAGGGAGGAAAGTGGGAAGAGGGTGGGGTCATCCTTAAAAATAAATTTGTTGGGGTCATGTGACCCTAAAAAATAGACTCGGTAGGCAGGGCTCTTTTTTTTTTTCTCTTTTTTTTTTTTTAAATAAGAAATAGGTGTTGGGAGTTACATGATCTGAAAAAAAGAGACCAGGTTGGTAGTTTTCCAAAAAGTTGTTTTGCGGTGTTCTTTCAATAAATGTCATGATAACCCAAGAACTGTGGTACAGAAGTCCCTATTTTGAGGGACCACCCCTAGCGCAGATTAAAAAACGGTCACACTATGATGCAGCTGGTCTCTCATTGGAGGAACCCCTCATGCACGACTTGAACAGCTCAAATCCAGAGTGGACTTTCCCAGATACACAACTTTTTGCCACCACCAGTTCATCCTTATTGATTAAACATGAGTTGAAAAGAAATAATCATTTATTAAGTTTAACAATTGCAACCCTTGTAATCTTTATTTTCAATAAAGAACTCTTGTCTGGGTGCAGAAAGAGTTTTGCATCTTGAAAATGTTGGCCAGTCTTGATTTTCTTCAGTTTCCCATAATCCTCAAGGGGCTGATGCATTGCCTGGCAGGGAGCCTTCACTTGTGGTGAAATTGTTTTGATGGCATAACTAACTGTTCATTTTATAGCATATACTTTGATAAAACATGGTTAAATAAAAAGTCAGAACACTATAATAATAATATTTCTGTGGCTCTCTGCTTATCTACCGTGGTTAGGTTAGGTTTCGTATGCCAAAAGTGATGACTTTGTGGATCAACAATCTCCTGGACACGACGAAAGTTGTTTAGGATGTTTCCAGAGAGCTCCGGCAACCTTCGTCATTCATTCGCATTTGAAGCATTTCAAGATGGATGATGCAAACGATCATGAGTGGGGGCGATGAAGTTCCCATCACAAGTAAATTTCTGCCGATCATTACAAAATTTAGTTCAGAAAACAATCCATAATATCCCAGCATACAAAGAAAGAAATATGGTGCTCGAAATCCTTCGAGATCCACTATGGAGAGGCCCAATACATGTGGAATTCACTGCCATTGTAAATTAATCAAAATGTGAAGATCCGTGTTCAGATGCTCTTGAGAATTTGAAATAAGGAGGAATAGACACTGATTGATTAAATTAAGTACTTGTTATGAAAAGAAACTTAATGTAGAAAGACATCCTTTATTGTTGGCACTCAATAAATTAGACAAGAACCATGTAAATTTTATGACAATGGTGAGTTGCGTGCATGTATTTTGTTGGCCGACTTGAGGGGTTGACCAGAACAGGCATGGTGGCCGGATATTGCTCAAACAAGTTTTTAAGGATGGCCTCGTGGACATGAGGAATTCTATTTACCCTGCTGAGGCATGTGTGGAGGGGGGATATAAAAAATGCAAGAAAAAAAAGCCCCACTAAGCTGTGTAATGTTCTATCAAATTTTTAAAGAAAGTAAAATGATCTAGCCAATAGAAGAATACTTACTCAAATCTGCATTATACTGTAGTTCTAGAAATTTTCGCGCTCGATTTAATTTCGTGCCATTCGCGCGACCACCTAAAGCGCGAAATTAAAATGCGTGAAAATAAGTTGCATTGTATTTCACTACATTGTTTGGCATTGGATTGCGCGAAACTAAAATGCGCGAAAATTCTGTAATTTCAGAAAAAAATGAGTTTGCGAAATTAAACACGCGCGAAAATTTCTAGAACTACAGTATGTTCTATAGGTTTCTGACAGAGTTGAGAGAGAAGAAACAGATATCTCATATGGCATGACAGATTGAGAGTTTTGTGATAAACATCTCAGATTACATGCATATGGAACCTATGTATCACAGTTATGCCGCCCCCCCCAAAAAAATGAATATAAAATTTATGATAAAGGCATGCATTTCTTCCCCCTAATGTGCAATCTGGTGCCATGCAGTGAAATCCAGTCAAGTCTGCTGAAATCTGGTGTTCAGTTCTGCCTGATCCATCAATGTGTGAACTTGTCAACATTTGCGACTGGTTGCCACTGAAATTTCAACCCCATGGTTTCGCTGAATTAACAGAAACAATTTGAGTTGATGTTTTATAGCAAAAGATTTTACAGCTGTGATATTTATATTTATGTACTTGCTCAGTAAAGGCTGTAACTACTGTAAATTGCTTTATTTTTTCGTGAACAAATTTCCGTTGCTTTTGTATTTTTGGCATTTCAGGGGTGGTTTTAATTTCACTGTTTTGGGCACAATTCCTATTCAAACAATGTTAAAATACTATTTCACTGTGTTTTTATTTTCACGGTTTTGTGCCATCAGCGAAATACGTGAAAATAAGAGTACAGCGGAATCAAAGCAATTTACAGGACGACTGGTAAGGTTTATATGATGCTCTCACACTCTGAAACAGTCATGGCGCTCCCAGTGGGAGTCTCAAGCAACGCTGGTCAGAAAAGTTCAAAGTTCACGCTGACAAGCTCCAGTAAACCTACACTAAATAGGTAATTAATATGCAAATATCTCTGTTTAGTAACACAGCAGTACCTTTTAATATTATGCACCACATCCAGGCATTTGAAAGTGCCTGTGAGGGGCACTGCATTGTCTATGAGGCTGCAGTGCAATTCGTGTTGCGTAATACACTCATGAATACCCTTTGAAATTGTCCCCATCATTTCAATACAGATGAACCATCTACAAAAAAAAAGTCCCGGGTCTTCTCCCCACAACATATTTTTTGTCCAAAATTATCGTCTAAAAAGCATGTATAACAGAATTATAAGCAGTGCAGTATCCTGCAAAATTTTGTAGTATTCTTGGATATAGGGATGGGAGGTGAGGGGTACATTTGTGTTTAGGGTTACTGGGATAAAGTATGGAAGATTTATTATTTACCAGTGAATGAGTTAAAATTACATTGAACCAATCTTGATAAGGCACCCAAGTGGTCTATCAAATATTGACCTGGGCACTTCAGATGTCCTGAAAGATGATACAACAATCAGCAAGGTTCACTGGTCTTTGGTTGCCACACACAGCTGGTGTTCATGGTCAATCTCTGAATATATTAACCCTTTCCTCATTGAATTAAGACTGAGTCAACAGCTTTCCTTGGCATGGGACATGTGACCTTGATAAGTCTCATATACATTTCTCAGTCAAATTGTTTTTCAAAACTGTTGAAATTAGTTGAAAACACTGAAGCAGACGACATTTGACCATCAGCCGGTTTTGGCCGGTTTGAGGGGGAAAGGGTTAAACATGGTCAGTGTTGGCAAGCAAGACCCTTTCCATGGCAGTAAAGCATCAAGTCCACAGAACTAATTTTCTGGCCACACGTCTGAAGGTCTTCCATCTCTGAAAAACAATACATTGATTATAACTACAGATTAGCATGCCGGACAGGATATTCAAAGTTCGGTTTTCTGTAGAGGCTGGGGCTGTAATCTGATGGCTGGGAATGATGTGTACATGAGTAATATACAGGATAGATACTGAGCGCAGTGGTCTGGGTGCAGCGTCATGTACAGACTGGTGTTTACCTACTGTCATTGCCAGGTGGTCCCTGACCTGAATAACACGCACAGATTGGTATCACTATCAGCCTCAATAACACATCGCAGAATTGTGACATTTTGCAATCACAGGTGGATTCATGTGATATGTTTGATTATAATGGAGCATCCCTCATCCTGACAAGTCTACTTTCCAAAGCTCGTAGCTTGGTACAGCAACCATTAAAAAAAAACAACAAAAAACAGGTTTGCAGCTGCACAGATACAGTATATCTGCTAGTGAGCACCCTTGGTTCTCACAAATTGCAGTTTAATGAGTTTCCATTGTGGACCAATGTTTTGGACATTATAAATATAATGCTGTAAAAAGATGCTTAAAATGTAGAATATTTAGTTTGTTTTCACCTTTTCAGATCCCAGGAAGGTGGGTGGGTGAGGGGCTTTTTACAGCATAGGCACTTGTTGGAGGAATGTGGTAAATGTGACTGGACAAGAGGTTGTAAATCAAGTTTTAACATCTGAACAGGATTTGGGACCGACAACACAGCCCTAGTTGAATTTATCTGTGATCAACACCATCTAGTGGTGGACTTCTACATTAATATCAAAGTGACCTGCATGCCGCTGGCCATGTTTGTCATCCTTTTGTTGCAGTCAAACCTATGTATGACACTGAGATATCCGACATATTCACGTAATGACACACATTTTAAGATACAAAAAGTATATTTTCTATGTGATGTGATTCTTTTAGCTGACATATTCCTTTGTCTGACACAAATTCAGGGAACAGAGTGTCATTATAATAAGGTTATAACTGTATTTCACTCATAGATGACGACGTAGACATCCCGTCTTCAAAGTCGTGTATCAACTGAAGCTGTTATCTTGCGTACATGAACTGGTGTGGGATGTCCCAGAGACAAGTGCGTGTTATGTGTGTGGATTAGGACTGTGTCGCCACCTGCTGCTGTCTGAACTCTTGCAGTACTAATCACAAAAGTGGCACTTGGTCTCAATGAGGGATGTTCTTGTAGGTGGCAGCACTGGTTCAGAGGCTATAATTTCATGATGCACCATTTCCTATTAACAGGGTCATTCTTCAGTAACTGCCTAAAATGGACCCTGCTTATTTTCAATTTTTTGAAAGTTGTGCAAAAACTCCACGTTTAAGCATTAGCTTCTTTTATGCCAGAAGGAAATCATCTTAAAATATTAGAGCTTACTAGGTCGTTACAGGCAGTCAAACCTCAGTGAAAGACAAAGGACAGGGCAAACTTATGTCACTAGTGTTTCGCACACAGATGCACTGTCCACCTTGGCCAAAGGACTTTATATCTCCCCAGTAAGGCAATAAACTATTTACTATGCGTGCAAAATGATTTTGAAGTGTATTTAATTAGGATTGCTGTCCATCCATAGAGAGTCACTTGTGGCTGCCGAATTGGCTTAAATTGTTTGAAGCTTTGTCTATCACAAGTAGCAAATAAGCAACATCTACCACATGTTCCTTGTTTTATAGAACAGAGTAAAGCATACCATCTAACATAACATATGTAAAGAAACTAGATATCAAGTAGTAAGCTTATTAAATATTTAAAAGTCAATGTTAACACCACTGACTTCTTGGTAACACCACTGACAGTTATGAACCGTAACATCAATGTGTTTGACTTTTATTTGTTTATTCATTCTATCTAAACACTAAATCTTAAACAGCACGTTTGAATACAAGTGAGTGAAAATAGCTTACAGTGTTACAACCATGGAAATAAAGCACTATGTACCGATCCACTGACAGCAGAGTGGCTAAATTAAACTGGCTGTTGCCATCGGGCACCATACAAAATAATGTATGGAATATAATTGTATATCACAAGTATTTGAGGAGCCACTTGTCACTCTTCCATACTCCAATTATGGCTCAGCATATATCAGGTGACAAAAAACTATTAATAAAGTGTTGTAGCTTATCAGTAACACCACTGACATCTTCAGGCATGAAACGCCATTGACACAAGTAGCACTACTGACAAACGTTAGCCCTGAAGAGCATGTAAGTGTTTGACATGTAACCCTTATCCTCTGTCTAAACACTGATTTTAACAGTAGATATGATCACAAATTAATGAAATGAGTGAACAGTATAACTGTTACAGCCATAGTTATAATTATATATGGAACACAGCACTGTGTACCCTCCACAGTGGGTAAACTGAGGTGCTTTATTGGTAATTTAGTTTAAGCACCTGGCCCTGTAAGCAAGCTGCGTTTCGGCATTGGTGATACCCATCTTGCATACATTAACCTAAAATTAATGAAGGTCCATCCTAAGTAATCACAAAGGAATATAGAAGAGATGTGCTTAGCTATATGTCAGTGGTGTTACCAATTTGATGGTAATACCACTGACATATTTTAGAAAAATAATGATTCCTCCCTATATGATGGCCATTTGTAATAATGCCTTGGGCAGTCCAGAGTATTTTCACATCCTCTACATTTCAAACTATCATTTCTGTATGAAATTTATTGTGATTACTAATCCCAAACACAACACCACTGACATGTCAGTGGTGTTACCATTTTGGTGGTGACACCACTGACAGGTTACACCACTGACATATTTTAGAAAAATAATGATTGCTCCCTCTATAGTACCCATTTGTAATTCATGCTTGCGACAGTCCAGAGGATCTTTAATCTTACATTAAAAGAGCTTTCATTCAAGTACCAACATCCCTATAGTCTTAGGTCAGTTGTTCTGGCCCTGCCTGTCACCATAATATGGAGTGAGTTAAGGTGAAACATAGGGTGATCATAGGGCAGAATGGAGCCAAGATAAAATCGGAAAAAAATTGGTTTATTTGTCAGCAAAGGTGTGTGTACCTAGAAAAATTTTATAGGTGATAAAGTTTGCATAAATTAAAATTCTACAACTTTTGCCTGTAGTTTGTTGGATGTGCCTACACCACAAACCGATGAATAGAAGTTGGAATGGCACCTCTACCTATAATAGTTTCGAAGATATTAAACATCAAAATTTCTGGGTTTGGCACCCAGACATAATGAAGGATGAAATTTATCAGGAGTACAATGTAATACTGTTGGCTATATTATGGTGACAGGGAGTCTTCTGTCAAGGATAACTTGTCTGTCTTCCATCCAGGTTTTTTGATGTGTACTGTAGCTGTCTCTGTGAATGCATGACACGTCAGAGTTCCTAAATGGCAGATCTCACTGCGCAGTTTGGGCCGAAAAAAAGTAAAATCCAAGAGATGGATGGATTGATATTGCCGCCAGTCTCGTCAAAGCTACAGTAGCTCACAAACTAACCTTCACATGAAATGAAGTTCTATGTACCTTTGTGCCAGATGATTTAAGCAATGTCTGTCAAAGTATTCTTGACATATCATGGTATCAAAAAGCTTGATGGTTTCCCAATAGAGGAACACTCAATAAAACATACTTGTGCTTAGACCTCAACAGGAATTACAGATTGCCCTGATGTGCACTTTTTGTGGGATATATATGTATGGATGTACATGTATATATGTATATATGTATGTATACATATACTGGGTGACCAGCCAGGCTGTCAGATTTTATACATTCTTACGTCGTGTTGTGGTAAGACCTTCAGTTGGCAGGGCCCAACTTTTTCTTCACCTGAGGGAAGTGTGTACTTGGATTGTGTGACATCTGACCTGCAAGTGTTTGCAACACTGAGTGATGCAGAAGAGATGTTTGTAAATGTTTCCTTTGCTGAATTTAAGTGTTGTCGAGAATTTTGTTCTCAATTAACAAGGCTCACCTTGGCATGGTGACCATCTCAAAATGCCTATGATAACGGCATGTATGACTGACATACATCTTGGTTCATGAAGGCTTCAGGTTCACTCCTTGGATCATTATTTATCATTTTCATCAACAGTTGCCTTGTCTTTCTATAATTATCATTTATCAGATCTGGGGATAAATAAATGTAGAGCAAACTTGAGATCATAATGAAGTCTTTATTTTGATAAAAAATTAGAAAAAAAATGTACATTTATGAGCAGCTTTTATGGTGTTTTTGTTTGGATATTTTTTTTTTTTTTTTTAGGTTACAGTGGCTTATGTAGTTGGGTGAGTGATGCCATCCAAGTCTCCCGATAAAATGGGAAAATCATGTGCTTTTCTGGTCGTAAAAATCACTTGGATTTTCCTGTTGCCTACCAGCCACACAGTACTCCCTGGGTTAAATGACCTGGACTGCTGCCTTTTCAACATCTCTCAGCAAAACATCCCATTGTCTGTCTCCTGTAACCTGGATCCTGGGCCCAGGTTCATGCTCACTTGCAATCATAATGTCTTGATACAGTCGTCATTATAAGAAATATGATCTAGACTTGGGGTTTTTTTCGGCATTGTGTGTACTTGTAGAGAATGGAGAGGAAAGTGCTATGAGTATTATTATAAAAATATCTGATAAATGTCTGATCCCTGGGATGATAAATGACTGATCCCTGGGGTGGACTCTGCAGAGTAACTCTTGGCACTCTGGCTACAGTCCTCCTGCTCATATTGCATCATGATGATACTTGGATAAGATCTGAACATGAATGTCAATGTCAATTAATCAATCAGTCGTGGTACAGGGACACAGACATGCTGTGCATTGTCTCCTCATTCTGATCCTAGTCAACCTGTACAGCATGAGAGATTTTAGGTCTTAAGTCTGGACATACCAGGCCAAATGCGAGTGAAGTCTGTAGTTTTCAGTGGTATGGCCTTTGCAGTTGTTTTATAGAAGATCATGTGACCATCTATATTGACAAACATTTTAGAATTTTGCAGCATGTTTATGCATTTAACATGAAACGTAACAAGAGCTGCCCGTTGTCATTTGAAATGTGGTATTTATACATGTAATGGAAAAATCGATGAGTATACATAGACACATCAATGTGGTGTGTCATATGGAGAGGTATAATGTTACAGAAGTAAACAAGTTTATATGTATATTATTTTTATATACATGTACATACATATACATGTATACACGTAAATGTATATACATGTATAGTGTACCTTAACTCAGTCTATACTATGGTCACAGGCCTTGGTCAGTGGTTCTGGCACTGCCTGGCAAGTCATGCTGCGACTGCCCTTGTGGCAGCTGCAGCATGACTTGCCCAGCAGTGCCAGAACCACTGACCTAAGACTATAGGCATGTTGGTACATGAATGAAAGCTCTTTTCATGAAGAATTTAAATATGTAATTGTCGTCTTAAATCTAGGTAAATATACGGAAAAATCAGGGACAGGATCTTGAGTGGTAAGATGTTGACCTGCACCACAAACGATTGTCCTGGCTGAGAGAGAAGTAATATTTCTAACGTAGTTGCTGGGATGGCCACCTGAGAGCCCGGGCATACACAGTTAGGGTTTGTACACACGTTGTCTGTTTGTTAAATTAGGGGCATCTTATGGCATCAGATCTGCGGCATTCATCTCACAGTGTGGAGAAATAATCCCACGTTGATAGACACACACAAGGACATTTTGTTTGTCCTGCCTCTGTGGCCAACTAGGCCAATGTGTATGCCTGTCCTGGTGCAACCGCTGTGTGGTGCTGGGTTGAAAGACCGTTTTCCTGGTTGTGCCGCGTCACATGTCCAGGATGTTGCATCTTAAATTGGATATGTTAATGTGTAAAACCACGAAGAATCGATGCACAGTCTGGTGTACATGGGCATATAACATTATAAGTGATGTAAGCAGTGGCTTTTCCCACCATGCGTAACTTGAAGTGAAAATGGTGTCCGTACTGACCATTGCTGATGGACCTACTGCCACTTTGTGTTGTGTTTGTACGATGTTCAGCAGATATTGAGACCTGTTTAACCTTTGCGGATTTATTGAATATGCCAATTCATTATATCCACGAAAGAGGCAAATATCTTGCTGAGCTTTGTTTTGATCCAGTCCAAAAGTACCCCTTTTGAAACAAAATAAATTGCTCCATTTGACAAGTACCTGGGTACTAATTTTGGGGTTTGTTTCATCAATCAGAAATAGTGTGAGAATGATCGTTAACAATATCGCAAGACAGGTGACGTGTGGATTTTTTTCTCCGTAAAAACGTTACAAAGATAGTGCCAACCAGATGTGCACCGAGACTCCCATGCAGGTTATAGTGATAAACCAGATACTGTCACTGCTGGCACATCTGGTCTGTGTACTACTGAAGAAGGAGATTACCACTGAATGTTTCAATTATTTGTTAAGAAGACCAAATGCAATGCTGTTGGCATCAGTTTGAGCAGCGAAAGAAAATGTTAAAGATACCAGGGAGGGGAAGGGAGGGGAGGGGAGGGGAGGGGAGGGGAGGGGAGGGGAGAGAGTACACTGTACATGACCAGGTTCTATGTTGAGACGTTCTATGTTGAAACGTTTTATGTGGAGACATTGTATGTTGAGACATTTTAGGCTGAGATGTTTTATGTTGAGACGTTCTATGTTGCGACATTCTATGTTGTGAGATGTTCTATATTGAGACGTTCTATGTTAAGACATTCTATGTTGAGACGTTCTATGTTGAGACGTGCCTTTGCCCTCTGTGCTTCCGGACTTTTCAGAGGGTATGATGCCTGGCCAATATACATGTAGTGATTTGACTCTTTCAGTGCCACACTTTGGACTGAGTCAACAACTTTGACAGGTGGCATTGAAGACTTAACACAGATTCAGTGTCATTTTCTTCATGATAAAGGTGAACTAATGAAATTTTATCATGCATCGAACAGGTGCAACCATGACCATCTCTCTCTCTCTCTCTCTCTCTCTCTCTCTCTCTGTCTCTGTCTCTCTCTCTCTCTCTCTCTCTCTCTCTCTCTGTCTCTGTCTCTCTCTGTCTCTCTCTCTCTCTCTCTCTCTGTCTCTCTCTCTCTGTCTCTCTCTCTGTCTCTCTCTGTCTCTCTCCCTCTGTCTCTCTCTCTCTCTCTCTCTGTCTCTGTCTCTCTGTCTCTCTCTCTCTGTCTCTCTGTCTCTGTCTCTCTCTGTGTGTGTGTCTCTCTCTCTCTGTCTCTGTCTCTCTCTCTGTCTCTCTCTGTCTCTCTCTGTCTCTCTCTCTCCCATGAACAAGAAGAGATCATTGAACGTGGTTTCAAAGTGCATCTGTGTAGCTGTGAACCTGTCTTTTTACTTAATAACGTGAGAGAGACATAATATGCCCTAAGTGTGCAAAGAAAAAACCCCAGAAATTTAAGTAGGAAGTTTTTTTTCACTTTTCCTTGAGGATATTTCCATAGACCACATCAGCCAGAAGTGAAGACATATCAGTTTTCCTGGTCTGTGTGTGCAATGACTTCCTGCCCCAGGCATGCTATTATGCTATTAAGCAAATGTTTCCTCTCTGAGTGTCCATGCAATAGATTAATATTTCCTTATTCAGTATGAGGGCAGGTGATTTTGATTAAATATTCGAGGGAAAGTGGAAAGGATGTGACAGTTTTTAGCTCTGCTGACAAAAGGTCACAGGGTTCATGCGATCACTGATGTCTGTCTGTCCGTTGAGTCCTCGGTAAACTTATGTTCATCAGTGTGTTACAGACCACAGTTTTCAAGATAACCCCATATAACTTTCAGGACTTGTCAAGTGTATGGAAATCTAGGCCGAGTCTGATATTTAAGATATGCCACCTACAGTATTATGCAAGATAGAGGTTAAAATTTGAAAATCTTGTGACCCCTGTAGCATCCTTAATGCTGGATAGATGTTCATAAAATGTAGTGGGATTGTGGAGGAGATCAAAGTCTTGGTTGCATATATGATACTAGTGGCACCACCTATACTGTGATGGAAATTGGGAGCCAAAATGTGTTGAAAGATACAAAATCCCATATCTGCATAAAAAATTGAATTAGACAAGCCAAATTCATAGGATATATAGATCATGTCCAGTGCTAATATATTATTTAATATCAGTGTGCTTGACCTATTTTTTTGGGGGGTGGGGTGGGGGGTAGGGTGGGGGGTGGTGGTCACTAGACCTGTAAACTTAGAAGAGATGATTTTATAATGGCAGGGTGTAGCTTGCAATTGAGTACATTGTACATACAACTCTACTTGGCAACTTACTTTTTGGGTCACTGTGACCCTATGGTTGTATCACCTTGACTTATTTTCCAAGGTCATTGAACATTTAAAAAGACATGTAATTCAATATCTTGACAAAGAATAAGGCAAGTTATACCAAATATAACACAATATATATCATATGGAAACTTGATATTGCATGATAAGGATTGATTGATTTGTCAAGGTCATGGAGGAAATGCTTTTCAGGAAATGATTTTTTTGCTGATGGTTATCAGATTATATGTCAGCAGAGCATGATGCCCATGGGTTTATTGCTATTGATTGTTGATAATGGAAATGACGTTTGTTTGAGGAAATGTAAACAGCTTCCGGGGGGGGGGGGGGGGGTACCTCCATGTAGGATTGTACTCGGTATGTGCCGCGGGAAAGGCCCTGTTTTTGTTACTCCCAGGATTAGAAAAGGCCCCAAAAATGTACACACCTGGATTAGGATAGGGGTAACAATTAGGATGCACCAATGCAGCACTCCTTTCATCACTTACAGGGTTAAGGTAGGGTACTTTTTTTCATTCGGTGTCAGATTAAGATTGGGTATTGTATAAAAATTTCTGAGGCATCCACCCACACCCTGATGTTGAGTATGTGCTATGGTCACTAGATACTTTGAGCCGGGAACCCATGCTGCATGAATTTTGCCTGCGTGGCTGACCATACAAGAGAAGTCAGTTCTAACCTTTTGCTCAAGCCATGTTTACAGTCCTGGCCCTTCTCCTGTCCATTTCTGTTGTAGTTACCATGGTTACCCTCCCCTTGTGCTGGATGTCAACCTGTTGGCTTGTGTGTCTTATCAGTAGTTAAGCAATTTTTCATGTCATTACTGTTCTGTTGAATGTCAACCTCTATAAAACATAATCTACCAATTCACTTGTTATGATCTGTAGTTGTTTAGTCTTGCCTCGAGTATAGGAAATATGAAAACTCAAAAACTGTAAAATGTAGTTCATTGTGTCATCACCAGGTGGCACTCAAGGGCAGACTCAGAAAGCAAGCCTCGGCCAGAAAGTGCAGATACATGTATTGAAACTGTCAATTGCCTTAGTTTTGTGTCTTTAAATTTTCATGGTTATTGTATTTTTGACACTTCACTGTAGTTTTAATTTCAGTGTTTAGGACATAATTCCTATTCAAACAATATTAAAAAATACTAATTTCACATTTTTATTTTCACTGTTTGGTGTTATCAAGAAAATAAGTGAAAATAAGAATTCTGCAAAATTAAAGCAATTTACAGCACTGTCACTAGTTGTAGCCCATCCTTGGTTTTGAGATGAATGGGCCAAAGATACCCACTGTCTACTTGGGGTGGGTGTGGGTTGGTGCTTGAAAGGAAAACAATGATTTTGTTGGGCATCTGAATAAGGCAGCCCAGTCTGGAGCATTGGTGCATAATTCAATGTTGTAGCAAAATTTTTACCTTTAAAATGCCAAGTTAACTTTATACAATACTCCCTCATTTTGATTACTGCAGTACTGTTTGGTCCAATTCACTTCTGAAATATGAATTAAACCGTCTCCAATGGATCCAGAATGGCGCCATGAGAATCATATTAGGTTGTCATCCTTGAACTCAGATCACTGATATGCTGGACACCCTTAAATGGCTGAGTGGCAAACAAAGGTTCCACTTTAACTGGTCTGTACTTCTCTGGAAAATTTTCAACAACCAGACACCCCAAAACTTATGTAAGTTCCTCGCTCCTCTTACAGAAGTCCATACATATAATACTAGGTTCTCCAGTCAAGGACATCTTCATATAAACAGGAACCATAAACACTCCCTTTCTAATATTGGTTCTTCAGTGTGGAACTATATCCGTGATGTGAAATCCATGTACTCTGTCAAGAAGAACCTACCACACATTCTTGAAACTGTACCACCTTTTTAATTCATTTTTAATTAATTTTGTTGACTTTTTATTTTATATGCACCCATATGTCAACAGATTTTAATCTGAAAATTGACTGCAATAAAAACTTGTCAAACTTGTAATACGCTGGGTATGCTGACCATTCAGGGAAGGAAGCAGTGAAATGTAAAGTATGCTCCTTATTGTCTGCCTCTTTGAAGATGCTCTGTGGGGCATATTCTTCCTCTTTCCAGTGACACTAAGTTGGAGTCTGATATTACTCTGTGAAAGGGGCTCCCAGCTGAAGGAGTGTGGGGTTTGTGTGTGTTCACAGCCATACCTACTGCCCTCTAGTGTCCGTTACTGATAAAAGAAACTTGAGCAGGTATGTAGCTTGCTGCCACCTATTGGGATCCAGAAGAACTTAGACATGACATGATGTGGCAGTAACATTTCTTCTGATCCACAAGATGGCAGTGTCATGTCATCACAACAAGGACTCTGACAACCAATGTGTGTACTTGGTGGGCTCTGGCTGTACCCAGTTGGACAAGTTTTCTTCGTCTAAAAGAAATGACCACACCAGTCAAGCAAAGAGTATCATATATACAAACTGGTTTTGACAGTGGAGAGAGAGAGAGAGAGAGAGAGAGAGAGAGAGAGAGAGAGAGAGAGAGAGAGAGAGAGAGAGAGAGAGAGAGAGAGAGAGAGAGAGAGAGAGAGAGAGAGAGAGAGAGAGAGAGAGAGAGAGAGAGAGAGAGAGAGAGAGAGAGAGAGAGAGAGTACATGTAGCCATGAAAATAAAGAAAACATCTTCCAGAAACCTTTACTCTCTATCAATATGGTTTATGTATTTTCTTGATTATTTGTATAAAACATTGGACACTGTGCCTACTGTTCCAAGGTCTCTTGTAGATTATGTACTCATCAGTATTTACAGTTTGGTTACCATGGCAACGTGAAGAATTGATTTTTTTTCATTCTGTTTCAAGGTCAAATACTTGGCACTTTATGTTAGAATCTAATCAAAGGGTTCCAACATGGCTGACTGTCTGTTTGTAGTGGTGACACATTCCACAGGAACATTGTCAATAGTGTTACGACTTAACAGTGGGATGGACGTATTGATCACTGGCTTGCCACGATGTATGCGCGAGTCTATAGAATTGAACGACATGTTGCCTTTGTAGTTCCATGCAATAAGACTGGACACGTTTTGATACCGTGCCGGGGAAACACTTTGCAGCTTTAATGGTAGTAACAATATGCTCTTAAACTTGTACATCATGATGAAATGGTGGTCATTGTTGGGTGTTGTACCCATGTAAAACACAAGTAGACATGTAAATTGATGGTGTGTTTCATGTAAGCCATCATAAACCAGCAGTTTTGTTGTGTATGATATATATATATCAACTCAAAAATCTTATCATGGCAGTGAGTGCCACACATGTGGTCTAGTCGTCTATTTTATTGGGGTCAGCTGGTAAATGTCTCAACAACCATCCCAGGTAAATATAAATGCAGAAAATGGACTATTTTGAAGATTAACAGTATTTTGATATAGGAAAGATTTGTCATTTTGACGACAAAAGTTCAGTTTTTATGCATGGAGTACTAGCTCGTAATATCTCTCATCTTTAAGAGGCTGCTCTATTTCAGAACTGTTGAAATTTATTATTTAAAATTACATTTGCAGGCAGCAGAAGAGAAGCCTCCGCTGGACAACCAGCAAGCATTGCGCCTGGATGGAGGTAAAAAGGAGTTTGATAAGCGCTGGGGATATGAAACGCTGGAGAGCATCAAGGAGAATGCAATACAGCATTTTCCATTTGGTATGTCATTGCTTTATTTGAGTCTTTCTCTAAACCTTCTTTACACACACACAATTACAGGGGAAAAATGTGAAAGATTAGTCAGTACATGTACTGTATTCTTCCTTTTAAGTGTCCCAGGTGCTCAGGAAATTTTCAGAGTGCAGGACTCCAGTTTAGACCCATGTTTTTTAATGTTATCACACTGTTTTTGCACAAATAAAAATAAAAATGAAATTATTAATGTTCTTTTAACATTTTTTTAGTCTTAAATGATGGGGAGAGGCAGTTAAGGAACAGGGACTCCAAAAAGGGATAATATGGTACATGTGCTACTGCAGTGAGGCCCTGTTATGATAACACCAGACTACAGGACGTGCTACTACAGTGAGACCCTGTTACAATAACACCATAATAAAGTATGTATACTACTGCAGTGAGACCCTGTTGTAATAGCACCAGATTACAGTACATGTGCTAATATGGTGATACCCTGTTATAATAACACCATAATGAAGTACATGTGCTACTGAGTACAGTGAGACCCTGTTATAGTAACATCATCAGTTCCCTGCACAAATGGACCTGATATCAGGATATGTCAGACAAATGAGTCAAATAGCAAAGCAATTTGACCTTTGACCTTCTTGTGCTGTTCTATGTTGGACAAGTGAATTATAATAAGGTTTCGCTATACTACCATGATTCACTTCGTTTTTGGCTGCATTTTTACGTCATTCTTTGATGACAACTGGAATGAGACAAATGTGCCGAGAGAAGATTTGAACTACATGTAAAGTTCCGGATCTCGTTAGAACGAGCAGATTGATTCATAGAATTGGACTGTTGGCTTCTGTGGTCATCTCGTCAGGTAAAGCGAGATGAACCCGATGACAGCACACCTGTACACCAGGTGGTCAGCCTTGGCCTGTGTGGGTTTATGGAGCGCCCACTGACTGTCTGTCAATCTCATTATCACACGCAGCAAACAGGATTCTGGTTGATGGTGCACAAAGAGAAACTCTGGTTACTCATGTTTTTAATACAAAATATTAATATACTGAACGCGAGAAACAGAATATGTCCTTGTATTGTCTGTACGTGAGTGTGACAATGGGGTAGTCTGTCTACAAGTATCTCTTACAGACTTGAATGAAGGAGATGCTGCTAGTGTGGGGTGAGTGGGCAGATTGTCCCACGCAGCACATGTATTCAAATGGGAACTCGTCCCATTCTTGTCATGCATTTGTCCTGTATATTAAGGGGAAGTGGGGGGGGGGGAGGAGATTGGATTTTCTTCCCTAATTGCTCATGGGTAGCCGTGTGTAGTTAATCATATCGCTATGTGATTAACCACTTTTGACCCTAAATTGAATAGAGGCAATTATGTAATTGGTTGTTTGTCTTATTATTTATCCAATCAAAATACTTAATACAATGTATGTGGCCAGACCAATTTTTCCCTCGCAAAAGTTACGTGTTGCAACTTAAGTATGAGAAATGTTGCCACTGTGTGCACCACCCTATCACACCATTGTGCCCACATAGTGCAGTTCTTGTCACAGTAATGTGTTTGCCATTGACATGGATTTACAAAATGGGATGGAGCAACAAATCCTGTTCACTAAAGTAGTAATGTCTGTCTTTATTAGTCCCCCGCCCACTTGGTGGGGGACTATAGGTTTGCACCTCGTCCGTCCGTCCGTCCTTCTGTCCTTCCGTCCGTCCTTCCGACCGTCCGTCCGAAGCTTCTCCGGGCCATATTTCCAACACCATAACACCCACAGCTACCAAATTTAATGTGTTTGTACTTCCTAGGATAGAGGTGTATGGTGTGCCAAAAGTAGGTCACTAGGTCAAATATCTGGGTCACAGAATACATATGTATGAAAAATCTTGTCCGGGCCATAACTTTTTTGTCCTTTTACTTAGAGTCATGAAATGTTACACAAATGTGAAGCTTAGTCTAAGAAAGTGTCATAAAGCAAAACTAGGTCACTAGGTCAAATATTTGGGTCACCACGATATGTAGATATACAGAAACAAATTTTGTCCGGCACATATCTTCCCTATATTAATGCTACCTCTTCAATTTTTTTATGGTGGGTAGACCTTGGGTAGTAGCTGTGCATAGGCATTGTTTTGTGTGGCTAATTACTTGCATTAATTAATTATTTAACAAAGTTCGTTAAGCAAGACAAATTTTGTCCGGGCCATATCTTCTAAACTATTAATGCTAGCCCTTTGAATTTTTTATGGTGTGTAGACCTTAGGTAGTAGGTGTGCATACGCATTGTTTTCTGTGGCTAATTACTTCCATTAATTGATTAATTAACGAAGTTCATTAAGCAAGCTCAAGATACAATACAAATTTTGTCCGGGCCATATCTTCAAAATTATTGATGCCAGCCCTTTGATTTTTTTTATGGTGGGTAGACCTTAGAGGGGATATGGTAATGGGCACCTTCCGTGTGCCCGTCCGTCCGTCAAATATTTGGGTCACAGTAATACATAAATGTACAGTATTTTCATGTCCTTACTGTAATTCTTAAAAAATTTTGACTTCTTGTTATAAAAGTTTACTGATAATGTATTGTGACCTAAAAGTGTGTCACGATGCAAAACTGGGTCACTAGGTCAAATATCTAGGTCACAGTGTAAACTTCATGTAAAACCTTGTCCATGCCATATTTCCCTTACTATAATACCTACAGCTACCAAATTTATTATTTTAATACTACCTGGGGAGTTGTTGTGTCACATGGCAAAAGTAGGTCACTAGGTCAAATATCTAGGTCACTGTGAAATCCATTCAAAATCTTGCCCGGGCCATAACTTTTTTGTCCTTTTACTTAGATTAATGAAATTTTACACAAATGTGAAGCTTAATCTAAGAATGTGCCATACTTTTAATTTTTTTTTTCATCTAGGTCACACCCCTATATAGTAGTCCATTCAACCTCGTGGGCGACGAGCGGGGGACTATGTATTGCTCTGCAATACTCATTAACTTGTTTCTGGACAACTGATAATCAGAAGTTGTTGTTCCTGTATCAGTTGAGTCCAAGTGTTGGTCACTGTGAGCGACAGACTGTTCACATTTTCCTTGATGCTGAGGACAGGAGGACAGTCCTTGAGGACTAAAAGTTGTCAAGTTATAAATCAATAAAAGAGGCAAATAGATTCCGAATTCATGTAATCAAATCTTGAAGGTTTTGGAACTACATTTTTGTGCTGGGGAGCGATTTGCCTGTTTACATCCAGCGCATGTATTTCTCAGGTAACTTTCAAAGTTAGCTGGTTGGCCAAAATGGTGTGTTTTCAAGCAGCAAATGGGCCATTTTGAACAAAGTTTCAAGCCTAGATCAGTAGGAAGGGTAATGATGGCACTTGCTTCGAACTGTTTGCAGATCGGCACTGTTTTAAAGTCCATGCTATGGAAAGCCGTCCCCTTTCTCACACACTGTGGGAATTCTATGTGTCAAGTTCTCCACAAATGAAAAAGCTGCCATTCTATTCAACACAAATTTAACAAATTGTTAATATCCTGTCAGATAAATGATACAGGGTTGGTAAGCGGGAAAACAGTTAACTAAAAAATTTTCTTTTGTGACATTAAAAAAAAATGCCTGTTCTAGTTGCATGAAAAAAAAATGTACAGGGTTATTCAGTTGGTAAAAACATTTGTGTTTTAAATTTTTTGTGAAGCTGTTGGGTTTAAAAATGAGGATGAAACAAAAATAAATAAATGAAATAAATGGATAGACAGACAGACAGACAGACAGACTTTTAGGGTATATTTGAGAAGTATCAGTCCATTTATTGTGGGTGTTCAATGTATATATGTCAGTATTTGTGGAAAATTTCTTCAGGTTTTTGAAAAAGTCATTAAAAAAAATGAGGCCAAAATATGGGTGCATAGAGTTACCATGTGGTGTTTTTTTTTGAATTTTGGAAAACAGGTAGATTTTTGACAAGGATGCAACTTTGTAATTATGTTCACAATAATTCTGTGGTAAATAACTTAAAGTAAATTACAGCGAAATGTCTCTTTTATGGGGAGGGAGGAAATGGGCTGCCGCTGTTATAATATTGCCTGCTGAGCCAGACTTTCAAGTGCCTGTAACTTCTTGCACAGTGGACAAAAATAGCCTGCAGACTGATCCAGCCAAGCAGGCAACGGAACTATAAGTATGGATTGTGGTCAGTTGCTTTGTGGCTACAGTTTGCCGTGGTCAGACGCTCCTTCTTTGCTGCCTTGTTGACATCCAAACAAGGGAGCAAAGAAAAAAAGTCACAAACTTGACCCATTATGTTGAAACATTAACTCAGGGTTGGCAGCGAAATGGAGCTTTATGGTTTGAAAATTGAGGAGTAGGTTTCATCTTGGGGTTTGTTTTACATTTCTGGTGCAGGATGTCCATTGTTGCAGTACTTGTTAGGAATTCCCTCAGTTTGTACAGGTGGTTGAGCTGCAACTGTTTATTTTACAGTCACTGGGACTGAATATAAGGCCCCAGTTTGTTTCTACTTCAGTTATAGACTGGCAGGTGGTTTAAATGAAGTAAGTTATCCAGCTAGAAAGGGTACATACCGGTTCAGGGGTAAGTCAAATTGTTCTTATCTTAACTTGTGCTATACAAATTTAGTAATTATGTTTGGTTTGATAGGTATTCTTTATGAAGCTCTGCATTTATAAGCAAAACTCATCATTTGCCATGTTCACATTTATTCATTATGTGGGTTGTCTTTGCTGAATATTTAGCTTAGACAAGGAGCCTCTATTCCGAGAGACATGTACAGGTACAGGCTCCGAAACATGTTCTGGGTAGTAACCCACTAAAGACCCTTTAATTTATTTGGGCAAATACAGCCTATGTCAAAATTCTGCAGAAGAAAGTGTGTAATGTGGACAATAGTACTTCTATATGTATATAGGTGAGACAGTGACAGGTTAGCTATGGAGAGTAAAGAGTTCGGACTGCAAACAATCAAGTTTGAAGATGGGTGACCTTGACCCCATTCCCCAGGTCACAGAGCCACATCCTTATTTGTGGGTCATTGCCATTATTAGTGTGAGAAATTTGTAAGATTTGTAAGGGTGACAACTGGTAAGGGCACATGAGAAGACCTTTGATTTCTGTTGGAAAGTCAGCCCATTCTGCTTATTAAGAGTTTTCCATGGTAAATTCAAAATGAAACACAATACCATTAAACCTATAAACAAAAAAGCAGTTATTGACATGATAGCATTGCTTGTCACGCACTTTCCAAACCTGTTCAGGCTATTGAAAGGAAAGCTACAACACTCTACATTCAATGTTACTTTTACCATGGAAAAATAATTCTGGCCTTGTTTTTTCAGCAAAATCAGCCCTCATTGGGTAAAACACACAAGTCACCAGTTGTGGATTTCCTTTTGTGCTATGTTGGAAAAAGTTGATTACCAATATATAGTGGCGATGAATGTGGTTCATTAATAATTATGCATGGGAGAAAACAGATATGAATATTATTGGTGTACCTTTGACCTAGAAAAGAAAATAGCCACATTGAGGCTTTAAGTTATTGAAAAATATCTGTAACTTGCAAAGTTTTCTGTTTGTGGCTGTTTACCTCGTGCAATGTGCTCTGTTGATCTTGTCAGTCAGTGTGGAAAAAAAAAATATATGTATACATGCTGCGTATTGATGTCAACACTAGCATGTGGCTTATTAAGGAGCATTCATTATCTTTGCCTGCAAGACAATGGGGGAACAGTCATTGATCTTGACAGGCAATGAAAGGTGGGTTGGACGTATTTGTTCCCAATGTATAGAACAGGTGTTGTCATTATGAAGCCAGGTTGTGCTGTTTTATCAGAGGTTGGCCTACATTTGCTTTCACGTACGAGTTTACCTGCGAACGAAACCACAATTCATGCAATAGAGAGTACTGAGAAAAGTGATCTAATTTGCACATGTGGACAACAGGGAGAAATTAGTGGCAGATGTCGTTATTTAGTGTATTGATTATTGCCTGCACGTGCAGCTAACATAGCAGGGACCCAGTGTATGAACTTTAATTAATATAGGTCAATAATAGTAGTGCCACGTTTCCGTGCCAAAAAGACATGAAGTTGAAGCAATTGCAGAAAAGAAGGCAAGGTAGTAGACTACAGTTATAAACTCCTCTATTTTACATGACGTAGTTTAGTCTAAAAAATCAGCAAATTCATATTTTAACATTTGATGAATAGTGTTTAATACATACAAACATCACAAAAATGTGAGTGAATTTATTTTATATGAATCCCAGTTCTATTTTAACCTCAACTGACAAGTCAGCTGAGGTTGTTGTATGGTCCATGGTCTGCCTGTCCATCCATCCATAATTTACATTTTCAACTTCTTTTCCAAAGCAATCAGCCAGATTCAGTTGAAACTTGGTGGGGATGTACCTTGGCTGGGTCTCTATCAAGTTTATTCAAATCTTCAAGATCCATTGATTTTTAAATTTTTTTTTGTATTAATTTTTAGCTCAGCTGACTTGTCAGTCAGCTGAGCTTATGTAGTGGTTGGGCATCCATCGTCTGTCCATCGGTGTCCACATTTCACATTTTTATACTTCTCCAAAACCACTGGCCAGATTCACCTCAAACTTAGTGGGAATGTACCTTGGGTGGGTCTCTATCAAGTTTGTGCAATTAGTCTTGCTCCAGTGATTTTTGGCTTTTTTATGAATTTTTTGGTTCTTTTGGGGCAAATCATAAAAAATCTTCTTCTCAGAAACCACGCACCCAATTGCTTTGATATCACACAAGAAGACTCCAAGGGACTCCTAGTTCTTAATTTTTCACCAGGTGGCAATGCAATATTTTTCTAAATTTTTTGTTATTGTTTGTGTGTTTTTGCTATTTTTGACTTCTCCAGAACCGTCACTCAGATTAAGCTGAAACTTGGTTGATATGTTACTTGTGGAAGGGTCTAATAAAGTTGTTCACTAAATGACACTAATCAAATGTACATCTGTACCAAGTTTGACACAAATCTGGGCAAAATTATTAAGATATAACAGCTGAAAGAAATTCCCATGTTAAATTTTCCTATTAAAACTTCTTTAAAGATTCCCCCCCCCCCCCCCCCGAGAAGTCCAAAATGTGAATTAGCATCAGAATGCCCATTGACTTACATTGTAATCAATAAGAAAAGGTACATTCACCAATAAGTACCTGAATTGGAAAAATTGCTAAAAATCAAGAATCCACACCAGTGTCTACCTATTTTGTGCAAGTGGTCGTGCTCCAGTGATTTTTGGACCTCAAACCTCATTTCAAGGTCAAAGGACAACTGACATGAAATTTACTGTTCACTTGGTAATTTGAGATCTATTTTGAGGTAGGACCTTGTTTTGCACATGTTAATGTTTCTGTATGAAGGTCGACCTTGACCTCAATTATGAGGTCACAGTGCAACATACATGAATTTTACTCTTCACTCTAACTTGAGAACTACTTGAACTGGGACCTTGATGTTGCACATATTAGTTGTTCTTCAATGGAGGTCAAGTTCACAGAGCCACAAGTGTGACAAATCTCCAGGTCAGCAGAGGTTAGGCTGTTCAAACAGCCCTCTTTTTTTGCTCATTTTTTGACAAAATCTTGAAAAATCTCCGAAACTGCCCAGCCGATTGCTTTGAAATTGCATAGGGACGCTTCTGGGGACCCCTAGAGCTTCATTGTTCAAGAGGTGGTGGTGCGATATTTTAACAAGTTTTTGTATGTTAAGGCTATTTTTGATTTCTCCCCCACAACTGTCAGTGAGATCATTCTGAAACATAGGGCATGTGTAGCTACTGGGAGGGGTAAACCGTGTTGTTCACTAAGTAATGATGTTATGGATCCCTGATTTTTGACGAATTTTTAAATTCAGATACCTGCCAGGTAAAGCATGCATTCCTATTGATTACTATGATTGTAGAGTGTAAAACTTGGCTGCTATTGGTGATATGGCAGTGTTAGAGTCTAGAGTCTAGAACGTGGCTGATAGAGGCTTGTGTTGGTAATATGGCAGTGTTAGAGTCTAGAGTCTAAAACGTGGCAGATCGAGGCTTGTGTTGGTGATATGGCAGTGTTAGAGTCTAGAGTCTAGAACGTGGCTGATGGAGGCTTGTGTTGGTGATATGGCAGTGCAGACTAGAGAACTTGGCTGATGGAGGCTTTTATGATGTTATCTAATAACTGCAGAATTATTTGAACCAGAGCTTTTATTTTGTAGGTGTTTATAGTCTTCTATTAGCACTAGAGCATCTTCAAGGAAGGGTGACCTTGACCTAATTTCCAAAGTCGTAAGGCCGCATTAGTGAATTTGTTTTCTGCATCCATTTCCCAAAGTCATGAGTGCCCCATTTAGTACTATCAACAGGGTATTGAGGGTGAATGCATAATGACGATAGGGCGTCTATGTTTTACAAACATGTCTTGTTTGATACTACAGTGCAGGAAAACATGTGACTTGTTGAGATAGAATTGTTTTGCTTGTCAAAATCCATGGTTTTGTTGTGTTAAATTTGCTTCTTGTGGCATTTTTCCCCCGTACTTGTTCTGTCTTACACTGCTAAACCTTTCTCACACATTATTGTGAGACCTAGCAACGCAGACTGAAAATGTTCAATAAATCGTGTGTGGTTCTTTAAAATTGTTGGAACTTGGCCCATTTGTAGTTTTGACCACAACAAGGTTGGAAAATGTGCCATACAACTTAGAAAGAGTTGACAGGAAACAACTGTGTGGAACTTCACCAGTGGCCTGAAGCCTAGGTAGACATTTGACTCACGTCCTCATATTTCATTATGCTCAGTACTTGAACTGTATAGATGAGGTTTTGGGGCAGGAAAAGAAAGACAATGGACCGAAGATGAGTTTGTCAATGCCTTTTTTGTGTGCCTCCACTCATGTTTTGCAACACTGTGTGGTCACCCTTCGTCTTCAAAGGCCCAGCGGAAACAGATGGAGTTTTAGCTCAAATTACTGCCTGTACTCCCCAGCTTATGCCCTCAAAGCATTGTGGGGGTCAAGTGGTGACACAAGACCTCATATTGACATTGTCTAGTACCTGTTGACTTCCATAAACTCCCCAAGTCGTATATTTCCTGAATGTGAAATAGATTGCTGGAGAAACGGGAAGCTTGACTGAGACGGAGCATGATCCTGGTGTGGTCATGGTGTCATGTATCTGCCATTCATATTGCACATGTATTCAGAGATTTCTGTCCTGTCACATTCTAGTTTTAACCTGTGGCATGTCAAAAATATGAGGTGAAGTTGACAGATGAGGGTGGGTAAGGGGTTTCCCGTACTGGCGTACTGGGGCTTTTTATTTACCGTACTGGCATACTGGAAGCCCTCTTATTTTACGTACTTCGTACTATCCAAAATTTTGAAAGATTTTTTATTTTCCGTACTGCATACTCTAGAAAAATAATTACCTGTACCAGCGTATTGACCCCCCCCTTACCCCCCTTCACAGATGGGTGAATGACTCAAAATTATGACATGTAGACAGAGAGGTCTTGTGTGTGTCCACCAAAAGAGCCGAAAATTAATCGACTTTCCTCGAGGTGGAAAAGTACCTCTTTACATGGACTGAAAAGGTTGGAAATTAAATGTAATTTGAACAGGAAGTGAATAATTTGATGACTGAATGACTGCATGCGAGATGGACAAGGATCAGTAAGGTTCTATGGGTAACAGTTGCCTTTATGATATATGGGTTCCCATTTTAGAGTGAAAAACCTTTGAAAGTCAGTATTGATATTTTCGTCCTTATAATATGGGTGCATTTATTGTCTCCTGAAAAGAAAGAAAAAAGAAAGTACATGTATGGGTTCAGATTATGTCCTGCTGGAGGCATCTGAAGAAGTGTCAGTCATGTAGATTTGATTCATATGTAAAGAAAAGAAACTGACAAATAGTGAACATTAATGTGCGATGTACACAGAGTTCAATTAAAGTCAGGACATGGAATGTACCAGTGCAGCAGTGGGGGTGTCAGTCAGTCTGTTTGAAAGGAGCGTTCATGGTAAGATGGTAATAAAGCAGAAATTGATTTTTCTTTCTTTCTTTCTTTCTTTCTTTCTTTCTTTCTTTCTTTCTTTCTTTCTTTCTTTCTTTCTTTCTTTCTTTCTTTCTTTCTTTCTTTCTTTCTTTCTTTCTTTCTTTCTTTCTTTCTTTCTTTCTTTCTTTCTTTCTTTCTTTCTTTTTTTCTTTCTTTCTTTCTTTGTTTCTTTCTTTCTTTCTTTCTTTCTTTCTTTCTTTCTTTTCGTTCTTTCTTTCTTTCTCTCTTTCTTTCTCTCTCCCTCCCCTCCCTCCCTCCCTCCTTTCTTTCTTTCTTTCTTTCTTTCTTTCTTTCTTTCTTTCTTTCTTTCTTTCTTTCTTTCTTTCTTTCTTTCTTTCTTTCTTTCTTTCTTCCTTCCTTCATTCCTTTGCTTTTCTCTTTTTTTGTTGATGACTTTGGGGTGTAGACATTGCACAGAAAGTTTTTGTGGTAACTGCATTTATGATCAATTAGTTTGCAGGATCCCTTAGAATATCCACATAAAAACCAGAAGGTTTTGACTAGCAGCATAGAGATGATGCCTGTGCGCTGATAAACCTGGCGGCAAGTGATTCACTGTGTCTTAGATTCCCAATAATCTGTGAAGTGCTTCCAGTCAGTATCATCATGGGTCTTAGAAACAAACCTCTCTGCCGGATATCCCTAAAATACTAATTTAGCAGAGTGTCTGAATGCATATATTTACCATGCTTGATTGATGCCAAAGAATATACAATGGGTTTGAGTAAGGTGCTGTGGTCATATGCTTTATGTAATAATCTATCCGAGGAAAGAGAGAATTTGATCCTGAATAATATTGAAAGTAATTTACATTTAAAGATGGGAAATGGGGTCAGCTGGTGGCATTTACATCCGAATAAGTTCAGCTGGTGGCATTTACATCCGAATAAGTTCAGCTGGTGGCATTTACATCCAAATGAGTTCAGCTGGTGGCATTCATGTACAAGTGGAGTTGAGCTGCTGCTGTCCACATACTTTATGAGGTTGCGTGTATATAGTTGTCTTTTCCCTATGGTGCAAATCAGATGTTGTTGGCAGGTGGAGCAAGACACAAGTGTACAGACTACAATCATTTGTCTTTGTCCAAAAGTCATATTTGAATAAATATTTAATCAAAATAGATTTGAACTATCTGTTCTTTCTGCAAAGTTATACATGTATGAAATTTAAATGTGCCGTTCAGACTCCGCACCCAATAGTGAACAAAATGGATATGAATGGTGCTGGGTTTTACTGTCCCTTAATGTGGTCAACATTCACGTGTAGCATTCAGATGTTCTGGCAAATTGTTGAATGTAGTCACTACTGAATACAACTTGGTTGAAAAAAACCTCCACAGCAGGATTTTTTTCAGCAAAAAGAAATGTCTGAGTTTATTGGAATGCAGGAGAAAGAATGCCTAGTGTGAACAGCACACGGAGGTAATATGTGGAATAAAGGTGGTAATTGTTAGTATTTTGAGGACAGCGTACAACTGGCCAGACATATGGGTTGATTCTCCTTCTGTTTGGACAGCTATTATGAGCACAGTGGGCCCTGTATTACGAGACCAGCTCAAAGTTCACCTGCTTCAAAAAACCACCTTTTTTTAACACTTTGCTTAGCACCTTCAAGTTACCGTATTATCCCCCCTTTTTTTTTTTCGCCCCTGCCCCTTAAGTGCCGCATTATTATCCTGGCTTCGAAAATATTCCTATTTTAGACAATTTTCGCCAAATTTTTTGTTTTCTACCCTGTTATATGCCAAAAATAGGTCTGTTATTGAAACAAATTCACTGTTAATTTTCTGAGTGCCTTGAGTGCTAAATAGTGATAATAAGGTGTTTATACCTCCTATGGTGGACCACAATTTGGTCACCTCTAGGAGTCGTCTTGCAGGACAGGTTTCACTGTACCATGTTTCTGTGCGGGTCAAAGGACAAAGATGTGAAATTACAAATTTACATCTTTGTGTTAAAATTTGTGAGCACCAAAAGTAATCATGTGCTTGCCTTTTGCAAATGAAAAGCTCAGACTACAACTGCAGATGTGTCAGCCACTGCCTTTGAAAATGTTTTTGGGGCTACAAAAGCACCTTTATCGGTCAAACAGCTGAATTTGTACGCAGGAGCCTTTGAGCCTGTGTAATAATAGCAGTAAAGCTGCTTCAGGTATTAGGAAGAGTAAATGGATTTTTTTTGTGAATGGAGCGATGAATGCCTAAATGGCTGTTTCTGCAGTTATGGGGTGTTTACAGAGGAACTTGTAAAGGAGCAAGATAAATATTGGCGCTGAGGTACAGGTGAAAAGTGTGTGTAGATTGTATGTGGATTGGTGTGTATACAGCTCTGGCTTGTTGGCACCAAATCTCATTAATTTGAGTATGTCCACCAAGGGCTATTCTGAGTTCTTTAAATAAGCCACTGGTCCACGGTCCATGGTTGGACGCATCCTGTTCTTAGCTCTGCTGACTGTGGGTTGCAGAGCTTATATATGCGATCGTTCATGTCTGTCCATCTGTCCGTCTTTCTGTGAACTTTGTGGCTGTGATACGGTCCACATTTTCAAGTTTGCCCTGTTTAACTTTCAGGACTTATCAAGTGTATGAAAATCTAGGTCAAGTTTGATATTGGTGGTGCCATCTATAGTATTACATAATATATGGGCCAAGATATGAAAATTGTGAGACTGCACGGTGTACAATTTTCCAAAAAGTTATTCATTCGTGTTACTGGGGTTGCAGGCTGTAGGCCCTGATTATTTCATTGGCGTCAAGGCCATCAACCAAAAGTAAATCAGGCCCAAGAGGCGGCTACACAAGCAAGCTATGGTGAAGGCTGACTGGGATTGTTGAAAATTTTAGCTGTCTGGCATATTACAGAGTAGAAGCAGTAAGATCATCCAGGTTATCAGGTTACCAGCTATGAATTTCAGGAGAGCAGATCTCTATTCTCCATAAAAAAAAAAAACATACAGTGAAACCTCATTACAACGGCACTCAGATATATGACATATTCAATATAATGGCACAAATTTTCATGGGAAAAGGTTTATTTTTATTTTGTTATTTGATTCATTTATCTGACATATTCAGTTCTCTGACACATTTCTTAGGGAACAGATGATGTCATTATAACGAGCTTTCACTGTAGTTACATATCTTTTATTTCTACTGATAACCAGCCAGGCTACTGTCTGGACATTTCAGAGAATACTGTAGTTCTAGAAATTTTCGCACTCGATTGAATTTCGCCCTTTTCGCGCTACCACCTAAAGCGCGAAATTAAAATGGGCGAAAATAAGTTGCATTGTATTTCACTACATTGTTTGGCATTGGATTGCGCAAAACTAAAATGCACGAAAATTCTCTAATTTCAGAAAAAATGAGTTTGCGCGAAATTAAACACGCGCGAAAATTTCTAGAACTACAGTATATGGCCAGTTGTCCAGGTAGTGTGTGTATATGGAGACATGAAAAGCGGTGGTCATGACAGACAAGTCACACTGAATATGGTCAAACCTGACCAGAAAGATCACTCCATTGTCATCACCAATTTGTGGCCCTACAAAATGGAGGCTTTCATAACTAGATGTCAATGAGGTGTAGTTTACAACTACATTGTACAGTGACTGGCACCTGTCTTGAAAGACCACCCCTAGGGATGGCCACATCATGGTCTCTCAAGACAGGTGGTCTTTCATGGCAGGTATAAATAAGATGAAAAACACGGAGCAAAGTATACCGAAATGTGGTCTTTCAAAACAGGTGACATATCATTGGAGTGGTCACTCAAGAGGGGACTACTGTACAGTGTATAAAACAAGGTTGTCCTGTTAGATAGATGCATGGTGTGTTGGAGCAGTGGTCTTTAAAGACAGAGGGCAACCCTTCTCGTATGTCCTTAATGGTTTGAGCAAACCGTTAGGCAGGACAATCTCTACATGCTCTATGCTATAGCTACATGTATTACATAACGGTTTAACATCTTGAAAATGTCTGTGCAAAATAACTGAATAGTGAGAAATGTATGAAAAAAATACCAAACAAAAAAAATTCTGTTAATGACGTTTTTGATCACATTTAAAATCTTTAAGCAAGTCATTCACAATCGCATTAGCAACAATTTATGGAGGCACGCATTACAAGTAATTGAAGTGGGCGGGCTCAGGGTTGAAGAGGAGACTGAGAATTGCTCAGACAATCGTGTCTGATTGAACCCCAGATTACACAATACTGTTGACTGATGATAGAGTCAGCTTAATCAGAGAGTCACAAATCACTAAAATGACAGTGAATAGTAAAAATGATTAGTCTCTAGCTGAATTCTTTGTATACTGGGATCCCTCAGAGACAGCTGAGAATTGTGTTGAGTGGGGTACGGGGTTGGGGTTGGGGGGACTACATTGAGTAGGTGGGTAAGGGGTTTCCCGTACTGGCGTACTGGGGCTTTTTATTTACTGTACTGGCGTACTGGAAGCCCTCTTATTTTACGCACTTCGTGCTACCCAAAATTTTGAAAGAATTTTATTTTCCGTACTGCGTACTCTAGAAAAATAATTACCTTTACCAGCGTATTGAACCCCCCCCCTCTTACCCCCCTTCCATTGAGAATAAAGATGCTTATAATGAGAGTGGCCAAGTTGTGCCAGTATATGGTATCTACAAGTTGGGGTATTTGGGGCTTTGTCCGTATTTGTGTACGAACAATTTCTTCCAATGACAACTTGGGAAAAGACTGTTGTTAGCTCTACAAGAGGTCACTGGTAGAACCAAAGACTTGATTGGGAGAGATTGCCATCATTAAGGAACAAGTGACTGGGACGGAGCAAGGACTTAAGAGTGTTTTTTGTCAAGCAATCCCGAGATCGATAGAACTGCAGCCAGCAGATAGATTGCCAAATCTTGAAAACTGACTTGACAAGCGCTTTCAGAATTTGGTAGCATTATGGGATTATAGCCTGTGCAAGCAGAGGCATACACCACAAATATTGGCCGTCCCGAGTAGCAATCGAGCTGAGCGCACTTCCTCATAGCCCCAGTATGATTGGGTTGACTTTTTCCCCAAAAATTACAGGCAAACGATATATGTGCACAGGACAGGTCTGGGGCTTAACCATTGGTGTGTGGTGTTTAAGGCATTGAGACTGTGTTCGTTGGGTGGTGGTCCCTTCAAAGAGAGACAAGAGTAACCGTGAGTACAAATACTGGGAGCCCCAAACAAAGTGCTATAGTGACTGGCCAGCTTAACGCACCAACTGTGTTGACGGTGTCAAACTCGGTTGGCATCAGGACAAGAGTCGCCAGTGGATACTGTTCAAAGGAGTTGCTTTCTTCAGGACCATTTGTGAGACTGCAGAAGGTGACAGTGTGGCAAGTCAAAATCTCCACACAAGTGTGATCTACCTTGGTGATCAGCACCACATTGCCTCACTGTTAAACTGTTACAACAGCTTGGATTTCAAGTAGAGTTACGGACAGTAGGACAGTAAGTATGACGCTGATGTTACTGTTGGTGTTTGATGTAAAAGTCAATGTTGGTATGAACAGAACAAAATCCATTTGATGACCAATGTCTTTGTGGATCATGGTTTGTTGTGCAGGCAACAAGCCATGTGCCGTTCTGGCATTGGTGAAAAAAAGCAGGTAAAACTGATTAAGACCACCTAAGCGACTGAAAAATGTGGTCTTAATTGGAAGTGGTCTTAATGGAGGATAGAATTGATCAAGGACATACAAAAAGTCTGTAAATTGGTGGTCTTAATATCACAATGATCTCTTTATGGAGGTGGTCTTAATGGGAGATTCCACTATGGTTAGTTTATTTGACATGATAAGGTTTTAAAGGATAAAGAGGTCTACCATGACAGGTGGTTTTTACAGAGAGTACTACCTGCCCATGTAATTTTTTTTTCCAGTAAAATCTGTCCTTGAAGACCAGTGCAAGGAGATGACTCAAAATGTTAGCCCCTGCATGTATAGCAACTTCCCATTTATTGTCTCATTTTTGTCATGGAATGTCACCATACCATAGCATGTAGGTTAGTCTCTACCAGACTTGTCCAAATGGTGATTTCTAGTTTTTTATAATTTTTTTTTCGTTCCCTTTCTTGGCACAATCTTAAAAATTCTCATGCTGTGTACACTTCAGCCAAGGAGGCTACATGTGTAACCTCCTTGCTTCAGCTTAAGATACCCGACTAAAAGCCATTTCGTAGGGTGGTTTCACCCCCATTTTCCATTGCAAGCCTTGGCTGCAGGGCTCAGACTTGACCTGGACTTCAAACAACATCCAGTAACTCAACCTAATTGCAATTATGTAATCAATGAGATAGCACTTTAGTCAATAGATTAGTGGCTCTTACTAGCTTCATCCAGTAAATTTTCTTTTCAAATTTAAACAGGAATGTGATAGTCACATTAGTTTTCAGAAAATACTTTATTGAATTGACACATTGCTCATAAAAATCGGGTGACAGAAAGTGAAGTTTTTTATCCATTTTGTACCCTGAAGCGAAGGAAACTGGACACGGAGAGCTGCTCTAGTAATTAAGAGAAAGTGACAAACTGGCTGTGCACAGTGATCAGCTTGTAGTGTCAATGGGTGTTGGACTTGGGTAGGGAAAAGAGAAATGGGGGTAAAAAATTGATTTTCTTGGTAGCCGAGGTGTACAGACCGTGTTCTGCAAAACTGCTTGGCCAAATGTGGGGCTGCATTTTTTTTGTCTATTTTTGTATGAATTTGTGTGTGTTTTCATTTTTATTTTGACTTCTCCAAAAACCATGCATCAGATTGTGCTGAAACTTGATAGAAATGTACCTTGTAAAAGGGTCAAAGAAAGTTGTACACTAGGTGGTGATGCTATGGATCCCGGGTTTTTGACAAAGTTTTCCATTTTGGGTACAAAGGGCCTAATGCATGTGTTTATAATAAGATTGCTATGTAGGTCAGTGGGGGTTGCAATAGTTAGTTCCATTTTCGACTTCTCAGAAAGCCACTGGTTTGATTCACTTCAAACTTGTTGGGGATGGACCTCAGGTAGGTCTCTACCAAGTTTGTCTAAATTGTCTTGCTCCAATAAATTTTGGAATTTTTATGTAATATTTTGTTCATTTTGGAAGTCATCTCTGAAACTGCTCAGCCAATACTTTGGAATTGCACATGGACACTTCGGGGCAGGAGGACCAAACTTACATAGTACATGGGTGAACTTGACCTTATTCACAACGCCACAGTGCCATTTTGTTGAATTAAGCTCTACAGCTAATAACCTCAGAACTTCTTCTGCCAAGACTTCAGATGTTTTATATGGCAGTGGTCCTGTGTCAGAGATGCACTTTGACAGTGTATGTGTGACCTTGACCTCATTTCCAAGATCACAAGGCTACTAACTGAGACCTATTTGAACCAGGAGCATGTAAGTGTTCTTCTGTGAAGGTCAGACTTACACAGTACATGGGTGACCTTGACCCTACCCCAAGGCCACAGCGTCTCCCCCCCCCCCCATTCTTATGAATTTCTAGGTCTGTTGGGCATGGGCTGTTCACGCAGCCCTTTTGTCTCACATAAATTACTTCATGCTAAGGCAGGTTGGCATGTATGATGATACAATTTTGGGTGGAAGTCCTCATTTTGTGAAGATTTAAATGTGCAGTACTCGTGACATTTAACCACAGATTATTATACAAAAAAGTGACCACTTTTGAGGCATATGATTGATGATGAGTTCATTTTGTTTTCGGTAGCATATAACATTATTAGAATAAAAGACAGTCCGATGATGTGACAGCACAGCTGTGAATGCATACGAACGTATGTGAATAATGAACAGCCAAATAACAGGAGTTTGGCTATGTGTCAACAGAATTCTGGAACTAGTAATTCATGAAATTTTGCATGGTTGTGTGAACCCGTCATGTTGATCATGCTAAAGCCAATTATTGTGGAAACAGAATGTGTGCTGTGTTTTGTTATCCAGAGTTGTACATGTTATAATCCACGAAACAGCTGGGAAATATGTTTTGAATGGAACATGGTTAATTCTTTGTAAAAACAGCCAGTATTCAAGGAGCTCAATTTACTGTAGAGTTGAACAGCTCATGATGTGATAAGCTAATTGGCATCCGTATGGGAAGGTAGGACTACATTGCACTATGGATTAGGATTTCTGTGAAATCAAAGTTACTTAGAAGTGGCTCCCAGGATCAGCACAAAAGGGGCAGGTATTTGTAAGAGACAGTGGGAAACAGTCCAGATTGAGACAAAAGAGATCTACCTCAACACACAGCTCACTATATGGGGTTTTGTTTGCCCTTTCTGGGCTGAACAATTTGGGTTAAACTCTTTTCATGGGTCTTTGCTGTGGAGAAAACGGCAATTGAAGTGTCCATCGTCCAATTAAATATTGTTCAGTGATGTTCACACTATTTGTCTGCCAATATGGAGGGCCATTTGGGACCTCAGGGGTGCCATGTGTTGAACTGAACGCCATAATCTGCACCAGTATCTTCATTGTCCTTCCAAACACTTATAGTGTTTACTAGTATCTATATTGCCCTTCCAAATGCAATAGTATGCACCAGCTATCTCCTGTGTCCTTCCATACACCATAGGATACACCGGTATCTCCATTGTTCTTGCAAACACTATGGAATATATTGGTATCTCCATTGTTCTTCCAAACACCATATAGTATACACTGGTATCTCTTTTGACCTTCCAAACACTATAGTATTTACTGGTATCTCCGTTGTCCTTCCAAACATCATAGCATACGCTGGTACCTCTCTTGTCCTTCCAAACACCATAGTACACACCAGTATCTCTATTGTCCTTCCAAACACCATAGAATATATTGGTATCTCCATTGTTCCTCCAAACAGCGGCAATGAGAAAACCTTGGGATTGAGAGGAAGCAAGCACAAACTTGCTTAAGACATTTAAACAGCCAGGGTCCACAGGCCAGACACAGGACGAGTCTCCAGATTATAGTCTAGAATTCTGCAGGACGAAAATCTTGTCGATGTATAAAATGAAAGCAGTCTCTTTACTGGCAGATTTAATGGGAGATTGCATGGGTTATATGATTTGGATCAAAGTGGAGGTGTTCTAGCTCGATATAAGCTTAACTATTAGCCCATTCTGCCATTATCCCATTCTGCCATCAAAACAAATGACAGACCGGAGTTCTCGCCAGATAACTGAGTCAATGTAGTAAGTCTTGAATATGTATGTGGACTTAGGGAATGTGTTTGGTTAAGCCTTGAATATGTATGTGGACTTAAAGGGTATATATCTAGCAATTTGTTGCTATTTTATGAGACAGACCCATAAACTTTCTTACAGACTGGGAGCACCATCATAATACAGTGCGATGGTCTCTTCAGTAACAGTATATCTGAGTGTTTGATGGCACGGTGGCCACGTGTACAGGACTGGATTGATTCTGTGGACCTGCCGCCTCGCCATGCAGTCAGCATTACTGCATTACCGAAGAAAAAACATTATTGAAAAATCGCCATGCTAGGCACATACTATCATTTGCCGTTACGACGGCAACCCATGTTGTACAGTTTCGTACCTGCTCTATCAGGACATTACAAGATTACAAAGACCAAATACATCTGGAAAGTGACTTTGGGGAAAGACAGAAACCTGCTAGGCATAAATCTTTTGGATAATTGAATAAAGGGACCAGCCTGGAGCAGGGGACCAGTCTGGAGGGAGCAGCCATTATTATTACCACAGACCACATAGCTCATATAATTCCCACAAGACAGTTTTTTACTAGCAAAGTTTGGATGACCTTTGGTGGAGTTGTGCTGAAGCTGGTTGTGTGTGACACTTGTTGATATTAGAGCAATCTGTGGCAGAGATGTTCAAATAATGTACCGAGGAAAAGATGGGGCAATGTGGGCAACCTGTTGTTTGATCTGTTTCATTCATTTTTTCAGCTTAATTCTTTCAGTGCTAATCATGGCAAGGGCTCCACTCATCTGAATAATATGAATGAATAAATAAATAAATAAAGGAATAATGAATGATTGATTGAACGAATCAATGAATGAATGAATGAATGAATGAATCAATCAATCAATCAATCTATGCAGATTCACCTTTCCTTCAAGGTACCAGCATGCCTGTAGTTGGAGTGACCCTGGTAAACAGCTTTCTGTGGGTTTGCCGTCGTCACGGCGTATTGATATGACTAGGAAGATGGGGTAAGTGAGATAGAAAGGCCACAAGTGTGGTGCCTACAGAACAGGACCAATGTCTGTGGGCTTCCTTGCACTCTGTCAGACTCTGTCCACTCCACAAATGACTTTTTGAAGTGGAGTAGAAAAAATACTGAGGTGGGGGCTGGGTGGGGTGAAAGGAGGGAGTGTTGGTCTGCCTGGAAGCCACCTGCCCCCCCCCCCCCCCCCAGCATGACATTGATGCAACACTACATACAGTCACAAAGCTGTGACTGCAAAGCTTATGACCGGTCGAATTCAAGTTGCGGAAAGACCTGCCACTTTTACCTGCAGTTTGACTGGTGGCCAGATTGTGACTAGGTGTGGCGTGATTTGAGAGTTTTGATACCGAAGCAATGCCTGACTTTTTGTTCTTTCTTCTAGCAAACCAGTTATGATAGATGTGCTTTTTTTTATAATGCTAAATCTGCAAACTCCTCACAGGTCTATCACTTTGCAATGCGGAACAACAGCCATGTGGTTGAACAGTGACTGGCCAGTGTGCTTAGCTTTGATGTACCACATTAGTGTTACTGTATTGAGCATAATACGAAGCAAGTATGCCGATTTCCCCATCACACTGAGACCATGTGGTTCCATGGTGCAAAGCTGGTGAATCCAGCGATACTCTGGCAGTAACCTGAGTGTTTGAGGTTTTTTTTTATCTTAGGATGTCTGTGTTCTAAGCTTTGTATCTTTTAAATCTAGAGCTGTGTGGTCATCTCGTGCATCACTGTATTTATCCCGTCCTCCTTAAACCGGCTACTGGTCAAATGTCCTCTATTTCAGTGTTTTGAACTAATTTCAACAGTAATGAAAAACAATTTAAGAATTGTGGATAAGACCTTTCAAGATCACCCACATTCCCCAGGTCAACAGCTTTCCTTGGCATGGGTTAGGCACTTAGGGCCAAACCCATGCCAAGGAAAGCTGTTGACTCAGTCTTAATTCAAGGGGGAAAAGAGTTAAGACCAGAATTACAATGAGTCCATTATCTGAACTCCCCAACAGACTCAGAGGTAAACATCAGATACCAGGGGTTAATCTAGGATTGGGGGAAAGGGGCCTTTTTGGATAAAAATTGGGACGAAATTTTGTACAATTTAGGGAATCTTGCATGATTTTAGATAATTTCAGATGATTGGGAACAAATTTGAGGCCTTTTCTTCAAATTGTCACAGTTTTGTAGTCAGACAGGTGAGTAGTTCCATCTGGTGCCACCAGGTGATATGCAGACAGATGAATTGGGGCAAATGGGTAAACTTTTCATATTCGCACTTAAGCTGTCTGAGGAGGGGTCTGCTGGATTCATGGCAAACTCACTCAGGTGCAGGTTTCCAGACTGTTGGTGGCAGGTCTTGTAATATTTGGCCAGTTCTCAGCTGGATGAAATGCCATTTACAAGACTAGACCTGGCTTGGTCATAGAATCTACTACTGTAAATCGCTTTAATTTCGCTGTATTCTTATTTTCGCTTATTTCGCTGATGGCACAAAACCGGGCTTACTAAAATCATGTCCAAAACAGTGAAATTAAAACTGCAGTTTAAGGTCAAAAATACAAAAACCGTGAAAATTTATACGCACGAAAATAACGCAATTTACAGTAAATTTACGTGTGGGCTACAAAACTACAGTTCTGACTGTCATCTTGTTTACAAGGCTGGAGTTTTGTAGCCCACATGTACATTTAGTAAGATCTATGACCAGGTCTAGTCTTGTTAATAGTACCGTGGTGCTGCACTTGGTTCAGGTTTGACAGAATGAGAGATCATATGATTCCATTAACAGCCTAGAGCTTATTTTACCCTGATTTATTGGGGCGTAGGGGATGTTGGGGACTCACAATGTGGGGCAGGTGCCCCGTGTGTCACCAGCAGTGGAGGTGCAGGGAAACTGGGTAAAACTGCCCTCAAAGCATAGAAGGTAAAGGGTAGCGGCCGCGTTGGCCACAAACGCGGAGAAGTGATCCAGGACCCGAGACTGTCACCAGTGAATCAGGGCTGTGAAGCGATCCCCATCTCGTGAATGGACTGAAAGACGATACAATTATCTGTGAAAAAGTGGGCTGTCCGGGAGCAGCTCTGATATGTTTACATGACAGAAGGATAGTGATTGATAGCACCCGCAATGTCAATTTTGATAATAGAACAATCATTTGCTGGCAGATGTCACTTCCGAGCCAAGGTGTCTGCACAACGTGTAATTGATAATTTTTGCCACCAGTCAGAGCCAGGGGTACTCTCAAGTGACAGCAGTAATGGGAGGCTGATGATTAGGAAATGAATTGAGAGATGGTTAAGGAAAGTACTCATGCCTTAAATAAAGACACACAGTCAAGTACCCCACCTAACTGCATCAAAATCCATGATGGCTGCATGCATGTGCATACATATGTGCATACTTTGTAAGTTAAAAACAACATTTTGGGCTGGGGACAAGGGTAGTCACAGCCAAAAACAAGTTAAGATACTGTATTAATTGTAATAAGTGCATATGTGCCCTTAGGTAAAGGTAATTACACAAAATGGCGGAAAAACAACCGATGGACTAGAATTATACATTAAAATATATGTTAGAAAAGAATATCATAGCTTGTTTTCCGGAAAAATGGAGGTGTACCTTTAATAAACACTGAACAGCATCTTTAAAATATGGAGAATATATAAATATATTCCTTTGCATGGATATCATCATTCAGCAAGTTTCAAAGTTAACTTGTGACAATGTCCTGTTTGATTAGCTGCTTCTACTTGGTAACCCCCTTGGCAGCTACATGTAACTGTCAGCAACACTGACACCACGGACTACCAGGCAATATACTGACATCACTGACAACCAGGCAATATACTGACACCACTGAGTGCCACCAATACTGACACCACTGACGAGCAGGCAATATACTGACACCACTGAGTGCCAATAATACTGACACCACTGAGTGCCACCAATACTGACACCACTGCTGCCACCAATACTGCCACCACTAACTACCAGGCAATAGTAGCACCACTGATGACCAGGCAATATACTGACACCACTGAGTGCCAATAATACTGACACCACTGAGTGCCACCAATACTGACACCACTGCTGCCACCAATACTGACACCACTAACTACCAGGCAATACTGACACCACTGACGACCAGGCAATATACTGACAACACTGACGGCCAGGCAATATACTGACAACACTGACGGCCAGGCAATATACTGACAACACTGACGGCCAGGCAATATGCTGACACCACTAACTAGCAATAATACTGACATCACTGAGTGCCAGCAATATTGACACTAGCGACTTCAACTGAAGCATGTGGGTGGTTGAATCCAAAGTCTTGTTGTATAGTAATGATACAAAATTTTCAAATTTAATATTTTGCGGGGGGGGGGGGGAGGGAGGGAACGTGACAACATAGCTTCTATGAACTGATATTTGAGAGTAAATGTATCCTGTATGACTGAAAGTGAAAGGACTGATTTGGCTGGGAACAGGCTACTCAAATAACAGTCTGTTTTGGAAGGCAACTAAAGGCAAGTAGTTGTACAAAGAGGCACCTGTCTTTAAGCATATGTTTTGGTGCAGAAAAGAAATCTGAGGTACAGGAAACGTAAAAATCTCATTTCAAGCACCTGTAATTACACTTGAGCATGAAGTATGTAAATTAACTGTTATAACAATGTCACTGGAGGAAACTTTCATTCAGACATAAACACCAGGTCTATGTCCAAAACAAATTGGCTGTTTTAGGATGGAGTAATTGGGGGGGGGGGGGAGGGGAGGGGGAGCCAGTCTATCAAGATGAAGACACACTAGGTGGTACTGGGCCTGTTTGTAGTGGTTACCATAACAACCTAACAACAAAACCCGCGGGTTCATTAATTAGGTGATCAAATTTATGATGGGAATTGAAGACAGAGGGTGTAGTGGTCAGGAGTAAATATATTTATACATAGGGAGGCAGTTGAACAAGATTGTTGCACTTTGGACCTAATGATGCCTGGCAGGTTAGCTGCTTAGCATGAGAGGTACTCATGATGAATGACGGTCACAGGTAATTAAGTGGCTGGTTCATCTACATGCAGATGGCCTAAATAGACGAGGACTACAGGCAGGTTGGTATAGGACAGTGAACAGGAGACAGTTGAGACTTGCACTTATTTGTTAACGTAAAGTGACCAAATACAAGTGGGGCCACAGATACTGGGAATGGCCAGTTTTGACAGAGGTCACTGGAGGTCAACCACCTGGCCTTTTTCATTGGCTGCTGGAATATCCTGGCTTAGTTGCATGCCATCGTTTGATATTCGTAAATATCTTGCCTTCTTTGCTGTTCTGATTGCTCTCTAAGGATTTACTGGGCAAACCATATTCTTTCACCAGATGTTATGTTCTGTTCCATTACTGGGAAGAATTAACGTAGGTAAGTCATTTTCACCTGTGGGTTTGCAACTTTTTTTTTTTTAGCATTTTTACAGATAAATATGTTATGTTGCTATAAATGCTTCAGAGTCAAATAATGGAACTAGGAGCTGCGTGATGTGTATGTCCATTAATATTTAATGCAGGGAAATCAACTTGCTGTCTTCAAATTATTGATAACTGTTTGGAATAACATTAATCACAATGACAATTATCATAATAGTTCTTGATTACAAAGAAAATGTCTGTAAATGCATGGAAATATCATTATGAACACCGAGCTGATGAGCTGATTTCCATGCACAGCCTGCTTAATGGTGCTCTGTGTTTTGTCAATGGTGAGAGGCTAAGCCAGTGTTGCCTGGGAGAGAGTCTGCAGCGCAGGGTAGGTCAGCAAGCAGGGTGTGTCTGTGTGTCCGTGACAATGAGCAAGCGCAGACGCTCAGAGCAATGGAGCACAGAAAGTGGAAAGGTTCCATGAAGAGAGGCGTGTGCGTGTGGGGTGGCGGTGGGGGGAGGGGAGCATGGTTAATTCAGTGGATGATCTTGTGGGCCAAGCATCTTACCCCACTTAGAGGTCAAAGGTTTCACAACTGACACGAGTTCACAGATCCCCTGTATGGTGAGTTGTGAATAGTTCTCACTAATACTCTGTCTCAATGAATTAACAGTTCCCTGCACTGAGTTGTGAATTGAAAGGTTTCTTTTGTACTGCGATCATGGATTCTAAGGATACACAGGAATATATTGCAGCTTAACTATCAAACATAATTGTTACACAGAATTTATTGGCAGTTTGTTATCACATTTTCTTTAAAATATCCCTTGTCATATGTAGAGGGAACTGGGGGGAGGTGGAGGGGGGGGGGGAGAGCGGAATGTCCATGTACAGCATTGTAATCTTTTTTATAGTTCAAACTTCTCCAACACTCAGGTATCATTGGAAATGTGTTAAAACAAACAAACAAACAAACAAACAAAAACAAAACAAGCTTATGTACCACCACAGATATGGTATTTACTTTCAGTTGTAAAACTCTTTGTTACTTTTTATTCTTAATCCACATTTAGTCATTTCCTGTTAAGCAAACGTCGTATGTTAACTAAAGAATAATAAAAATTGATAATTTCCCCAGGAGCGAAAAGAAGAGTCAGTCATTTGTGACAATAAGGGGTGAGACTTGTGTACCCCTGTAGTGCCAGCAGGACAATAGGGTAACAATAAGTATCACCTTGTAACCATGACAGACACAACCCCAGGCAGGTTCCGTATCCTTAAGGACATAGTTCTGTGGGGGGACCAGGTGGTAAGGCAAAGTGACACGTCTATCTTTCCCGCCAATCTGCTAAAAGACAGTTACCTGGGCCATTTGGAGTGGGTTGCCTGCCAAAACTGACCAGCGATAACGGTTGATTGGATAAACCCTGGGGTTATTTGTGGTGTATTTGACATGGAGATGATTAATGCCCTGTACTTATGGAACTGATATATGTATTGTTGATGATTGACTTTTTTTTTTTTTTGGTGGGGATGATAGTGGTTTTGGTGGAGGGATGTTTTTTTACCATAGAGTCAACGTGTAATGTCATCTTTTAAAGTAAAGTGTCTAAGATTATTGCAGGGGTTTCAAATCTTCATGTACATAAAGAGGTGTCCATATCTCTGGGTTAGCCATGACCGGTCACAGTGTGTGTAAGATCCTTGGAGTGACATTGCCTGCTGAGCAGATGTCCAGGCCTTGGACTGTGTGGCTGGGGGCCTTCTATAATATGTTTACTTAATCAAAGGAGAAAGGCATTTGAGCAGGCAAGGAATCGGGATAAAAGTGCATTATCACCATAAGAAGCCAGGAAGGGCTGTGACTTCCCATGCAGTCCAATGCTGTTGAATAATCCAGCGGGGGAGGGGGGGGGGGTCCTGGTACGCTGGTACAAATAATCATTTTGCCTTAGTACAAGGTACAAAAAATAAGCAAATATATAGATAATTGTTGGTACTAGGAACGGAAATTAAAAGGGATTCCAGTACTTAAGTACAGCAAATAAAAATGCCCAGTATGCTAGTATGGAAAACCCCTTACCCACCCACCCCCACCCCCAGCCAGCAGTTGTCTGTGCTGTCATAGAGAAGCAAATTACACATGCATACCATGTCAGCTTGAACGGTTAGTAACACAGGCAAATACATGCAGCGAGCTCTCTATTGAGGAAGCACTAAGTAATCAGTTACAACAGACTATTGCTCTGGCTGGGCTTGTCAAATGTGAAACCTGTCGGAAAGAGTCTCTCAAAAGACGTACAATAACATGATTTCATTGTCAGTTGAGCTTATCTGTAATGAGACTGATTCAAATAATAGCATCTTGGGTACCACAATCTAGTTAAACAAATTAGCCACCCCGTGATTTGCACCACCCTACCCCTATTTTGAGGGTTACAGCCAGGGGGCAGGGAGGCTTGCTTGTGATTTTAGATTTCTGAAGTTTCCGTGTAACTGTCAAAAAACTTGAGCTTGCCTTGAGGCTGTGAGTAGAAAGACAAACCTCTTTGCATGATGGGAGAATGACTCGGCAAAAGAAAATTGGAAGTCTGGACACTAGAACGACAGGAAGAAAGCTTTTGTGGGAGCCTGCTTATGTAGTTGGAAGGTTTTAGTGAAAAATCAGACATAAATGGGAAAAAAATTGTAAAGTTCCAAAATGCTGTAGCCTTCATTTTTCAGGCAGTGAATAAGATTTTGTTGGATATACCTGCCATAAAGAAAAACTGTGAGAAACGGCGTCTTTTTAAGACCACTGTGTGAAGATGCACGATTATATTTATTAAGTTACTTGCGTTTCAAAAACTCCCTGCACAATAAGTCTGCTTTTTTTTGGCAATGTGACCAGTGTTACATGGCAGGTACCAAATATATACTGTACCAAATGGACAATGATCTGTTGTCAAACAAGTGGCCTTTTTGTTTACAGTGAACTAAAACCCAACATTAGGGTAATTGAAAAATTAATAAGGATCACAGTAAGTTAGTTAGCTTGGCTGACTAGCAGTCAGCTCAGCTTATCTGATGGTCCTTCATCCTTCGTTGGCATCATCAGTGTCCTTGGTGTCACAGGCGGTGTCCGTCTGTCAACAAGTCACATTTTTGACTTCTCAAAAATCATCACCTAGATTCACTTCAAACTTGGTGGGGATGTACCTTGGTGGGTCTCTACCAAGTTTGTTCAAATGGTCATGGTCCACTGATTTCTAAAAAAAGTTAATGAAGTTTTTTTTTTTTTTTTAAATCTTAAAAAATCTTCCACAAAGCGCCAAACTAGTTGCTCTCAATTCCATAACGACACTTCTGGAGTTGTCTAAACCTTATTTTTTCCACCGGGTAGCACTGCGTTTTTTCCTATTTTTGTTAACTTTGCTGACCATAGGTCATGAGCTTATGGGATCACTCATTTCTGTGCATGAACTTTTGCATGTGAGCACAATACAGTCCCGAGTTTTGTGAGTTTGGCACTTGTCCAAGTTTATTGGTTTTTCTTTAGTAAGTCAGAAAGTTTTTACCTGATTTGAGCAGACAGACCCGGTATGGGTAGCTGAAAGCGGGATGCACATTTTGAACCGCAAAATTTTTTGTCGAGAGAAATTATTTGGCAGTGGTTGGGTGCAGTTTGGACATCAGTGGCTGAGGGGGCACCACTGTCAGATAGCAGAGAGTCCATCCTCTAGATCAATATTTCATTTCAACCTTGCATTCTCAGTCAAGCAATAAACACACAAGTTTTACCCATCGTGCTCTTGTTTTGTTTGCAGTCTTTAAATTATTGTAATACATTACAAGTCAGCAGAGCGTCAGGCCCATGGGCCTCTTGTCTACGTTACAACTACCCAAAAAGTGTAAGTGATTCAGGTAAACCTCTCTGTCATTACAGATCACTGAAATCATCTGCTGTCCACAGCCACTATATTAGATTTCAACTACAAGCATTTGAAATTCGACAAAAAGTTGAGGCAGGTTTGAAAGGGTTACAGCTCAGGTTGATGCTGAAAAGTTAATTTTTCTGCCTCCCCCTCCCCCGAACATTTGAGACTGTTTCAGTTAAGAGTCTTTCACAGACTATAGGGAGTATCAAATTCATATGAGGCATGAGCAAATGAAAGGCCAAAGGTGTTCTTTCCCAACAACGGGCCTGAGAGGAAAAGAAAAAATATACAACAATCAAGTTCAGGGTTTCCGCCAGAGGGTAAATAGGATAAAATAGCATACCCTAAAAAATCTGAGGGGTTCTTTTTGCTTGCCCTGGAATTTTCCCAGAAAACTAAATTTTTAGCATATTTTACCCCATAACATATTCATTGTCAGACTTTGGAATATGAACTTTTAAGTTCCCTAAAATTTTCCTTGGGCAGAAACTGCGAACTTGATGTGAGAAACGTGGTGCGTCTATGAAGCCAGGTTTCACTCCAAAATACACAAAAAACTGGACAATTATGGTCATTTATAAGAATTCAAACACAGTGGTCTTTGGAAGCTGGCTTCATGCTATGTTATTAGAAAAAAAAAATCTATGTTTCTCAGAAAATATTTTCAGCTTGAAAATCGACCATACAATGGTTCCCTTCCTAGAATGAATTACTTCACACATAGCAGAAAGATTGACATTTGTTTTACCTGTATGTGGTCCAGAATTGCAGCTGGATTGAGCGCCTGATGAGACATAAGTGGCAATTAGGTTAGATGGTGATTGGTACCTGCAAACAGGTCTGTACAGAATAAGCCAGGCTTATTAACAAAGTGATGAAGGGGAACCTGCTTACCTTCCATAACGGACACGTTCACAGTGACCCATTGTTGTTTCAACTGTACCCGTTGATAATAGGAATGAATGCAAATACGTATTAAATGTAGATAATTAATAGTAGGACAATTATGTTTCTTTGAGCAGGTCTATAGAGGTAATAGACAGGTGGCTGGGTGTCCAACCCCATTGTTCCGAGCATGTTTCGGTATAACAGGTGACCTTTATCAAAGGAAATGGGGCGGGGTAGAACAAAATATGCGTGAAATGATCATTATGCCAATAATTCTGGAGTGTGTCTTTGATTTGAGATTATGGCTGCATAGGGGGATATACTGACTGCCGGCTCACTGCATCAAAGACACCACTGCAGACCAAAGTTACTTTTTTGTGCTATCAGCATCCTTTGACGGCACTGAATGGCCGCTACTTGGACCTGACCTGAGGGGAACAACAAGAGTTCTGCAGTAGGAGGACTTTCTTTGTTTAACGGGACGTGCTGTAATTATTGCTATATTTTTTTGTACAAATTGTTGTGGGTTTTCCCTATTGTCTAGTTTTCCCAAAATTGTTACTCACAATGCTCTGAAACTCGGTTGAAATGTAGCTTGCTGTAGGGTTAAACAATGTTGTTTGCCAGGTGGTGGTACTCTGGATCCCTGATTTTTCAATGTTGTTTGCCAGGTGGTGGTACTCTGGATCCCTGATTTTTCAATGTTGTTTGCCAGGTGGTGGTACTCTGGATCCCTGATTTTTCAATGTTGTTTGCCAGGTGGTGGTACTCTGGATCCCTGATTTTTCAATGTTGTTTGCCAGGTGGTGGTACTCTGGATCCCTGATTTTTCAATGTTGTTTGCCAGGTGGTGGTACTCTGGATCCCTGATTTTTCAATTCGGGTACCTGTCAGTAAATGTGCATAATTCCTGTTCTACATGTAAATCAGTGGGGGTTGCAGTGGGAAAGTTACATTTTCAACTTTTCTCCAAAATTGCCAACCGCATTCACTTCAAACTTGGTGGGGATGTACCTTAGGTGGGTGTCTACCAAGTTTGTTCACACGGTCACCCTTTTATCATTTCAAGATTTTTTTGATAAATTTTCTTGTTTATTTTTCACAAAAATCTAAAAAATCTTCTCCAAAACCACCAAGCCAATTGTGGCTTTTAAATTGAATATTGTCACTTTTGGGGACCTCGAGACTTGAATTTGTTCAACAGGTGGTGCTGCCATTATTTTTCGCTTTTTTAAAACATTTTTATGTGGTTTCACTTTTCTTGACTTTTTCTCCCAAACTGAAAGTTGGATTCTTCTCAGACTTACTGGGAATGTATGTGGACTTGATCTCCCCCAATTTTTCCACTACAAGGTGGCGCTGTCATTTTCAGATTTATGACATGTCAAATTGCAAAAATTGGTAAGGGGATATGGTAATGTTAGCAACAGTAATGGCAGTCTGAAACAAGGTTTACCTTGATATCATTCTGGAGTTCAGAGGACCACTTCAGTCGGTGCATGTAAGTTCAGCTGAGCACAAGACTGTCACAGTCTTGATTTTTTTTGGGGGGGGGGAGGGGAGAGGGTTGAGCTGAGTTTGTATGGACGATACCGGCATATAAAAAATGAAGACGTTACTTTCTCTTGGCAATATCAGAACATGGGCCAATCCACAACTTTGCTCCACTGTAACAGGAGAAAGGGGGCATTGTGAAAAAAATAGCTGAATGGTTTCCAAAGTTGAACATATAAAGATTAATATGTTTCAGGAATGAATGTTTCTATCATATAGCTTTAAGATATATTGCAAAGTGGTAGTGGTGCATACCCATATCCCCACTGTCTCTGTTTACACAGCGTTTATGACCGCCAGGCTGTATCTCTTGATATATCCAGTGCATTCTTGAGCCTCTTGTGGTTATGTACCTGCATTACGTGTGTTATGTTGATAGTGGATGTTGCAAAGCTATTTGCGGTTTGCAGATGCTTTTCTGTGTTACAACCGCCTAAAAAATGTTAAGCGATTCAGGTAAACCTCTCGGTTATAACAGATCACTCAAATGATCAGCTGCCCACAGCCACTGTATGAGATTGCACCTATTTAAAAGCCTGTAAAATTCCACAAAGTTGAGGTAGGATTCAAAGGGTTACAGGCCAGGTAGGTACTAAAAAGTTAATTTCTGTGCCCCCCCCCCCCCATTTAGAACTGCTACAGTTAAAAGTGTCTTCACAGACTATAGGGAGTATCAAATTTGTACTTATTTACTGCTTGGATTATTACCACGTGCCACTGTACTGACCACTGGCTTATTGTATCAGAGACAGGTACCACCACAGACCAAAGTTACTTTTTTTTTGTGCTATCTGCGTCCTTTGAAGGCACTGACTGGACGCTACTTAGACCTGGCCTGAGGGGGGACAATGACAGCTCTACAGCAGTAGTCGTTTGCTCCATTTAAGAATTCTGTAACTGTTGTGAAGACCGGACAGTAGTATTGACATCAAAGGGGGAGGGGGTGGGTGGAGTGTATTGTTTTCAAACATCGTTGATACAGTAAACATAAAAACTTTTTTACGACCACTCGGCAATGCTCGTAATCCAATTTTAGCGTCTGCACAACAGTCGCGTTTGCTCGGCAATCGGCTTGCAACAATAGCTCAACGGCCTGCCAGCTAGTGGCTGGCCAGGGAGCAAAAGCCTCATGGACACACATATTTTACACGTCCACAAACACTTTCATCATCTTTGCGGTTTGCTGGGACAGTCATATTATACATGCTTACAGTGAGTGTCTGGTAGCAGGTCGTTCAGCAGGACAATGTATGTGAACGAAAAGGTTTCCAGTGCTTTGCATTCAGTCTGATCTGGACCAGTGGATACATTGGTGTTTACAGCAGAGGTATACATGTGGTTTGTGTTCGACACCAGTTCCCGTTCCATTGAGAGCTGCAGGTACAGATGACATTTTCACGTTTTCAGTTTTAAAATATGTTTATATTTTGGCGAGATTTATGAAATTCATCATCTTACAAATAATAACGCTAAGTTTACTAACTGTACAAGAAAAATGTATCGTCTGGAAGTTAAATACTGTAAATTGCTTTATTTGCGTGTATGAATTTTCATGGTTTTTGTATTTTTGACATTTCACTGTAGTTTCAATTTCACTATTTTGAACATCATTTCTATCCAAACAACCTTAGAATACTGTTTCACTGTGTTTTTATTTTCACAGTTTTGTGCCATCAGCAAAATAAGTGAAAATAAGAGTACAGCAAAATTAAAGCAATTTACAGTATAACATAATATGGATAACCGTGACATAAGTTTTCAAGGTCATTTGGGGAATACATTTTGGTAAATTTGTGTTTTTGTAATGGTCATTAGATCTAAACACGTAGACCTGTACTTATACCATTATAGGAACATTCTGTCGAAAAGGTCTGGGATGTGTGAAGTCATGGTGTTGCTGTTGGTTGTATGTATAGGAACTAATCCCATAGGTTTTAAAATACCTTAAATTCATTATTGTGATAAATCAATTGCGACGGAACTACACAATTTATGCCAAATATGTCTGGGGACAATGGTCAAATTCTGTACAATTCTGTACGACCTTTACTGATTTTTCAACTGATTAAGCAGTTGGTAAAAGATGTCAAAATTCAATATGTTCAGACTAAAAATACCAAATGTACTACAAATTTGTATCATATGGAGAAGTTTGTTAATGCATAATAGGGATAACTGTGACCTACTCTTTCAAGTTCACAGAGACAGTGAGTTTCAGAAAATATGTATTTTGGGGGGGGGGGGGGGGAAATGGTCATTATACCTAAACTTGTAGACACATATTTATATACCATTGGAATCATATTGTACAGACCAAGGTACTAAAAACAAATTAGATTCAGAATCGTGAAAATAAATGTGGGTGGCAGTGCAGAATTTACACCAAATAGGCATTGGGCCCATGGTCAAATTTTGTAAAATTTTGGGTGACCTTGGCCTATTTTTCAAGGTAATTAATAAAGTACTCTACTAAAGGCCACTGAATTCAATACGTTGAGAAAGATTAAGGTTAGCACTGCCAACCACACCACAAATGTATATCATCGAAAGAAGTTTGATATTGTATAACACGGATGACACTTTACCTACTTTTTCAAAGTTACGGAGGGAATGGATTTCATGAAGTTAAATTTTTGCGAGGTCATATGATTTCATGTTAGCAGCGCATTAGGCCCGTGAGCCCCTTGCTTGCCGGTTTAAAACTAATCAGAGTTGAATTTACGTGAAGAATACATTAGGACACACATGCTGTTTTGCAAGGTGTGCTTCAGAGGCAAGTCCTTAATTACATATACAGTCATTGGTTGGAATGTAGGTGTCAAATTTGCTGTGTACTTGTGTGACCTTTCTTTTAGATCCATGTCCAATAGAGACCAGAAAGAAAAAAATGTTTCCCTGTGGGATGTTGAAACCAAAAAACACTGAGTTAGTGCAATCTATGAGTGAAAAGTTAAATCTTCAGGATGTTAGTGCATAATGTTACCAGCAGGTGGCATTACGCTGCAGGAAGCTGAGTTCTGTGCAGAGAAATGTTGGTAATGATGATGTAACCTTTGAAAGGTTCATTTTATTGAAAGCTTTTATAGTCAAAAGAAGTAGAAACTGTCCTTAGTGGTTTACTTTTGTAAGGGATAAGGTGAAAAGCACACACAAAAAAGCATACAACACATTTGACAAGTGTCCAGGCAGAGTGCTTGTAGTATATAAACCACATGGAATAGTGTGTATAATAAAACAAACAAACCAAAAAAAGCTTGTGCCCAGCTGCAGTGGCTCAACTTAACAAGAAATTTTAGTAACTACTGCCAAAACATTGGACAGAAGACCACAGTGACTGTAGGCTGCTTGCTACGTGTGTACAAGAAGACACGGCGTCTCTTTTGTTAATTCATTGGGAGCCTGGCACAGAGAATTTTTGATTGGCTCTTTTTCTGAAGAGGATACATCCCAAGTTCAAGGGATTTATCTGGAATCGTGCTGTTTTAAATCCTGGAGCAAAGCGTAGGGATTTAAAAATGCAGGATTCCAGATAAATCACGAGAACAAGGGATGTATCCTTTTTATACCATGCCTTCTTTGTTTTCATGAATATAAATGCATTTCAAAATGTATTCACCAAAGCAAATCAGTCCTGTGTTGAAATTTAGCCATAGAAATTTAAAGCAGGGATATATATTTCATGTTCAGAACGAGCGGGACTCGAACCTGCAACCTTTGGCACCAGTCGCCTAGCTGAAATGGGAAACGCACATAGCGCAGGTGACATATATATCCCTTGAGAAAACAAAGGAGGCATGGTATAATTGAAATGGACAGAAGGCTACTTCAGAGTGTTCCAATGATTTTTGTAGTAAATTTTGCTTAGATATATCAGGGAAGTATAAGGTGGGAAAGGGTTAACACCTTTGGCCAAGCTATCTGTCTGTCTGTCACCTTGTATTGCAGACTTGCTGATCAAGCCTGCCCTTTTTTTTTCAAAGCTTGCTCATGTTCACATCAGGCAAGGTGTGAAGTTTATCATTTGTTTTAGTGTGGTTTGAATGGTTGCAAAACCACAAGACAACACCTGTGTCAGTTATTATCTGTATCTCGATGTGACAACCAGCAAATTTCACTTAGGACTCATTTGAGATGTAGCCTGTGACACCTTGATACTGTCTTAAAACTCCACAGATGCAGATTATCAAAAGACCAGACACTTTGAAACTAAACACGGATTAATATGTCGCGACCAATGAAATTTCAGCTTTGCAGAAAAATGGATTTTTGAAACAGAGGCAATGGCTACTTAACCCTTAAAGCGCTGATTTAAGATTGAGTCAACAGCTTTCCTCGGGACACTTTGCGCGCATTGCGCGCGAAGTGCCCCAAGGAAAGCTGTTGACTAAGACTACTTTTTGCTTTAGACTAAGCTTGCTGGTATTTGAATGAAAGGTCTCTTCATGAGGAATTTGAATCTTTTAACCATTATATGTTTAACCGTAATGAGAAAACGACTATAGACGTGATTAGCACTTTAAGGGTTAAAGCATCAAGGTATGATGCTGGTACTCATATTTGTCAACCTGCTGGTACTTGTCTTCTTATCCTACTTGTAGTTGTCAGCCTGCTGGTACTTGTACTTTCTGATGTGTACGTACTACAACCCAGTTCTTTGCCCCCAGGGCATGAGTTAAATTTCCCAATCAATTGCCGCTCCATTCAGAGAAAGCATGGGCAGGACTTTGTGCGGTAAGCTGTCCAAATTTGGATTATGATGGTGTGCACATTGAAAGTAAACAGGGAGCTGACTAGGATTATACAAAAGCACAAGAAAGTTTGAAGAGGGACGTCTCATTATTTGTGTGAGACAGGGATCGGCATGCTGATCAGTTTTTCCCCCTGGGCAGTCACATGTGGGTTATTGGTTTGTGTTATGCCACAGGGTGAAAAAAGTCCGTGACGCTTTATCTATAGGTTGAAACTGGGGGGTACCTGGAAACAGGCAGGGACTTGTTGCTGGACACTGCAGGAATGGATAGGATACTTGGAGGCGCCATCTGTTGAATTATGTAGAGCAGCATGCTTCATTGATTGACAGGGTGTCAGTTTGCAAGACGGTCAAGCATTAATAAAAGAATTCATAGCAGCTAGTTTGGACATAAAGGTATGTACACTGTGCCTTATCACCCAGTGCTATAATTATATGCTAAGCATTCCATTAATGATGTGGGGGCATGTTTTTTTCTCACGCATTTATATTTTTCATACCCTGGCAACTGTTTGGTCAAAAATAACAAAAAAAAACAACCCCCCCCAAAAAAAAAACAAAAACAAAAACAAAAAAACAAACAAACAATAAAAAAAACAACTCTTATCCAGCGATTTGATGACATTGTAACTTCTGTACCAATGTCACTGTGTATTTAGCAGGAATTATTCTAAGAATTGTATCCAAGTGTCCTCGTGTGGAGAGACCACTCCCATGAGAGACCACTTTCTTTCAGAGACCATCTTTTCAAGGTACATGTACTTTGCATGGTCCTTTACACATTAGCTGTACCTCCTTTGAGAGACCACCTGTCTTCAGAGGCTTCAATTTAATCATCCCATGGGATGGTCTCTATGGACAGGTTTCACGTATTCATACGATACGAAACCGGTCTGGCTTCTTCTCCAAGGTTTGGTTCCCCGTCACTGGTCTTGCCTGGTTTTACATATTCACTGTGTTCATATTTCTCGCATAAACGGTGGGTCTTCAAGTACCAACATGCCAGTCGAAGGTCGTTGACTTTTTCAATTGCCTGGTAAGTCACAGTGTAGACTGCTGTAGAGGCAGGCGGAGAATGACTGGCCAGGCAGTGGAACAGTGGGACACCCACTGACTCAGGTCTGTGTACAACCATACAGGGAAATGAGAGTTCATGTTGCAGGTCTCATTGGCAAACAATATTCCATAAACAATTAAACAAACAGGACAAGTGCCTGACGGCTCAGATTCCTGCTGAAAATTAGTATATTCAGTGATTTGTTTTGGAAGCAGTTCGACGCGTTTCGCCCGTAGCTGGGCTCATCAGGAACTGGTTGAACACTGGTTGAAAAAAAAAAAAAAATTCCATAAACACCTGGAAAAAAATGCTGTGTGTGTGTGTGTAATATATATATATGGTTGTTTCCCATTTTCGGCTAGGTGCGGAAGGTTGCAGGTTCAAGACCCGGCGGTTCTGTGAAAATTATATTTTCGGTGCTCCTTTGATGCTGGTGGACTTACATATGCACAGTCCCCGATCTGGGACAACTCCAAATACAGTACTTGCATTGGATTAATTACAATGAACCAGGCTGTGTCGATTATGACATTCATGCATACGTGCCTCCATTGAACCATTCTTTTGAAGAATGGGGATTTGGTGCAGTCAGTATGTGCATTTCTCATTTTCAGCTAGGTGACTGGTGCTGAAGGATATATATATATATATATATATATATATATATATATATATATATATATATATATATATATATATATATATATATGTATATGTATATATATGTGTGTGTTTGTATGCACATGTATATACATAAATGTGTATATTTCTATACAGTGGTACTTGCTATTTAAGACCACCTGTTCTGCCTGCCAAAAATGGTCATATACAGCAGGTGGTCTTAAATTGCAGCTACATTTACATAGAAGATGCGAGAGCGTCTTGAGTGTCCTGGATATCCTACAAAGAGGCAACTTACCTTGGGTTTAACCCTTTCCCCCTATAAACTGCTAGGACCAGCATGTCAAAATTGTAAGAATTTTTGTGTTAATGAAAAACAAAGTGAATGAAAATTGTGTAAAAGTCTTATGAGACTAGCACGGCCTACGTGTTCAGCTTTCATTAGGGGCAGGTGGGCATCAAGTGCTCAGTCGGTCTTATGCAAAGGTGCTGACTTAGTTGTAGTTATTAAAGGGGGAAAAAAATGCCCTTGACAAGAGAAATACTTCACGTAAAAAACTTTCTTCGTGTACAAACGTGCCAGGTGTGAAAGTCAAAGGTTTTTGGCATGACCTGTTGGGCAGTGCAAAGACCATTGACGACGGTCTTTATAGCCACGGCATAGAACAAGTTGATCTACACGTACATTCAATTACAGCCCTTTCATGACGTACAACCAGAAGAAAGTCGCACAAAGGTAGCCATCATACTTTGTGCAACCTGGAAATATTGCCTTCGTAGGAAAACTTAAGACCAGGAAATAAATCGTAGATGCTGTTTTATAATCATCTGGTGCCGTAATGCACCTGATGTGACCAATAAGTGTACACATTGTTGTCAGTTTTATCCCGCATGAGTGTCAAAAGAGCGCTGGATTGAGCGTGGGATGCAGATCGAGAAAAGAAAATGATGATATGGCGGGACTTTTTTCATCAGCAGAAGGGAAATTAACTGGCCTGTCACAGAACAAATTATCCCGTTTGTGAGAAGGGGATAGGATGTCAGGAACCTGAGTGGGTTTGCAGTCAGGTACAGGCATCAATGTATTGTTGAAGTGAAGGAAGGTCAGAGGATCCCCAGTTGATGGTAACTGCTGCCATACTCATAATTTCAAGCGATGGTAAATCATCAGGATCTTTGAACAAAAAACCCGAAAGGTTGCCTCAGAATCGAGTAAGCCTCTTGTTCACTGCAAGATGTAGAATACCCAGATTTTGCAGCAATCTCTCAAGGGCCAAGGGTAAATGTTTTTCTCCAAAACAGAAGTGTTGTGACTCCGCGGGGCACGAGCTCCAATTACGCTAAGGATTTTCTGGGTGAGTGCGGTGCCTTGTTCTGGCCCTGTGCATTCAGTGTGGTCACTGATGCGGGGTCCAGTCAATAGCCTGGTGCTATCGATTCAACGATTCAACGGAGGGGCAATTGTGAGCAAAAAGTGGGTGGATGGGGCTAAGTTGTCAGTATTGACGGTAATCTTGGCTACATGTTTAGACAGGGTATTTGTCATGTATGTATACTGTAGTTATTCTGTTGCAAGACAGTGGTAACAAATGCTGTGTTTGTGTGCTTGCCTAGTGAGAAACTGAGAGTGTCAGCATTGGTGGAAACATTTCGACTCTCTGTGCAGATTTGGAAAGAAGTTTGGAGGTAGGCTTGGCATTGTTTCATTATCTCCATATCGGGGGACTTGTTAAAGCTCTGTGAGGGAAAGATCCATGGTCACCAGCAAAAGGGCACGTGAGGTGGAAGGGCTTGACGCTGCTTGAAAACTATGCTTAAAAATACATGCGTAGTGAAACCTGCTTAAAAAAGACATGTGGGTGAAATATTGTGCTAATCTGTGAACACAAGTGATGTATTATGGAATAGATATCAAGAAAAGTATTCAGGAAAGATTATTAAAAATACTGCCATTGGAGGCAGCTGATCCCTGAGAGATGGCATATTGTAAAAGTCTGATCTTCAAAGACAGGGACCAATGGACTCCTGTTGTTTTAAATATGATCAAACTATGTTTGTTTTGTGTGAACATCAGATATTGTACTTTGTAGGCTTGCAACAACAAATATGTCAATTTTTATATTTTATGTTTGTATATCTACAGAATTGAAGCAGAATTACTTGTGTATCATGTAGCCAAGATGGGCCATGTATTTGCTTCACTGTAAGAAATCCACAGAGTTTTGTCCATGAGATAAGTTTTCAAAACTTATAAAAAAAAAATCTTCACGAGAGATTACAAATCTTCCAAAAAGTGTACAAGTTTTGCCTCTGTGATAAAACAAGTTTCAAAAACTCACAAGAGGTTTCAAAACTTGTGTTAAATTTCCCAATTAATCTTATTGTAAGATTACAAGGCTTGTGAATTTTCATTTTTGCAGTAAGCTTGCCTGAACATTAGAAAACTTGTGTTAAGTTTGTAAACTTGCTTGTTCTTGTCTCAAGTAGTGGATTTTCTCATCGTAAAAACCCCAGAAGTTTTTTCCACAGGATAAGTTAACAAACTTTAAAAAAGTTTTTTCCACGGAATAAGTTAACAAAACTTCAAAACAAAACAAACAAAAAAATCTTCATGAGATATTACAAATCTTCCAAAAAGTGTACAGTTTTGTCTCTGTAAATGAAATAAGTTTCAAAAACTCACAAGAGGTTTCAAAAGCTTGTGTTATGTTACCTGTTAAATCTTAGTCTAAGATTTCATGGCTTCTGACTTTGGAAAACTTGTGTTAAGTTAGTAAACTTGCATGATTTTGTCTCAAGTAGTAGATTTTTTACAGTGTGGTTTACTTCACTCTACCTTCAGCAATATCCTCAAAAGCAGAGCAAATTCTTTTAAAAAATGATGCCTTTACCTTGTGGAGGGTGGGGTGGATGGGTGGGTTGGAGGTGGGAGTGTATGGTGTCAGTTTGGGTGGGGCAATGTCGACAGAGCAGGTGCAGTCCATCAGAGACTTTTAAAACTGTCTGGAATGTTCGGAAATGGATGTAGAAAAGAGAGCCTGAAGTGGTGGCTGACTACAGGACAACAGGTACAGCGGCTCAGTGGGGCCCTTCAGAGTCTTATCGAATAATTTTATCGCCAGCTTTTAATGTATTAGATTCCAACCCTCTTGGAGACGATCAGAGTATAAAGGAACATTTGCTTTATGGTTGCCAACATGCGAAGGTTTCCTTATGTTCTTTTTCCTGTGGGAGTGTTGGCTGATTTGTATAATTCATGAGGAAGTTGTCATGGTTGTGTCGACCTAGAATATTTCGACAGAAAATACACCCATCAGCACAGGGAGTAGAAATTTGCACTGAAGGTGCATCTGCTGACAGCTAGTTTGTCCGCGTACATCCCCAGAGGTGGGGTTTACTGCAGGGTTATAGATGCTGTCCTCTCTGAAGAAACTGTTTCTACCAGATTTCCTGGATTGTCTGATTTTGTTGCTGTTGTCGTTTAGATCCCTTGGAAATGTAGTGGGTGCGATAGCCTATATCGCTGTCAATACGTCTGGCCATTATTGGCCGTAACTCGAAGAAAGGGAATAAAATCATAATAGCTGCAGGTGCCGGCCCGGCTGAATGCTCATATTTTAAACCCAAATTTTGAATTTATAAGGCTTTTTGCGTGCAATTCATGTACTGGTTACTAAATAAGTCAATTTACCTGTCAGTTGGGTCAGTTATACCCGTCACAGAGGCCTCGGCATATCCTTGCTCCTCTCAACCTGTCATTGTCATTATCCGTGCGTGATCGCGCTGTCAAAAAGGGATGACACTTGGTGGTGATGAAGTGGACTAATTGTCCATGGGGAGACATAATGTTCATTGAAATCAACTTGTGTACTGCAACTGTCAGCTTGCATGTCATAGGACATGTAAAGTTATTAAAAGACACCAGTGGACAAACATGTTAACATTTCTTTCAGTTTATATTGAGACAAGTCAAAAGTTGTGAAGATCAGAGTCTTTAAGTTGTACAGTAACAACTAGTGCACCTGTGATGGTATGTGTCTCAGGTTTCAAACATAGGGGATGATTTACACTCCAGTTGCACAAAAACAGAACAATTTACCCCATCTTCAATATTCAGAGGGCAGTTTGCAATTAGGGGATGACAATGTAAGGGGTTGAACCCCATTGCACCCTGGGTAGTGGTCAAGGACAGTTATTGAAGGGTTCGGTAATGACTTAATTCATGTCACTATAATGGGAACCAAATTAGGTGCCACAATGGACGTCATATAGAGTAGAAGTGTTTGAAGACATCTCACCTAGAGTGTGTTGGTAACAGTACATATGATGACCCACACACACACACGCACACACGTCCTTGTTGAGTTAAGTGCCCCGGTTGGGTACATGTCTACAGGGGTGGGGTGCTTTGGGTACGGTGGCATGGGGATCACCCCACATGGGGGGTGGACAAAGACGTTCATTTTGATGGAACCCTTTGCCCTCCTGAGTGAATTTTCTTCCCTGAAAACATTTTCTTTTGCCATCTCCCAGAGAAGTGTGCAAGAAAACTGATGAACCAGTGAGGCCATATCTGGCCGTTGATTGCACAAAGGTCAATGGCGACTCAAGGGCACAACTCTCTTGAGACCATATCATGGTATGAAGTGTTAAAATAACTCAAGAGTGTTGTCTCATTGGCCATTGTAGCAAGACATTTAAACAAGGTGTAGAACTTTGATGGTTCCAAGGTGCAGAACTTTGATAGTTCCAAGGTGTAGAACTTTGATAGTTCCAAGATGTAGAACTTTGATAGTTCCTAGAAGTGAAGTGCCTGAGAAGGTCTTCTGGCAAAATTTTTGCTCTAGAAATGTAGAAATTGGTCAAGATGGACTGCAAATCATGAAAAATCTGAGGTATAAGCACCGCATTTCATGTTTGAGAGCGTTTTGGCACGTGGTGTACTTTTTAGCAGAGGTTTATATTATATGAAGGACAGAGTCGTGACATGAAAAACAGGACTGTTGGTAAGCAGGATGAATTTGAGAAAGTTTGAGTGATGTATTATTCATTAGTTTGAAGGTGAGCCCTTGTCTACAGTGAACTTGAGCTGGGCAAATGACAGTACTGTGGATTGCTTTATTTTCGCATGTATACATTTTTGCCTTTTTTTTTCCATTTCAGGCATTTCACTGAAACTGTAAATTCGCTGCTTTTTAATATATTCCTAATCAATGTTAAGAAACTTTTTCACTGTGTTTTTATTTTCGCGGTTTTGAGGCGTGAGCAAATAAGCGAAAATAAAAACAGTGAAAATAAAGCAAACTACAGTAGCTTTTGCTGCCAGTCGAATACAGTCTTTACCATTCATTGATCATAAAATTGACATCCACTTTGCTTTATCAGCGACTAACCTTTCAATGACAAAAAACAGTGCCCCCTATGTAATTACAGTTATCTCCTGATGCTGGAGGCTGTCTGAGGGCACATGCTGTCCCTGGGGCTATAGGCCATGGTCAGGACAAACACATGAATGACAGTGTGTATAATACCTTAAACCAGCCAAAACCAGCTGGTGGTCAAATGTCATCTGCTTCAGGGTTTTCGACAAATTTCAACAGTAATGAAGACAATCTGACTAAGAATTGTAGATGAGGTCTATTAAGATCAGATGCCCCAGGCCAACAGTTTTCCTGGGCATGCCAAGGAAAGCTGTTGACTCAGGCTTAATTCAAGGGGGGAAAGGGTTAAATGGCAGACATCCAGCAATTAGCAGGCTCCCAGCCTATGGCATGTGGCTCCAGCCACATCAGTAACAGAATGGTCTGAAACATCATTTTTGAGCAGGCACAAACTTAGTCCTGTCAAAGTAGGTTAGTCAAGAACGGCACCAGAGAGGACCCATATACAGTGTTCCCCTTCTCGTAAGGCCCCCCTGACAAGAGGCCACCCTCCTCTACAGAAGCCACTTCTGCATGCAGCAAGTAAGGTATTTTCATTGTATTTTCCCCCTCAAGAGAGACCACCCCTGACACAAGGCCACATTTCTGGTGCACTTGGGATGGCTGGATAAGAGATCATAAGAGGGGGACCACTGTGGTGGAAAGAGCTTAGATTTAGAGATGGGCCATGTCATGGTTAGCTTTGTAACTTGGTGCCAAGTATCAGGTGAGACAGCAGGTGAAATATGATCAAGTTTCACAGCATGGGATACACAGTCGTTCCTTGAAATAAGCTTGTATATATCTCTTCCCACTCCAACAGAGTACATTTTATTTGCCAATTATCTGGTTGCCTGCATAGCAGGAGGCCAGTCATTGTTTTGCTTAAAAAGACTATTATGTAGGACTTCCACAGTTTCATCATATCTGAAGTACCCCCCACCCTGTATGGCTGGGCATGTGGTCACAGATTGGATTGCATTTCACATTTTCAGGATATGTTTTTTTTTGTGATGGTCATATGATATATGTGTTAACAGAGCATTAGGCCCATGGTTCTCTTTTTCTGCTTGCTTGCTGTGAGTAGTCACTGGACAGCTGATGTCTTCAAACAGGATTATCATGAATCCTGATGCATTTAATGATCAATCAGAACAGGTTAAAGGTCTATAAAACTTCCAAGGGGCTGAAAGGTGTAGTTATTTGTTCACATAGATTCTGCTTTGCTGTTTTATGCATATAACTTTGCAGCAAAATATATCCAAAATATTAATTTTACAAAAGTACAATGACTCTGAGGTAGGAAAATTCTCGGAAATAAATGAGATGCTACTGGTATTTAGTGGGGTCATCATCAGTCATCGATGACGCTTTATGAGTCATGCAGGAAAAGGTTGTTTACCAGACGTTAAATGTGCTTAATAACAGCCTCTCCCTACCAATGTAAAGATAATTTTTTAAGGAGGATTCATGAATGCTTTGTTTACAATTGCTCTTAGTGCCTGATAGCTGGATTATGTCTGATATTAATACTTACTAGGTCTAACAATCGAGACAGGTATCACTGTTTTTATGTGCAAGCAATATTAAGTCTATAGATGCCAGGCCACATTTTTTAATCACAGTATTGGGGATGGATTAACCGGGAATGCAGAGAGTGGTTGTCAATATCTAAATGTGGTTCAGGTACCAGTTGTAATCAGCAGCAAGTTTACATGTTAACTTTTTTACCTTACTGTAAAAGCAGCTTGGTTGTACGTGTATTCTGCTGAAAAAAAAAACAAACAAAACACTGGCATTTATGGATGTCGGGGATATTTATTGAAATCTTGTGGGTAATTTCAAATAGGAAGGTGTATTTCTAGGAGAAAACGTATGAACTGAAAAACGGAAAATGTCGTGTGGGGTGGGCCAGGTGGGGGCAAGTATAACAGTTTACCTTTCTGCTCAAGTCTCTCTGACATGATCACTGTTGAATGCGGCAAGAAAGTGCTTGGGACAACAGGCTCGGGAGCACCAGGCACGAGGGATATTAACTTTATAGCATATCAGAGTGGCATCATTTGGGTAATCATAATATTATGTTATGGTGCGGAGAGTAGCCTTCACCGTTGCCCCGTTAATTCACTGAAGCAACATGGAATTTGATATTAGGGCTCTGATACGGGGAGAAAGAAAAAAGGATAATATGTTTTGACTGGGACATGTTGCACCGCTGGCTTGTTGTGGCCCACAGGGGGGTAAGTCAATAGATACAACGGTGTTGTGGCCAGCAGGATCCAGGCCACCAAAGGCACTCTATTGTGGTCTGGGAGCTCCATCTGGGATCAGTACATGTATTACCAGAATGTCTCCAATGTTGCCAAATCCTGCGAAATTAATACGGTCTTATAAGAATTGTACGTATAGCAGAATTGGATTTAGTATAATACCAGGATATGGGTGGAGAAGTACAAATATGACTCTCCTTCTTTGTGAGGTTCATTTGCACAAAAGGTATTATTTTTGTTTGAGACTCAAATAGTTAAACATCATTTCTGAGTAAGCCAGAATGAGTGTGAATTAAAATAAGAAATGCTCCCTCCGCTGAAAGCTGATAAAATAATATATGGTTCTTGTGTTAAAAGCTGTTGTGCACCATGTATGGACATTTAATATGACTGATTCGAGATGTGTGCACTGTTTTTATCTTCAGAAATAATCTGAGGTGAGTGGGATAATGGTTTGTCTGTCAAGTCTACAGTCATTTGAACTTTACAAAGTGACTGATTGTTTTTCCTTCTGGCGCAGGAAAAAGTGCTCTGAAAAGAGGACACATTTTTGTTTTTTCAGTACTATTTTAAGAGGAAAAAAATCCTATTGTCATGCCTTTCATGTAAAAAATAGGTGCAGATAAAAGTGAAATTTGTTTTAACCCTTTCCCCCTTAAACTGGCCAAAACAAGCTGCTGGTCAAATGTCGTCTGCTTCAAAGTTTTCAACTAATTTCAACAGTAGTGAGAAACACTTTGACTGAGAATTGTAGATAAGACCTGTCAAGATCACTGCCCCAGGTCAACAGCTTTCCTTGGCATGGGTTGGGTACTTAGTGCCCAACCCATGCCAAGGAAAGCTGTTGACTCCGGGTTCACCCAAGGGGGAAAGGGTATGTTCAGTAGCCAGGACACATAGATTCCTTGTCTGTGACTTCGGTGTTGGTTGCTGCCCACACCAAACATGATATACATGGGGGGGGGGGGGGAGGGAGGGAGTGTTCAAAACCATATGAGGAGTTTTGGTAGGCCACAAAATCTTTTGAAAATCTACAGAACGGCAAAGCCAATTGCTCTGAAATTGTGTAAAGACACTTCTGGACACTTCAGACCCTACTTATTCAGCAAGTGGCACTGTGATTATTTTCTGCATTTTAAAGAATTTTTCTGTGTTTTTATCTTTCTTGACTTTTTCTCCCAAACTTTTTGGGAATATACCTTCATTTGATTTTCACCAAATTTGTTCAGTACATGGTGGTTGTGTCATTTTTCAATTTTTAACAACGCATTAAAATTTTTAAAAAGTGGTAAGGAAGTGTGTTCATGTTGGCAACAGTGATGATGGTCTTAAACAACGGTGACCTTGATGTCGTTTTGAAGTTTGCAGGACCACCTCAGTCTTTGCATGTGAGGTCAGTTGAGCACAGGACTGCGATAGTCCTCTTGTTTAAGACTCTTTGTGTTTTCACTTTTCTGGACTTTTCACCCAAACTTTAAGTTGTATCCTCTCCATACTTATTGAGATTGTGTGTGGACTTGATCTCTACCAAATTTGCTCACTATGTGGTGGTGCTGTCATTTTCAAATTTTTAACAATTTGTCAAAATTTGGAAAAATCGGTAAGGGGATATGTTCATGTCAGCAGCAATGATTATGGTAAAAAGCAAAGGTGACCTTGATAATCTGAAGTTCAAAGGACCACTTCCGTTCTGTGTATGTAAGGTCAGCAGAGCACAGGACGGTCACAGTCCTCTAGTTTTTATAAAAGATATTCTATTTGTTCTTATTCCGTAGTTGCAAAATGAGATTGTGTTGTTGTACAAGAGAATCTAAAAATTAGAAGCCAGACTGGTGTTAAAAAAAAGCCACCTGTCTAAGTGGAAAGTCTATAAATATCACATTAACCTGTGTCTGACAAAAACTGCTGATTATCAACTTGCCCAATATTATTTTTGCCTTAATCTGTCTCACCCAAAACAGAAGTTGTCAACATTGATTCCCACTGCATGGTAGAGCACTTTTCAAATGCCATACAAATATCGCATTGTTTTTGGCAGTGTGGTTTGTAAAATTACCGAGATGAAAGGAGGGGAGAGAGAACTCACCGTTCGGCTCTAGGCACTTCATACTGAAATATCACAGGCTTCTTTGGCAAAATGAGCAATTGACATGGTTTACCACACTCTATGTTAAATACACATCTGGAGGCCTTTTTGACTGAGGGGCTCAGGGCCTGACTGAGCAACTTGCGAGAGGGCCCCTGATCTAAAGGCCAGAGAGTCACTTGGACCATTTGCATCCCAGGGTTTTAGAAGCTGTGTGGTGACTCGGGCAGGACGTAGGAGAGTCTCTCTGGAATGCAGCACCTCAGATCATATAGTTCCGGGATTTTTACTCTTCCAGTTCATCCTGTGATTTCACACCATCATGTTTTTGCGCAGAAAGAAGTTCAGTCTGGGTGAGTTGCTATCAGATTTTAAACGGGAACCTATGATAGAATGTTTGTTGAGATTCAGGGAATCGAGAGGCCCCTAAATTGTGAACTTCCCTGGAGTAGAACTTGTGTGAGATAGATCGACTGTACCAGGTGGACTGTAGCTGTTGGTATTCCCTGATAACTGATCTCATTACAAACATGGGATACACATTGGATAGCTGTAACCATGTATTGGCTCATACCTGTACAAAGTTAGCATCTTGAGTCCTTTTAAATGAGCTACTAATCAGGGAATATTCAATAGTTATAGGCAGCTGTAAAGGAAACAGATTGACTCACGGAGCTCTTAACCTGGGGACCATAGTGTTTCTTGGGACCTTATTTTATTTCATTTTTTTTTATGTCTGGGTACCAACCCACACATTCTGTTTTTCCATCAGTTCCTTTTTTAATGTCTGGGTGCTAACCCAGACATTTTGTTTTTCCAGGAATTCTTTTTTGTTTCCTTCCCTCGGTCTTTATTCTTCATCTTTACAGCCAAATTTTGTCCATATGGTTTCTCAGACACGGCTGTACACAAAAATCTAAATTTGGCAGGAACATAGCACTTATGGTGAAATTACACACCTTGGTATTGACATAGTCACAGTTTTCAGCATTATTAGTTGCAATTCAAATGTTAAAAGCTCCTTGTCTGGCATTTTATGTGAAGAATACATTTACTTTATGTAGAAACTCTAAACTTGGCATAATTATACCTCCATACATAAAGTCGGGTGTTTTTGTAAAGAGGAGCGATAGTTTTGAAAATTATGCAAATTAGGACCAGTGGAAAATTTAGATCTTGAATATCTTCAAAACTATTACATTGTATTGGTAGAGATGCCATTCCAATTTCAGTTCATAGGTTTGTGCTGTAGATGCATCAAATGAACCACAAACAAAAGTTGTAGAATCTTAATTCATGCTAATTAGGGACACTTGAAAAGTTTAAGTGTTGAATGTCTTCAAAATTGTTATAGGCAGAAGTGCCATTCTAACTTCAATTCATAGGTTTGTGTTGTAGGCACATGTAATGAGACACAAACAAAAGTTGTAGAATTTTTTAATTTATACCAATTAGGGGCACTTGTAAAGTTAAAATGTTAAATATCTTCAAAGCTATTACAGTTAGATGTGCCAGTTTGAATGTTATTCACTGGTTTTTACTGAAGGTACATTCACCAAACCACAGGCAAAAAAGTTGTAGCATTTAAATTGATGCAAGTTTTGAAGGCGTACAGACAGATTTGCTTGGAAACAAATCTTTTTTTCTAGTTCTCGGTTGCTTTATCTAAATGCCACATTGGGCAGGGATCGCACTCTCCTGGGTTGTGGTAACCTGTTTGTTTACCAACATGATTTCTGTTTTTACGAGCCTGAACACAAACACGAATTACTGAATGTGAAAAAGTATACTATGCCCTGTTCTGCTATTTGGCATCTGTCATACTATGCCCTGTTCTGCCATATGTGCGTTTCCCATTTCAGCTACGCAACTGGTGCCAAAGGTTGCAGGTTCGAGTCCCACTCGTTCCGAACATAAAATATATAGTATCTGTCATACTGTGCCCTGTTCTGCTATAAAGCATCTGTCATCCTATGCCCTGTTATGCCATGTGGTATCTGACATACTATGCCCCGTTCTGCCATATATCATCTGACATACTATGCCCCGTTCTGCCATATATCATGTCATACTATGCCCTGTTCTGCCATGTAGCATCCATCATCTCATGCCCTGTTCTGCCATGTGACATCTGACATACTATGCCCTATTCTGCCATGTAACATCTGAAATACTATGCCCTGTTGTGCCATATAGCATCTGACATACTATGCCCTGTTCTGCCATATAGCATCTGACATACTATGCCCTGTTCTGCCATGTAACATCTGAAATACTAGGCCCTGTTGTGCCATGTGGCATCCCACATCATTTGTTAGTACTCATTTTGGGAAGTCTTTGCTCTCAATAACAACTTTTGGCAGTAAATACTGCCCTACATGTAAACTGAGTCACACTCAAAACAAATGAAACAAATCTGGAGTTCTATCCTCATGGTCCACTTGCACTAGGTTAGTAACCCAATATAATAACTTGTAGATGTGTTTGTAGGCTTAAGTCAGTCACTAAGGCATGCTGTTTGTTACCAGAAGCTAAGACGGTGAAATATAAATCAAATCAATTCCAGCAGAGTAGTCACTGGTGGCTTCCTTTATCCACCGTTTACCTGTCTCAAGAGTGGATCTGGAAGGTCAAGAGAGCTGTGCTTCCTCAGCCCTGATGTGAGGGAGCACCCCATAAGTTATCGACACTCGATCACCTAGTCTGACCAAGCTCTTGCTGATGAGGTCAGGATGACATCACTGGCATGAGTAAAGGTCAAAGTGACTATTCTCCAAACATTGATTGGGCCTGCCTACTTTTTGAGGGTCTTGGGCCACAGGGTAATGTTGAACACAGGTTAGCATTTTAGGGGAGCAGCGATTATTCTGTGTGGGATGGAATGGTGATATTATGAAATAATCACAGCCATTTGGCACACCACCTGCCAGGACTGCAGTGATTCATTTGTGAGCAAATTGTCTACTGTCTCTGTGTGTGTTTTGAAAATTTTAATGGAAAAAATGAATGGTATAACAATAACTGATACGCAGATGGTAATGACGAGACAAAACTTGAACATGTAAAATCTCACAGGATACTGGGTTAGGTGCAGATTCAGACAATGTCCATGTGTCATGACAGCCAAGGAGCATGTTTTGCCGAGGAAACATGATTGTGCATAAATATGCTCCTATGGAGTTAAAAGACAACTATTCGTGTCATACTACACAGGTTTATACTGTTTGCATCTTTGGTCAGCGTTCAAGACTGGACAGATAAATAACTTGAGGGCGGCATATAATAACATTTTTTGGAGGCTTTTTAAGCTGCATGCCACCCTGTTGTGGTGCTAGTGGTTTGTTTGCAGGAGATGATATTTCGGTCCATTGATATGCTGCATCAGAAAAGTGTTTATAGTGCACAATGGAGGATTAAATGCAGTGGCAGCAGCATTTTAATTCATTCCATACTATGGTGACAGGGCTTGATGAGCAGCTGCAGCATGACTTGGCAGGCAGTGCCAGAACAGCTGACTTAAGACTACAGGCATGTTGGTACTTGAATAAAAGCTCTTTTCATGAAGAATTTAAATATGCAATTGTCATCTTAAATCTAGGTAAATATGCAGAAAAATCAGGGACTGGTATGGAATGAGTTAAGAGCATTTAATGAGAATCTCCTTTACACCAATGAATTGAGAGCAACTTGGAAGAGTATCATACAGTACTCATGCGTTATTGAAAATGTAGGTATACATGGGATGAGTTATCCCACAGATGTAACTTTGTGAGTCAGAATGAATGGACTTGTATATATGTCAATACATATGATTTTTTCTTAATTTGTATTAGCTCTGATGTTGTTAGGCCAAGAGCCTGGGAACCTGGAATAAATTGATTGATTGATTGATTGATTGATTGATTGATTGATTGATTGAACACAAAGCACCAGTGGGCGATCACCATATGGTTTGATGTGCAGACAGTCTCATTTACAGATTGGTACATGTTTGGCACATGTGTTGGGAAGTGTATATTTACAAGCTAATTCATCCTCTGTTACCAATTTGAAATAGACTTTAAATTCAATAAATCTCTGAGCCTGGAAATCAGTAAAGTTGCTGGTTACAATTAAGAAGCCAGTCACTCTGTAAAAGTGGGAGCAGGAACCCAGGGGGGAGGTACCACCCGGACTGCTTCATAACATTGTGGCTGGAATACCTGACTGCACAGGGATATAGACAAACTCAAAGATGCTGGCAGAAACAGATGGGTATCTTGACAGTCTGCCAGTGTTACAGATGTGCCCCGGTGTTGTCTTCAAAACATCGTGTCCTCCTCAGCTGCCGGTGTATCAGGCCCGTGGTTTGATCTCTCAATGCACACTTGCATGTTCCTCACTGCCGCTGGAACATGTGATGAAGCTGTCTGTATGGATAAAGCACATGCAACAACTTGGCAGCTGGGGAAATGTCAAACAGCAACAAAGTCAACTGTGGCTACACCTGGTTGAATGCACATGAATTAGGTACAACTTCCCCTTGCCAAAAAATTCAATAACTTTGGCAAAACATCGGAAACACTGTGTTAAGTGGAAGTGCATCTTGTACTGAGATTGGGCCGGTCTGTCACAGGCCCCTGCGATGCGGGCAGCCCCTGGTACCGGATCCAATCCTGCAGATACGTGTACCAGGTGTGCAGACTTGTGTGAGCCTCCGTAAATTGCCTGTTTACATTTTCCACCCAGAGATAAGTGGTCTCCATGTTCATACATGGGATACGTTGACTGGACCTAACACCAGATCAACCCCCGTAGATTCAGGCATCTTTTGGATTTCAGTATCCAAGGATTTCATGGTATGTATTTTATGCAGTACATTGGGGTGGAAGGAAGCAACTTAGTGTGCTGCGAGTCATCATTGGCACCATGACTGGTCACGGATTCAGTTGGGGGTTGGTGAGCAAGAGTACACGGCCTAGAAACAATAACCTCGCTCAGTTTTCACGGTGAAGTTGTGTCCAGACAAAAAGACACAAATATATACAAATATATAATTTTTCACGCGGCCTTCATATTCATGTCACGGTCAACAACCCTTTTAAAGATGAAAAATGGGTGATCTATAATAGACCTATAAGCTACAGGTACAACAATGGGCTTTGATCATCTGTTCCTGGAAAGGGTTTTTTTTTATTTTTTTTAACTCTGCTGACCATAGGTCGAATAGCTTATGTGATCACTCATGTCTGTCCGTCTGTCATGCTATCTTGTGGAGTCATGGTGGTGCCACTAGTGGTATAAAGTGGAACTAGCATCAAAGATATTAAAAGTACATTAAATTCAGTATTTTGATTTTGAATTGAGGTGTAATCTTATAATTAACACCAATTATACATTAGAACAATGATCAGATTCTGTAAAATTTTGGGGTGACCTCACCATGCCTTGGCAAAATGCCCCCAAAATCCACTTAGGGAAAGCTATTGACCTACTCCATTTTTTATGGTATCCACAAATATAGATTTTGCTGGTACTTTAAGGGAAAAAAAAAAAGTTTATTTTTACTTTAAGGAAAGGTTGCTTTACAAAGAATATAAATCTACTATCATCATGTCAGGTCAGAGCGCGTCAACTTTATGTCAAAATTGGCTATGAAAGAGTTAAACGCTGTTACAGCTAGCTGGTCATTGGGCCAAAGAAAGGAAAATGGCGGTGGGGTTGGAGGGGGTTAAAGGTAGCTGCCAGTAACTATGGTGGACTGAGGAGAGAGTGAGGTCACAGGCAGCTGATGAGGGGATAATAGAGGGCTGGAGTGCCAGCGGGGGTGGGAACTGACTGAGATGAGGGAAAAGTGTAGTTTGGACTGGGAAGGGATGCAAGGTCGACCGGGAAGGGGTTGACAGGGAATGTTGGCCATAGGGGTTGATGGGTAATGTTGGCAGTACAGGGCTGAAAATGTCAATTTTATGATGAGAAGCTAAGAATGGATAAAAAAGCAGACCAGGGAATGGAAGAGGTGGAAAGTGGAGGGAAAGTACTTTACTGGAGAGAGACCAGTGGGCAGGAAGGAACTAGCATAAGGGAAAAAGTAGACTGTGTGGCACAGAAAAAAAGAGGAGAGCAGGCAGGACTGAACTGGAAAAGGAAAAAAAAATGGACAGTACAGGACTGAAAAGAGAGAAAAGTGGGCATGGAGAGAGTCTGGCCAGAGGCAGCAGTGAAGTGAGTTGGGTTGGCAGGAAACCACTCTGAGACCAACACGACTGTGGTAGACACCCAGCCAGTCAGGATGTAAACTTACTTATGCTGACTTGTGGCAGTTCTGGTTTGTAAATTCTAATGGCAACTGCCAGTGGGGCTGCCAGCTGGGGATCAGCTATGCCATCCTGTAAGGGAGGGATGCCTCAGTGCAGACCAGACAAGCAGAGGGGAGGGCTAGAGAACAGGAAAGATGATGGGGAAGCCATCTGATAAGACAGAGGAGCCAGACCTGGCAAATGGCCAGATCTTATCACACCTTTGAGCTGGAATCCATGCCGGCAGTTTTCAACAATCAGGCATAAGACAGACACGCATGATGGTGTAAAATTGTGGTTTTGACAGCAGTTGTGTTATCCAGATACATGTCCTGGTAAAGAGACAGATCTGGCCCCAGCGTGCTCGTTACAAGACCAAGATATCTGCTCTTGGGTTGAACATTATTACTCCAACATAAGTAGCATCATCTTTCTTGTGGAAACCTGTCAGAGGTTGTGAGAGGTTTTTTTTTCCACATATATAAGCCATCGGTTCTTTTCAGTTAGAACTTGTAACTCCTGGAGGTTTGCGAGTGTCTCAAACAGCTCAGTGCCTGAGCGTGCGGGTCAGTTGGTATGTGGCAGGAATTTTGGTCCGATTATTCTGAGCAATGTCATGCTTGATGTTATCACAAAGCATTCACCATTACCACAGTGCTGACTTGCCTGCAAAGCAGAGCAAGTTCTGTGTTAGTATTACTACACAGGGCCAGAAATTCACAAAATTTTGCGAGAATCTATTTGGATTTTTGTCAATTATTTTCTTTTTAAAGAAAGACAAGTTTAGGAGAATTTTTATGAGAATGGATTCTCAGATTCTTGCTGAAATTCTTGCCCTGCTACACCCAGCGGAGTGGACAAAATAGGCAGCTTGGGTCTGCTTTGGAGGCAAATAGCTGACCAAAATATTTTGTATTGTTATTCAAACTTGGTTTGAGGCAGCTATCAATTCTGGTAAGATTATAAACATAGGGAGAGGGGGGCCATGCTGTTCTATCAGCCTTTTGCACTCCCACTGCCCCTTTAAGGCTCATCTTTTGTTTGAGAAATGTGTTGTGGAAAAGGGAAGGTAACCAGATATCCAATCATTTGGGCCCCTCAGAAAAAGTATAGAGCTAATCTATCTACATGTACTTATTAAGTAGTTTATTTTCAATAAGTGAACCTGGTGTGGCCAGGGGGAATCATGATATACCAGAAGTAAACTTGCCTGGTAAAAGCAGGCTGCAGAAAATTGATTTGACTTGGGTACAATGTACATTTTTAATTTTTGCTTGTTTCACTGATGTGGCAACACTGTGAAAACAACTACTGAAAAATAAGATGAATGAATGAATGAATAATGAAAATGTGACAAAATGAAATAAGGCATGATATGAAATGAAATGAAAAAGTGTTTTTTTTTTCATTTATTAAGTGAAATTAAAGTAAATTCACTGGTCATGTGGACTGTATTAACAATACTGCAAGAAGACAGCTACAAAAACTGAAAATGTGAAAACTAAAAAATTCATTGATCACATGTACTGTGAAGTTAGTTAAAAAAACAAAGACAGAAATACATTCACTGAAGCAACAGTATATTTTGCCAGATTGGGGGGGGGGGGGGTATAGTTGCTTGCCTGGCGAGTTTGTTGCCATGCGTAAATTTGTGAAATTTGGAGTGATAACTGCAAAGTTTGTCTGTGTTAGGGATGGTTCAACATTATCATCATTTTTGAATTAGTACTTAGGATACTAAATTTCATGGCCCTTCCTAGCCCCAAGTTAGTACTTTAAAAATGATGATTTTCCCCCCAAAATCATAGCAAAATTGCACAAAACAGGCCAAAAATTGACCATAATTTTCCATATTCTGTGAAAGTGTACAGACCCATTTAACCCCCTCCCCCCCTTGCATACTGTAAGTACTAATTCAAAAATTATGAAAATGTTGAACCACCCCTTAGTGTATAGGACACAACAACCAAAGGGGCAGCCTGGTGTTACTGGTATTTTCTAGCCAATTGATATTACCACTGAGAAGAAAATAAGGAAATATGAATAAGGAAATATGCCCATTCTGGAATGCAGAATTCGACAGAAAAAGGTGAAGTAAAAACCATATCGTGCCAGGTCCCATGACCTGGAGAAATAAAAATATTTGTGTAAAATGTGTGGAAGGTAATTTGTAAAACAATATGGGTGTTTAACTCCAAAGAGACGAACCAAAGTTTACTGTTGCATGATGGGGGAACTATTTTTTTCTGCCAGACATGTTCATGATGTTACAGTACATACCATTTCATTCCCATGTGGTGAGACATGATACATGGTGATAGGAGAAACCAGATAGCTTTGTTTTTTGGTAATGGACAAACAAATAAGACAAGGAGACAGATGAGTTGGCAACAGATGCTTGTCAAAGTTAGCCTGTCAACAACAATGCTGAAGCAATAGTTGTTGTATCCCTTTCTTCTTGAGTTCAAGCAAAGGCATAGACTTTTTAGCTCTGCTGACCAAAGGTCACAGAGCTTGTGTGACTGCTCATGTCTGTCCATGTGTCCATTGGTAAACTTTTGCTTGTTAGCCTGATACCGTCCACAGTTTTCAAGTTAGCCCGATATAACTTTCAGGACTTATAAAGTGTATAAAAATCTAGGCCCCTTTAGATATTGGTGAAGCCACCTACATTATTATGTAATGTAGGGGTCAAAATATGAAGATCTTGTGAATGCACTAGCATCTTTAATTTTTGGTGGATCTTCACCAAATTTGGTGGAATTGTGGGGGAGGTCAAAGTCTATTAAAGTTGTTAATGATACTAGTGGCGCCATCTGTAATTTGATTAATTTGTAAAATTGCATATTTGGAAAAGTAATTGGATTAGACATGCCAAATTTATAGGATATATAGACCAATGCCAAAGGTAGAACATTATGTAATATAAGTGACCTTGACCTACTTTTGTGAGGTCACCATGTCTGTAAAATTGAAAATGTGATTTTGTAATGGCAGGGTGTAGCTTTCTTCAATAACTCAAAAAATGGCCAGTTTGAACTTAGGGGTCATCTCATGAATGCTCTGCACCCACAATTTTTGAGATAGGCCCATATAACATTTAGGAGTTAAAAAGTGTACAAAAATCTTTGTCGACATCAATGTTCGTGGCGCCACTAATAGTATTATGTAATATACAGATCAAAATGTGAAAATCTTGTGACCGCAATACCACCCACAGTTTTTAAGTTACCCCAGTATAACTTTCAGGACTTATAGAAGAAGATTTTTGGAGAAGATTTTAAAGATTTTTTAAAAAAGAAGAACCCCCAAAATTTTGAACGATTGACTTTGAAGAGCATGAAACCAAATATTTAACCTCTAGAGAGGAGAATGTTAAATGGACAGGGATGCCAGCTGGAATGGTGAATGTGTGGGCCGTTGCAAAAAAAAAAAACAGCTGCAGCATACAGGACCTGACATGACAAGGGAACAACCTGAAAGGTAGAAAATGGAAATATATGGTCGTGGCTGAAATATATGGCATGGCAGTTGCCTTGAGACAGCTGCCAAGTTGTCTTCTGACATCAAATGTCAGTGAAAATGGTGCCATGTTAAGTGACAATAAAATGTGGTCGTGTCACAACTAAGATGATCGTTGTTGAACACACCCAGGTTTTTATGGTGGCCTGAGGAGTTCGTGTAATGTGGGTTTTTAACATATTTCGTGGAGATAACTTTCCCACTGTTAAGCAATAAAAGTCTGTGAATAATTGCTGAGGTAATATCATTTGGGTTTTTTTCAGGATTGCTGCTCCCTGAAAGGGGGGGGGGGAGTCAGCAATTCTCTTGTCAATGTTATGATGATGCCTGAGAACAAAAAGTAAGAGATGGAGTATGTGTCAATCAGAGCAGTTGTGAGTCATTGGGTGTAGATCATCATTCATTTCAGTTTGGTAATACTGTCCTGTGTTGACCTCGTCCCATGGTAGGTCAACTCTCGACACATGTTTTTGTCTGTCAGGGAGCAGTTTATGATGTATTGGTCAGGGTCTTCAGCTTCACAGGATTCAAGCAGGTGCAAAATTTACTACAACAGTGTATTATTTAATGTTTTCACAGGTGAGAGATTGTTGCTTTGACACCGAATATCCTATTTTTTCCAAGAGCATTTATTATTTATTATACCCCTCCCCCCACAACTGGAGGAGGGACATTAAGCAATCACTTTTTCCGTGTGTGTGTGTGTGTGTGTTTGTGTGTGTGTGTGTGTGTGTGTGTGTGTGTGTGTGTGTGTGTGTGCATGCGTGCGTGCATGCGTGCATGCATGCAATTAAGTATTTAGGTCACAGTGAAATCCTCATAGCATTACGTCTGGGCAGCAGTACTTTTCATCTTTTAGTAGTTTCATGAAAGTGAAATTACATATCTTGACCTAACGGTGTGATGCAAAAATAGGTCACAGGGTCAAGTATCTGGGACACAGTGATATAATCAGGTCATTGTTTGTCCTGTTATTTGTGTGATTTGTTATTTAGTTTCATGAAACCTGATACACAGTTGTGGCATGTACGAAAAAGAGGTCACTAGGTCAAGTATGAGGGTCAAAGTGATGTATTGATATAAAATTATGTCTGGCCTATAATGCCCCCCCTCCCCATGAAAGGGCATAAAGTGAACACTTTTTCTGTGCATATGTGCATCTATCTGTTACACTTTGAGCCCAGGCTATGACTCTGTTGTTGTTTATTTCAGAATCATGAAACTTAACACACACGTGTATCTGGCCTCAAGGGTGTGTCGTGTACAAAAAGTTGGTCACCAGCTCAAGCATCTGGGTCACAATAATACAGCGGGGGGGGGGGGGGGGGGGGCATACATCTTGGAGTGTCTTGATTCCAGTTTAATGTCACTTTGCTTTCCATTCCTGCTTCAAATTGTCACCTCCTTGGAAATAATAATATTATGGCACCAAAAACACAAGTGAAATGCGATTTCCAGGGACAATTTCCATAGGTCAGTGTGTGCTGCAGGAGAACGTAACTATTTGTAATGGTTCCAGACATATGTGCAATTACTAAAAAATCACTGGGACTTCTGTTGGTTTTGCCAACTAAGGGGGCGGTCATTATTTACTGGGGGGGGGGTGCGAAATTTCTCTACCCAGTTGGGGGGGGGAGGGCTACAAAATTACACATGCTCCTAATAGGGGGGTCATAAAATTGTGAATCAGTTTATGACAAAGTTATACAACAATAACCAGTATAAAGCTGGGAAGGGGGAGGGGCCCAATGGGGGGTCACAAAATTCTGCAGGCTTGTGGGGGGGGGGCAAATTCTCGTCGGTTTTTTAATGGGGGGGGGGCAAAAAAAACTATGATGATACGCCATCCCAATATCCGGAGGCCCCCCTCCCCCGGGTAAATAATGACTGCCCCCGAAGAACTTCTGTAGGTTATGCAGATATGGCCCAAGTTGGTTGGAGGAAGGTCTGCATCATCTTCATTCATAACTTGTGTAACAATTCTAAGATTAAATTATTCAGTGTGATTTATGCACCATGTTTTTGTACTTTTACAGGTTCACTGGATGTGTTTTCCCGCAGTGCGACCCTGGACGGTAGAACCTCTAGTCCTCAGGGATCATGGAAGCTAGGTATGTACAGCCAGTGTTATTGTTTTTAGCTCTGCTGACCCAAGGTCATAGGGCTCAAATGATCTATCATGTCTGTCCATTTGTCGGGCCATCCTTGCGTAAACTTCCTTTTGTAAAGGTGATACAGTCAACAATTTTCAAGTTATCTTTGTATAGCCGCAGGACTTCCACATGGTATGCAAATCTAGGTTACCATTGACACGGGTGGCGAAAATGGTATGCAGACGTAGGTTACCATCGATACTGGTGGTGCCACCTATAGTGAAGGCACGGTGAATGGCAGGGCAAGCTGGGTGGCCCATATAGCGATGAAGAAAGTGACGGTCACTTCATGGCACAAGTTTTCAAGCCTTTGCTTGCGTGGTGGTCAAAGTAAAGAACGTGAAAGTATGTCCAAAAACAGTTTATATTGTACTCAAAGACATGTGAGATTATTGATGGTACAGAAGATTTCGTGCAAAGACCCTACAAGCCTACAGCTCAGGCTGCCACCTGTTCCACCTACGAATCTCATAATACATTCAAGTGTTTGGTTGGAATAAGTACAGCTGGGGTGAGGGGGGGGAGGGGGGAGGAGAGGGCATTTACCTTCATCTCACCTTTCTGATCAGGGAGTATGTCGGGCAAGGTTCACCACAAAGCAGAGTGGATTGTTATATCTATTAGAACCAGTGGCCAAATTAAGATCAAATTGTTTTGATCTAGCATTCCTTAATCCTGGGTTGCATGGGCAATTTTAATGTGAACCAATCTTTTTTGTGGCTATTGTACAAAGCTTATGGTTAACATTTCAGGATTAAGGCTTAATCTTGGTTTGATCCAAATTTTTATCTAGCTTAACAGACAAAGTACTGGATTAAACTACAAGATTAATTCAATATAATGAAAATGTTGAAAACAGAGTTACATGTAATATTGTAGTCCAGAACACAGATTGTTTGTTCCTGGAAATTTGGATTCATTATTAGGCCAGGGATAAGGTGGTTCAGGGTCAAAGGTGCACCAATTTAATTTTAGGATCAGAGCCAGAATCAGATCAAAGTCTTTGTGAATATGACCACAGGAGATGGTGCCATGGCAGATCATGGTTTTACGATAAGAGAACTGCTTGAAAAAGGGGCCCACTTGACCATACCCCCATTCATCAGTACTTTTAATCAAGGGAAAGGACGCAGACTTTCTCCAGGAGACCTCGAAAACAAGGATTATCGCAGTATGCATACATGTTGAGTGTGCCAATGAAAGATTGAAAAGATTCAGAATATTTCGTGGAATTGTTGATTTGACTCTGCAGCCATTGTGTGATCAAAGGGCTATTGAGGCACCAAGTACTTGTAACTTGAATGGATCCACCTATGTTTTAAGTAACATCAATCTAATGGGAAGTGCTCACCTTTCCAATTCTGTGTGTGAAAATGCATGAAGACATGATCTAAGTATCACTTATGACTTAACCCTTTCCCCCTCAAACCGGCCAAAACCAGCTGGTGTCAAATGTCGTCTGCTTCAGTGTTTTCATCTTATTTCAACAGTTATGAAAAACAATTTGACTGAGAAATGTACATGAGACTTATCAAGATCACATGCCCCAGGTCAAGAGCTTTCCTTGGCATGGGTTGGGCACTAAGTGCCCAACCTATGCCAAGGAAAGCTGTTGACTCAGTCTTAATTCAAGGGGGAAAGGGTTAAAGGACTGTGTTTTAAATGAATTTTCTTCTGGAGGTGCCCACCCTTCAATTTTGCATGTGAAGAATGCTAACAGTTATTACATGATAATGAACTCCCTACAGATCAAGTTGTTGCCAAGCCTGTAATATTATTAACATTTCCAGGTTAACTAATTGTGTATGTTAACAGCCCATGGTAGTCTCTCATCGCAGAATCACATAACATTACTGAAACTGTGTTTTAAGTTGGAGAAATGAATTTGCAATAAAATTGCACATGCAACCAAAAATATTTTACATTTGATATGATGAAAATTGATTGGTCCATCAATTTCATTTCATTTCTGTGAAGTCGGTATCTGTCTCAGGCACATGAAAGCATGGCAAATTTGCATGATAAAAGATCATCTCATTTTGTGTTAGCCAGGGTTATATGCTTCTTAAAATGCTGACAAATATTTTCATTTATGAAACTCTGCACTTTAGTGTTTGGCAATGCACGATCAGTTCTCACAATGTCATCCTAGTGTTGTATAATGCTGGCCAAATGAAGTTGTAATAAAACCCGTCTATTGTCTCTGCCATTGCAACATGTCTCCTCTCTGTATATTCTTTCTACTCGTTGTCCCCTGTCGGTTAACACGACAAAGTCACAGTATCTTCTCTTGGTTTACGATAGCTGGCCCTGCACCTGAAGGAAACGACTGTGATTGCATTTCAAGTTCGTAGTGGTCCAATCTTTCCATGAACAAAAAACAAAATGTTCTGTCCTTGCACACTTCTTGCACAGTGTTCCTTTGTGTGGTTGTAGGGACACTTGACTTGTACAAGTCCTTTCCCTCCATTGCTTACGTGACACCAACCCATCAGGACTAGCACCCAGGAAAGTGTATTCACTGTGCAGGTGTAGGCCTGTTACTCCAATGCCAATATCAGGATGATCCACTTAATGTTTCAATGTGTACACTGCACGTGCCTTGTTTTCCATTTTTATGCCATATCGGAGTTACCCTACATACACTTCCATACGGACCAAGCCACTGCTTGACTTCACTTGACAGCACTTTTCAAGCTTTTAGTCCCCTTGTACCTAAAATGCACCTTTAGAGATGCTGGTCACTTGGGTTCCATTTCCGCATTGCTTTCTATGATGGATGGTCTGCTTACCCGTTGTGACCTTTGTTAACCTTTTGCACACCCTTTCTGTACATGTTTCCTTTAAAGTGGAAATAAACTCCTCCTGTGGAACTTTTGAAACAAGTTCCACTGATGTTGGGACCTCGTAGGGTTGGAAAAGTCGCGTTCTCATCCCGGTGGTGGCTCGTCTGTCGGAGATGTCAATATTAAGAAAGCCAGACCCGCTTGCCAGTTCCACTTTGTCAACAATTTCCTGGTCTGTTAACTTTAATGCACGGTCTTTGAAAGGCAGTTCTCTGTAGGAAGTTGAGTATTGCACAATGTGAATGACCATAAATGACTCTCTGAGGGTCACAGATGGATTTCATTTCAGAAAAAAATATTTTTTTTTGTGGTGGTCTTTCCATGTCAGAAGAACATTAGGCCCATAGGCTCCTTGTTACATGCATTCAATAAACACCTTGCAGAGACAGTAGATGAGACTTGTGTCTGACTGCTCTGTTCTGTTCTCAAATAGGTGTCCCCCCATGTAGGGCCTGTATTTTTCCGTTTCAAAAAATTAGAAATTCTGTTTCACCAGCCAGAAATTTCCAAATTCTGTTTCAATAGTTCTCTATGTATGTAAAACACATTAAGGCAAAACAGCAAATTCCGTTTCAGAGGTGACAAAAATTCATTATTCCATTCCATTTCCGTTAAAAGCGGAAAAATACAGGTCCTACCCATGCTAAAATAAAAGATGCATGCACCAAACACAATGAGGCTGTGTCCCAGACAGCTGAGTATAAGAGTCAGAACAGACGAATGTCTCATTCAAAGGCTGATGTCTCGTCAGTGTCCATAGTCATGGTGATCTCTATGCATGTAGAGTATTCTACAACACCATCTGTTTCACATCTCAGGCTCACCTTCCTGGATGATCACACAAGTGGGATAATTTACCTGGTACCTTAAAAAACATACTTCTCTTTTCATTGCATTTTGTTTAAGTGTGTCTTGCACATGATTCTTTGTGTTACTTTATTGAACAAATGAAACTTTTTTTTCAATGAAAACCAGCTGTAGATGAAGCTGGGATGGGTCATCAAGGTAACTTCTTGCAGATTAACCATCTGTCCACTCAACACATCTTTTGCCCAGGAGTTTTCCTATCTCCAGGTCGCCTCCCATTTGACCCATGCTTGTCACTCAGGCTGGAGGATAATCTATCAGCAATCTGGAGTGGACCGGATGATGCTGTTATCACATCATTGAGCTACTGTTGTGTTTACAATCTGATAAGAAGATAACAGATACTGATAGTTTACAAAGTGAAAGAGTTAAGAGGTAATCCGGTGTGGATTCCTGGCATAGTGCACAGATGGCCTGTTCTCAGAGTTTCTTCCAGGGAGCCACTGGGATGGCAGAATGGCCAGGCTACCCACACAACAGTACAAAGTGTGGTCTGAGTAGCCACACGGCACTCGCTGTTACCAAGTCTCGATCTCCATTGTTTTGAACCCAGAGTTTGCACACACTCAATAGATGAGGCCAAGTGAAGCTGTGGAGCCCTGTGGAGTGCTGCTAATTACCACTGATCCCTGGATGGCTTGATTGAGGTACAAAAGGGCTGGATGTATGGGTGCAGGGGGTGCTGGCCTCATGTGCAGGGACATGCCTGACAGGAATTGACTGAAGCAGTGTATGAGGTAGGGGTCTGTGTGTGGACAGCGTTGTCCGTTCAGGTGGTATATGTCGTCCTGGTTACCCGATAGTCTCAGGCAGCAGACTTTGCAAGTCTGCTGCTGGGTTGACATGCGAGTGAAGTGTGTACTGTCAGTTTGCTTACTTTTGCTCTATGTTTATCTCTGCTGATTTTGCTGATGGCACAGAACTGAGAAAACACATATATGATGTTTGAGTGTGTGTTCAACGGGAATTATGTCCATAACTGTGTTTAATGGGAATTATGTCCACAACTGTGAAAAACCAATAAATATCTGGAATGCAAAAGAAAAAAAAAATAAGAGCATTTATAGACTACAGTCACATACGTACAGCAGAGTACCGACTTTGGTTAGTAGGTTGTGCAGAGAAATTTGGTCGTTTTCTCTAAAGCTTTGTACATAACTAAGTTTTTAAGGCTTTACACCACAGATTAGGGCTTTGTATAGGGATTTACATAGGGCTCTGCCCTCGTTCCTAATTGCTTTCTTCAGAATAAAATATGTTTAAACCAAATTAGGGCCTTATAATTGGTCCCCCAGTTCTGCTCAATGAGAGGGTATGACCTTGACTTTACAGTTTTTACTGCATTTGGCAATCACCATATCCTTCCAGGATTCTCGTTGGAAAACTGTGGCAAACTAGTCTGGTGGTTCATTGATTATACTTTGTGTGGTCCACAGATGGACGTTTGGTACCAGTAATCATTTCTTTATATAACGCCAAAAGAGTTAAAGTGTTTGGCCAAAATTTATCAGCACGTGTGCTGACTATTGGAGACCAACACCTCTGGCCATGATGTGTGACAGTATGTTCATATCGCGTGCATAAATTTTCACAGTTTTTGTATTTTTGATATTTCACTGTAGTTCTAATTTCACTGTTTTGGACATAATTCCTATTCCAGCAATGTTAAAATACTTTTTCAGTGTGTTTTTATTTTCACGGTTTTGTGCCATCAGCGAATATAAGAGTAGAGCAAAAGTAAAGCAATTTACCGAACTACTTCTTTGGCGTATTACACTGATATTCTGTGTTTTATTAACTCTTTCAGTGTCAAATTTTGCACTGAGTCAACAGCTTTTCTTGGCGCGCAAGAAAAGCTGTTGACCTGGAATATTCTTTATGGAACTTCAGTAGTCCCTATTTTGAAAGACCACTCCTTTGGGAGACCACCTCCTTTGAGAGACCACAATTATCAGGTCTCTCTGTAGTACTTTTCATGTTATTTATACCTCCTTTGAGGGACCGCCTGCTTTATGTGACCACCTTTTGGGTGGCACTAGGGGCGGTCTCTCAAAGGAGGGACTACTGTATAGGCATGCTGGTAGTTGAGGGAAAGGTCTTTTCACGAGGAATATGAATCTGGGATCCTTAGGACAATTCAAACTAGTTTGACTTTAGTAGGTCGACTTAAGTTGTGCTTAGCACTGAAAGAGTTGACAAGCGGCTAGTGTGAGCGCAGTATCCAGGCAGCAAGTACTTCAGATGAGGAGAATTTTGCAAATTTGTATTCTGGTTTTTGTAGCTTTCTCATAAGGTGAGGTAGAAAAGTGACAACGTAAATGACAAGTGTTTGATAATAGTTAGGTGTAATACATTAGACCCTGGCACCTGCTGCTGTTGCCGACTGACGGTCTTCAGTGTTGTGTGTACAGGTGATGTATCGAGTGCGACAGTTCAGACCAGCGACTGCAGCCACAAGACCTAGTAAACCAACGATATCTCAAAATAGTTTCTGTCTGTGGTCAGGAAATATAATGGTGAAGTGTCCGTAAGCATTTCCTCCATGATATGCATGAAAGACAGACATACAGACCGCAACGGAAACTCGATACCAGAATTTTTGCCTCAATGAATACATACAGATATGTATTGGAAAATTACCCTGCAGTCAAACCCACCAGTTGCATGTTACATTGAGAAGACTGCTCAGTGGTTGCAGAAAGGTCCTTTTTGTGTACCGGAATTGAAAAAAAAAAAAACAGAAAAGGGGGAAAAAAATTAAAATGTTCTACATGTATTGATACCATGGAGGTCCAATTCAACCTTCAAAAAATCAACACTGTTTGAAATAAAAGCTAAAAGACTTTTCATGGCCTGTAGTAAAAGGAAACCAGCAGGGACTAGAGTAAGTGTGGAGAAACTGATAGTACGGCAGACTGGACAGGGAGCAGGCAGTCATTCAACAGGGCAGTAGAGGTCATGGCTGGCATTACCAGGTGACTGTATGGGGCTTTCATGTGGTGTCCCATGACACCTAGGAACAGCACTTCACAGTTAGTCTAACATAACACGGCCCACTTCCCAAGTCAACCAACGCTTTCCCCAGTCGACCAACGCCTCCCGGCTCCCTGGAGTATGACCACATCAAACAATGACCGTGGCTTGCCGCTTGTGTTGATTATAAAATACTGTAACCTGGGCATGTGGGACATCAAAGATGACATGGCTTGCCGACACACGCCACCACGCTCCCCTAACCCCTCATCCCATGATGAAAGCTCCCTCTTCCATCCTACTAAATCCTTAATGAAAATATCTAACCCTAGACTTGGGGCATCTTATGAGGATTTGATTTCAAAAAGAATCTACCGAGCCAAATTCCTCTGATAATAGAATCTGCTGCAGTGAGAGTATACAGTTTGTTCAGTACAGATGTTTGTGCCTTCAGTACAGTTAGTGTAACCATCCAGTCATAATATAAGGAAGTTTCGGCAAATCTTCAGCACTGTGGTGAGGGATTTTATGTTTATAAACACCAACAAGTGGATCCAGGATTTTAGGACGGGTTTTACGGAAGACGTGCAAGGTGAAATTGTTCCCAGTGTGAGAGAAGACCAGCAGGCAAAATGCCCATCACTTTCGTGACCCCTGGCTGGGGCTGGGACTGGGACCCTGTGACAGGTAAGTGGTGGACTTGTGGACTGGCGATTGAGACCAGTATACTTTTGACACCACCCTGCGATGACAAGTCAGGAGTCGAGTGGGGGCCAAAGTTGGGTTCTGCACTGTCATGTGCTGTCGGACTCATTTCTTTCTGCAAACAGACCTTGTGTCTCAAAAATAATCACTTGACAAAGGCTCCTGACAAAGGGCAAAGAAAGTGTAACCTACACAGAAATAGTTGTCCTTTGAATCTTTTTATGTCCAAGATAACCTGTATATAAATGTTTATTATTATTTTTGTGGCCCTACGAAGTGAGATGTGACACACACTTGGCTTTTGTTCCATGGTATTTTCATTTTATTTCACTCTCCCCTCCCCTCCCCCCCAAGATTGGCTACCACCTCTCGTAAGACCATGTTTCTGGTGTACTTGGGGTAACCTAAACCTAAGGGGGGGGGGGAGGGGGAGAGTGCCACTGTACAAGATTTGTGGGTGACCTGTGACCAGGAAGGGTCATGACTTCATATCAAGGCCAGATTCCAAACAAGTATTTTACTCCATCAATGTCTGGTCTGTACTTTGTTGACTCACTTGGTGACAAGTTGCCCTCATCATGTTGCTTATAATGTGCTTGTATCAGTCTCTCGGTGTCATGGAAACCTGACATTTTATGGCTATTAGTTCAGCAGATCGACTATTGTTTGACGGAGTGTGTGGGGCAAGTTGTGTCTGTCAAGCTTCATGGAGACTGTACTTGTTGACAGAGGGTGATCTAGTAGAACACAGAAATAATCACACTTGATTGCCACAGTGGTGCATGATTGTGAGGACAGTGTATAGTGTAAAGGCATTAATTTTTCTAGAGAAAAACAGACCAAATATATAACTGAAAACAGGACACTGAGTACATGTGCATGCATGAAAACAGAATACTGGGTACATATGTATATGTGTGTGTGAAAACAGGATACTATGAACATGTGCATGTGTGAAAATAGGATACTATACACAGTGGTCCCCCTGTTGCAAGGCCTCCTTGACAGAGGCCACTTCTCTATGCATCAAGTATGGCATTTTATAGTTTCCTCCCCCTCCCCCTCCCCGAGAGGCCACTCTTCTCATGAGACCGCATTTGTGGTGTATTTGGGGTGGACTTATAAGAGGGGGACCACTGTTCATGTGTATGTGTGAAACTAGGATACTGCATACATGTGGGTATGGGTGTGAAAACAGGATATTACACATACATGTGTATAAGTTTGCTACATTTCACGTAAATGTACTCTTTGAATCGGATGGACAATTTTTGGTGGGTTTTGACTATGATTTTGTTTTAAGATAATGGCTGCTAATATTCAGCAGAGAAGTATGCTTCGTTCTCACATAGCAAGATGCGTTTGTGGCACAAGTAAGTATCAGTGGGTAGTCGTGACGGTGGCGCAAAACTGGAAGTACACGTAGGTTTTCCTTGTTGGCTGCATGACACTTGCTGCCTCAATTTAAAGATGATGAAGCTTATAACAATACTGTGCCCAGTGCATTGAAAGAACTGCTGGTGCCATTTTCTGACATTTCTGTCTTTGCTGGTCCCCGGTGAGGGCCTGTTGAAATCGTGAAAAGGCAAAGAGCTGAAATGCTGATATTTGGCAATAGGCCAGAATTTCGCAAAGTTTCGCCAGAATCTATTTGGATTTTTGTCAATTAGTTTTTTTTTTTAAAGAAAGACAAATTTAGGAGAATCTTTACGAGAATGGATTCTCGGATTCTTGCCGAAATTCTGGCCCTGGACATTGTTTTGAAAAATATTCTGGCACAACCAAATTTGAGCCCTTTATTGCAATATGCCATACATTTAATAGCATTGGTATTTTTAGACTGGAAACAAAGGGGTAATATTGGCTTGGGATCAAAGGGTTTAATATAAGCTTGGTGTCAAAAGCTTAATATTAGTTTGGAATTGAAAGGGTTAATACTAGCCTGGGATCAAATGTGGTAATATTAACTTGGGATCAAAGGGGCTAATATTAACCTGTGATCAAATGGGTGGAATGATAACCTGGGATTCAGGGCGTTCATATTAGCAGAGCGGCAGAAATCACCAAGACTTCTGAAGTAAGACTTGCTGAGTAGAAAAAACTCCAAGTGACAAAACAAACTTTTGGAGTGTGTCTGTATTTAAGGCTGCCATGAGAATCAGGTCTGCCTTTTGACAGGGCATCTGGTACTATCAGAGTATCACTCTAACCAGGACAGATTTAGGCCTTAAAAATCCTTAGCCAAATTGGAAAACAAAAGTAACAAAATTGAAAAATTCAACCATGGCTTTCAGTAGTAATTCATATTCAAATATATTAGCCATTTACAAATTTTTCTCAGCCAAATTCAAGAAACATTAGCATTTGGCTAGAGGGGTCCCTGCCTAACAATGTACAATCAACTTTATAATCTGGATAATTCCACCATCAAACCACAGGGAAGCCAGCGGTGTGTGTTATGGCCTCAGATGTTCAGCACCCATGAACCACAGACCATATTGTAATCATAATTATTAGAAAATGGACCAGATTACTCAGCTCATAAGATGTTGTCTACCTGCATAAACTCTTGGTGGTATCTGTAAAAACAAGCGACAAGCGGGGTTCAGAGGTGGCATCTGAGAAGCGAGTAGGTAGGGAACCTGATAAGCCCAAGATAAAGTGTAGGCAAGAAGGAGGACAAGAAATATTTATGCTTTGTAAAAGACACCATCAGAAAAATTCCCACTTGCCGGTCCTACCAGTGGGATGGAGTTTGATGCTGGATTAATCATCCCCCAACAACCTGAATGATATCCTGTTCGCATGGGTTCACTCTAGTGTGTGTCACAGCTCAAAGTAGAGGCACATTGTCATAGCATTGTACTGGTTTACATACATGTGCTAGTCCGCGAGTACCGGCTGTTTCAAGCAAGTTTTGGTTGGGGATGGTCAGTGGAGAGAATGGGAATTTCAGCAAGTCGAGAGAGCTTGTACGGGTCGACCAAGTTTTATTCAGGTACATTTGTTCTACTTACTCATTTTTCAGATGAACACGCACATGGTTGAGAGTTCTGGCAATTTGTTAAAACAGGGTTGCATGGAGCTGGGTTTTTTTTTTTCTTTTTTTAAACTTGGCAGGTTGACGCATAACAGATGAGTAATGTTGGTGGGTAGTGAAGCATATCTTAAAGAAACTCGGACAGGCTGGGATAACAGTTTGTGGCCGTTCTCCTCCATATAGGGGCAGAGTCATTTGCCAACATCCTTGAGAAGTACAAAAAGAGGTCATTGGCCGACATAAGTCACCAGCTTGCCATAGCACTGGGAATTCCAGGCATTGGCACCACAACATGTAACTGACAAGTGTGTGAATCTTCACTTGTTTGGCTTGCTTGTCAGATTTGGGACATTATATATGTAAGGATTGCATGACCTTGCTTGCTCACCTCTGTGACCTTTGACATCATGAGTTGTGTGTTGGTCCTTCAGTCATCTTGTATTTTATTTTTCCTTTTATGTGAAAATTCCAACAGTTGAGTGTACAGGGAATCCAGAAAATTGGTGTGTGTGTGTGTGTGTGCACAAAAAAAAAAAAAAAAAAAAAAAGTATAGAGGAATGTAATGCTTATTGCAGTTATAACCAGACAGGGACAAAGTTGCACTTAGATCTACATGTGGATTTTTTGTAGTGGGTCACCAAGATGTAAATGTAGATTTGTAGTAATGAGTCAAGATCTAAATGCAATTTGTCAGAATGGGTCAACGTGTTTGCTATCCACAACAGAATGTTCTTATAAGCTCTGCTGACTATAGGTGGTAGAGCTTATGCAATCACTCATGTCTGTCCTTCCATCTGTAAACATTTGCTTGTCAACACAATAGCATCTACAGTTTTTTAAGTTAGCCTCTTGAAGTGTTTTGGGTATATTGTATGCATAAAAATCGAGGTTCCTTTTGTTATTGGTGGTGCCACCTGGTGGATTCCGTAGAACCTGAGCGAAAAAATGAAAAAATTAAAAATGCTGTACTGTATTTGATTTTCAATGGATCCTGGGGAAATTAAGTGGAAATATTCTGGAGGCGAATATATATAATCTGAACGGTACTAGTGGCATCACGTACAAGTGAATGAGAATAATTATGACTTATTATGTGGTAAATTTATGAAATTCATTATCTTGAGCAATTATAAAGCTCATTTCACCAAAAGCACAAAAAAAATGTGTATCATTGTATGAAAGTTTGATATTACATTATATTGATGACCTTGACATACTTTATCAAGGTCACCGAGGGAATACATGTCAGGAAATGATTTTCTTGTCGTGGTCATTACATCTGAATTTGTGGCCACACATCCATATACCAGTGCAAGAATATTATACAGACAAAAGTCTATGAGATGTGGCATTATGGTGGTGCCACTAGTGGAAATTACTGGAACTAACATCATAGCTGTCAAAAACACATGAAAGTCATAATTGTGACGATAAAGCGATTCTATTTTATTCTGACACAACTAGTGTCCAGCAATAATCACATTTCACCATCAATGGCAGGAAAAGACTCTATACTCTGCATTGCCAATGCCCCGGTACAAGAGGTCTTGTTTGTACCCATTTTTCTGGGCAGCCCCCCTCCTCCCCCCAAAAAATTGTTTGCCAAGGGAAACCATTGCCTTTGCATTTCTACTGCTTGTGGAACTTGGTTGCCATGAGGACCAGAGAATAGAGATTCAAATTGCACGTAGGCGAAAAATATAGTTATCGATTTAGTACTTTATTGGTGGTTTCCTGAGCCCTTGTGAGTGGTCTCAACTTTTTACAGGAACTGTGTTAATTTGCTTTATCTATGAGAGGTACGTATTGGAAAAATATAGCCAAAAATAGACTGGACTCTCAGACAGACTTAATGCACAGCTGTGGTTTCCGTGTTATGATCGGAAGAGTGAATGTAGTTTTTGATCAATATCTGAAATTAGCTTTTTATGAAAAGTCATGATTTGGGGTAACCACCAAGTAGTCTGTTGTTGTTGGGTCAGACTTGGTCAGACATCTTAATCCTCCAAGTGCAAGTGCAACATGAACATTTGCTGAAAGCATTGTCCGCTAGGATGACGTTTGGAATATTCCAGACCTCCTTGTGCCCAGAATGGGTGAGTAGAATCCTTGAGTGTGCGATAGGGATGTCGGACAAAATTGGATGAGACGTGTGATTGTAAGTAGGTAACTGATGTGGAATGGTTTGCTGGGTCTGTGCTGCGACAATGTTTGCCCGCGGTGCTGTGGCAGGCTAATTTCGCTTTTCTAGCATGCATCATTTAAACTTTTTAATGGCTTCATCTAGGAAGGTTGCTGATGGCACTTTTCTTTTTTACCTCAGCTGATTTGTCATTCAGCTGGGGTTATAGTATGGTTCTCCATGTTTCGTTGTCAATCTTTAAGAATTGAAATTTTTTTTTGAAACTTCTGAAGAAAAAAAAAACGTCAGCCAGATTCACTTCAAACGTGGTGGGGCTAGCAGTATCTTGGGTGGGTCTCTACCAAGTTTGTTCAAGTGTTCATGCTCCAGTGATATTTGGATTTTTTTATAATTTTTTTTGTTTTATGCATTTTTGGGTAGAATCATAAAAAATCGTCTCCGAAACTGCCAAGCCCATGGCTTTGAAATTGCATAGGGACACCTTTCGGGACCCCCAGACCTCAATTTGTTCCAACAGATGACATTGTGACTTTTTCTACTTTTTTATGAATTTTTGTGAGTTAAAAATTTTCCAACACCGTTACTTAAATTGTCCTGAAACTTGTTGGAAATGTAGCTTGTGGAAGAATCAAACTAGTTTGTTCACTAGGTGGTGATACTCTGTATCCCTGATTTTGAACAAATTTTTCAGTTCAGTTACTTTAGTTGTTTAATGCAAATATTCCTGTTGATTATAATGGAAGTCAATGGTGATTACAATGGTAATTCACATTTTCTTCAAAACTGGCAGCCAGATTCACTTCAAACTTGGTAAGAATGTGACTGGTTTGTCTCTACCATTGTTTTAAGTGGTCATGCTCCCAATGAATCTTATCCCCTTCCCATGAATTATGGTGGGCAGGGGATATAGGAAGCCTAGTGGCAACTTGTTTGTATTGGATCTCTGTTTAATTATTTTGCACAGAATATTATCAAACTCATGGCAAAATATAACATAATTCTGACTTTTTTCCTGTCAAAGAGGAGAGGGTGCCTAGATCGGCACGGGTGCTTAACCCTTTCCCCCTTGAATTGACATTGAGTCAACAACTTTCCTTGGCATGACTTGGGCACTAAATGGCCAACTCATGCCAAGGAAAGTTGTTAACCTGGGGCATGTGATCTTGATAGGGCTCATCCACAATTCTCAGTCAAAATTGTTTTTCAATACTGTTGAAATTAGTTGAAAACACTGAAGCAGACGGCATTTGACCACCAGCCAGTTTTGGCCGGTTTAAGGGGGAAGAAAGGGTTAAAATGGATGATACAATCATAATGGAAGTCCTAAGTTATTGCAGATTAAATAGAACATGATTTTTCTTGACCAACCCAACTTTGGCGTCATAAAGACAGAGCATCCATGTAATAGTTCTGTCAAATAAAGCACCAGAATTCAGCAAAGAACCTGTGTTGAATCAGCCCACAACTGCCAATTATGGATGTAAATTTCCAAGGGAAATGAAAAGATCTCAAGAGTCAATAGAAAAATCGCACGTCTTGCCCCAAAACAATATTAGTCTGAGCACAATTTATGAGAGAAATCATGTGGACACATCAATGGAGAAAATTTGCCGCATGTACATTAGCAGACTGTGGGTTGGACCTGTTGTCACGAAAAGGAGATTAGATTGCACACAAAATGCCAGTTGTTACTTCTTCATGTTTGTGATTTATGACTTGCACATGAAATTGGTGGCATGGTCACTGTAATGTGAGCGCTCAGTGGGAGTAGAGCATCATTAACTCACTTCAGTCCAGTGACAGATACTAATATGTCCGGACTGTTTGAGAACTGTGTACCAAAAAAAAGTTTGGTGAAGTTATAATGAATAAGCCTTGTGGAGGTTGGGTAGATTTTGCGTGGAGTGACAAGTGGTGGTGGGGCTGTTACTGTGGCAGCTGGGCCATGGCTTGTCTGTTAGTAGGAGAAGAAGCAGAAGCAAAAAGCAAAGAATAGAAAAAGGCCTAAACCGGGTTGGTAAAGAAACGCTTAAAGAAGACAGTAACCCTGTTATATGATAAAGAAGAATTAGGGATACAACCTGTACTAATATAGTATATATACACACCCATGTATATATGCATTAGTGCATTCACTCGGTACCTGATTCTCTCCGCCCCCCCCCCCCATCAAAATGCTAGAAAATTGGGTCCCACTTCCAATTTTTAATACCCGATTACCCGATATACTTTATATACTCTCAATATAAATAAACAAATTATAGATCCATGTGTATTTTTCTGCTTTTTTTCAATGCCGATCTTTGTTCCTATTTTTGTGCAATTAAGAAAGTTAATGCCGCATGAACCTTTATAGTGTTCAGCCAGCTGCAAAGGACGCATACGTACATATCATGTTCTTTATTTTTTTTTCTGTTTTTCATCTTTTTTCTGTCTGGAATAGGCAACATGTAGGGCCTGTATTTTTCCGTTTCAAAAAACTAGAAATTCCGTTTCACCAGCCAGAAATTTCCAAATTCCATTTCAGTAGTTCTCTTTGCATGTAAAACACATTAAGGCAAAACAGCAAATTCATTTTCAGAGGTGACAAAAATTCATCATTCCGTTCCTTTTCCGTTAAAAACGGAAAAATACAGGCCCTAAACATGGTGGAATTATTTTACTGTACTTGAATAAAATGAAGTTGACATATGTTTCTGTGTTTCATTTGAGTTACGGTTTTTTGCCGCGGGTACCCGGATACCCAGTATGGGTCCCGGGTATTAATCATAATTTATTTGCGGATCCCAGGACCCAACTTTTGCTCCTAAGTCAATGCACTAATATGCATAGATACAAATACACAGTACATGTAATAGTATTATCCAGTTTTATAGCCAGTTTGCCTTTAAGCATCCATCAGTTAAGACAAACATTAGATTGTCCCACTTTTATGACTTGGAGAATGCAGAAATAATACAGGTCTCACATGTTCACCATTAATTATGTAAAGTAATCTGAATTTGAGTTTTGTTCTGCTAAAATTCCTTATGTACTGTATATAGACCAAATAGGGAAAATGGGGTATCAGAACTATTTGATGTGGGGACACACAAATACACCTGATAGTAAAATATAATTTTGTAGTTTAGTAATGAATGAGACACAAGTGGAATGCATTGCTTTAATTTAGGCCCAGAGATCTGGGCAAGACTGTCCAGGAACGGAAGAATAATGTTACTTTTCTTGTTGATAGAAAATATTTTTAGCAGGAAGTGCGGACAAGGTTGATTGGGATAATGTAGGTCAACAAGTTTCCTTTGGAGGGATTGGGTAAAATACAGCCAACCTTTACCAAAGAAAAAGCTGTTGACTCAATCCTATTCTGCCCAGAAAAGGATAAATGACAAGAAATGTCGATGTAAAAGGTTCATCATCTACTGGGCACAGTGCATCGTATCCCAGCATGCAGCTGGCATCCTCAGGGACCAGTCATTGATTGTTGTGTTGTTACATCATTATGACAATACACAAGGGGTGTTTATTATTTCCATGGTGGATGTGCCTGTGGTAATGAATCTATTCATAGTGGTCCCTGGACACTTGTGAGGAGAACAATAAGTGACAACAGAAGTCAGCATGTAGTATGGCGTAGTACTAGTGGGATGGACAGCCACTTGGGGCTACAGTCAGGGCACACACACAGACCTGTAAAACCGTACAGCTGTCAGATCAACATTGTCGCGCTGTTGTAATCCTGGCGATTACAGAGGCATTTGTGGTATGTCTCTCACTTTTCTGCCACGAAAAACGTTCTTGAAACAGCCGTGATTAAATAAACCAGTCTTCCTGTACATTGTAAGGCTTAAATTGATTGAACAGGGACCAAAGTTAGCTGTGGTTTTGATGACAGTGGTATACATGGTTAAAGGCCCAACAGGTACAGTGATTGCTGCCTGCTGAGGCCACCCTGACGAGATACTACCTGTCTTGAAAGACCATCTGTGGGGCCCTGTTAGGGTTTTAGGATTATTGGTCCTTTTTTAAAGGGATTATTGGATTATTTGTACTTCAGAGTGTGGATTATTGGATTTCTCTTCTGTTTTAGGATTAAAAGATAACTGAAATTTTTTTTTTTTTTAGGATTTCTTGCAATTTTATAAAGGATTTAAAAAAAAAAATTTGAGTCAAAACTTTTGGCTGATTGGATTTTCAAGACCCTCTTAACAGGGCCCCATCTGTTCAGGACACTGTGTTTCTTTTTGCTTTATGATTTATATCTTCCGTGAGAGACTGCCTGTCTAGAGAGACTGTAATCTGGTCCTCCTTACAGGTCATCCTTTAAGACAAGTTTTATTGTATTGGAATGTTGTACAGTGATCCCCTTCTTATCAGGCCCCTCTCATCAGAAGCCACCCCTCTTGAAAGGCCAGCATTCTTGTGCAGAAAGTATAGTATTTCCATTATATTCTCCCGCTCAAGAGAGGCCACCCCTCTTAAAGGCCACTTTTTGGCTGCATTTGGGGTGGCCTTTTAAGCGGGGGACTACTGTACACATTTATATCATCAAAACAAGAGGCCAGTGATAACACTAAACATCAGTTTTATCATTGTTCTAAATGGTAGCAGTTTTCCAATCACAGCCTGTCTGGATTCATCCCATACCGTGCTTGTCAGAGGCATTTTGACAGGCTCCAGCTGCCTACGTAACAGCTAGACCATGACATACAATGTAGCAGGCACTGACCACAGACCACAGGCATGCTGGGATATGAGGGCTAGCTATTTGTGTGAGGAGTATTTATTTTGCCGATATAATCTCATTCCAACCACAAACCAGGAAAATACGGGTTACGAAGAAACTATTATGGTATGGACAGGGTTCAGAGGTCAGAGAGACAATAGCGTGGGCTTCCCCCTTTCCTGAATACAAAACAACATTTGCTATTAGCCACTTAAGTGTTTCTTGTTTATGTGTTCTCACCTGTAGGGCATTCTGTGTATGCCTTGTGGACCAGAGATTTATGGAGACAGACATGATGTGTGTTGAAATAGGTTCATTATATTCCAAACAGGTTTATGGATGTCAAAATCTGCATGTCAGTTTGGTCATTATGTGTTTAAATGATATCAAATGGAGTTTTTATATGGGCTCATAATTTCCACTGGGCACACGATGTCTAACTTGTGGCGACTTCATGATAATAGAAATGCCACCCAAAGTTCTATAGGACATCACAGCAAATAGGGAATCTTAAATAGTAATACAGTTCATTTGTCATGTCAAGAAAAAGAAATAGAATGGAGTAATTTCTAGCTCTGCTGACCTGTCAGCAGAGCTAAACATAGCTGATGTCATGGAGCTTGCGATCAATTGTCTGTCGGTCTGTAAACTTTTGTTTGTAAGTGCGATACAATTCACAGTTTTCAAGTTAGTCTGGACTTACTGGGTGTATGAAAATGTATGTTGAGATCAATACTGGTGGTGGACCTACAGCATTATGTAATATATGGGTTAAACTGTGAAAATCTTGTGACCGCTCTAGCATCCTTTGTGATAAATCTGCATGAAATTAGTGGGATTGTGGAGGAGGTCTAAATCTTAGTTGCATATAATACTAGTGGCACCACCTATGATGTGATGGAAATTTTGAGCCGAAATGTGTTGAAAAATATAAAATAACGTCTCGTGAAAAAAGCCAATATGTTGTATAATATCAGTCACCGTGACTCTTATTTTTGTTAGGTCACCAGGCCTGTAAAGTTGTAAGGTGATTTTGTAATGGCAGGGTGTTGCTTGGCCATCAATGGCAAAGAGAATGGAGCCTGCAGATTGAAATTGCACTTTGGTACATCGTATAAAAAACTCTGCTCGGTGAGCAACTTTTTGGGTCACCATGACCCAATTATTATGGAGTTAAGTGTTGTGTCTAAGTTTATGGTTTTTCTTCAATGACTCAAAAAGTTATAACCGTATTTGAACAAACAGACCATGTATGGATAGCACACATTTTGGATTGAATACTTTTTTTTAAAAATCTTAGTTGAAGGTGAAGGTCACTTGGGCAATTGAAATTTTGGTTCAAAATGTGAAAATCTTGTAAATGCTCTACCATATGTAAATTTCAGTGGATCATTATGAAATTTAGTGGATTGTGGAGGTCAAAATCTCAATTGATGGAGATACTAGTGGTGCGCCCTGTAGTTGGTGGAAATTATGAGTCAAAGTGTATTGAAGAAGATAAAATTAAGAAACCTGGAAAGTATTTAAGCTAGACATTCCAAATATTGATAGGTTGTACAAATTATGTCCAACACTAATATATCAGAAATATGGATGACTTTGACCTGGTATTTATAGGTCACCTTGTAAAGTTGAGAGAAATGATTTGGTAATGTTAGGGCATAGCTTGGACACCAGTGGAGTAGAGCATCTGTTCTCCAGATCAATATTTCACTTGCATTTAGCATTCGCAATCAAAAGATAAACACATTAGTTTACCCGCCCCGCTCTTGTTTTGTTTCCAGTCCTTATATTATTGTCATATGTTATAAGTCAGCAGAGCACTCTTTTTTTTGTTTTTTGTTTCAAGTATACCAGATGTGTTTACTGGTTTTCAGTCACTATCTACTTGAGAAAAGTGGTAGGAATACAGGTACCTGCATCTAGGTAACATTTATAGTTGTTTGTGCCGTTTGTGCGTGGCTTTCGTTATCTGTGGTTTTCCTGCTCGACTGGTCACAAAGCAATGGGGAGATAGTATCAGGCACCGACCAGCAGACACATGCGACACAAAACAGGCCACAAATATTTCTTACAATGTACCACGATAAAAAGAATCTCTTTGTTGGTATCCCATCAAAAGTCGGCTAAGAAAGCAGCTAAATTGAAGATTAGAGCGTTTTTGGTAAACAATGCCTTTGATGACCGTCTCGTGAACACTCATTTAGCCTAGGCCTGAGCATTGTTCTGACAGTTATCTGCTGCCCGGCAGACAATGAGGTCTGTGACAAGATGGGCCCAAGGTTGCTGCCACCAGGACTTATTGAAAAGTGTGTGAGGGAACGATGCATCATTAGAGAGTTATTGTTGGCCGGTAATCCCCCTGAGATGAGATCATCCAGGTGGAAAGCATTGGAGCCAGTGGACACAGTCTGACACGTGTTACTTCATCTGCCTGATGTAGCAAGTCTCTCAAACATGTACAGTTACCGGGTTGGCTCTACCTCAGATTGTCTGTGACAAGGAGAAAAATGCTGTTGTAGAAAAACTTCTCAGAAATATATTGGCAATTTTCAGGTGAGTGTATAACACTGTGGATTGTGGGGGTATCTGAATGTCAGAATCCATTATGATTTATGCTGATTGACGAGAAACGTGGAGGAATTGGAAAAAGGAGTTGAGTTATGTATTGAACATTTCATTCAAGTGGAGGTAAATTGAAGGTTCACCGACTCCTGGTTCAGTCATGTGATGTACGAGATTTTCCTGGATAACTTTCCATCTATCAGCATGTGAGTGCTCTCTTTGTGTGAGCATCATCCATTTGTGTGAAGTTTTTAAAGTTTGAAGAAGAGAGGACTGCTCAGATCTCTTTACTTGCTTGTGTACTCTCCCTCTTACCCTGGGGGGGGGGGGGAAGGGTACTTCCCCAAATTTTGGGTGGGGATGTGCAGCTCGACCTTTCAAAAACAATCCCTTTGTTAGGGCACTTTTTGACAAAAATGATACCTTTGTTAGGGAATTTTTTAACCAAAACAGTAGAAAATAAGGTCCCAAATTGGCGTGAAAAGTGCCTCAGGAAGAAAATTTTGATCCTAGTCTGGGACATTTTCCGGGCCTTGACAATGACAAAGGCAGTACAAGTACATGCCGTGCACATGTACATAGTAATATGGATATGGAATATTCATATTAACTGCTGTGGCCAGTAGCATTCAACAGGGAAGTGCCCCCATGTATAGATCCCTACATAAAAGATGGCAAAATATGTTGCTTCTGCTGAACTAGCAACTTGGATAACATTAACTGGTTCAAAATCATAGTCTCCAGACATGCGATGAACTTGATAAAAGAAGGAATCATCATATGGTTGGAAACCTTTATTCCCACAAATGTCACCAACACCTTTGGCTTTCCCTCAGTACAGCTAGATCATGGTGGCTGATAACTGTGAAGTGCTATGACTTTGCTGCAATCTTATTTTTGCTTATTTTGCTGATGGCACAAACTGTGAAAATAAAAAACGCAATAAAATAGTGTTTTGACATTATTTGAATGGGAATTATGTCCAAAACAGTTAAATTTAAACTACAGTGAAATGTATAAAAATCCATGAAAATTAAATCACGCTAAAGTAAAACAATCCACAGTATCACTGTTGCCAAGTGACAGTCAGAGATTGGGCAGGAAGTTAATATGCATGTTCTCTATTGTACAGAGTAAACACTACATGATATCCCCCCGTTTTATTTTGTTGGGAAACCAGACTACAAAAGGGCACTAAAAATGAAGGTTTAGGTAGTTTTGATTGCAGGGTAGCCAATGAAAAATTCATTTTGAACAATAATAGTACTCTTAGCATGATGAGAAAGATAATAATGTTTTATACCTCTTTGTCACTGTCACTGTAGAGGCATTAGCTTTGATAATAAATCTGAATTAAAAAAAAAAATCATGTAATGGAAGTTCTCAGGCTGCATTATTGAGAGAAAACATAAAGAGCTGCAGTCAGCAGTTGAATGGCCCTCTAGAGTCAAGTGACTGGGAAGTAGCGCATATAAGAAAACAAACTGGGTACCACTATCAAAAAACAAAAAAACTAAAAAAAAAGAGGAAGACTTATCCTTTGATCAACAGTGAACCGATACCAGTATATGTTACGATTATGCATTGTGGCTGTAACAGTGACATAAGCTTGTAATTTGAGGGGAAAAAAAGGGAGAGACTCCAAGATCCTGTGGGGGATTACACTTGTGGCTCAGGAAAATGGAAAGTGAGAAATAGCTGACGAATACCATTCAGTTGTGGGATAGTGGCGCTGTATTGATGTTGATCCCTGCAAAGTAGTCATTTGTGGTCTCTAAATTGACATTTGTCGATTTTCCCATTGATTTCAATCAATCTGCGGGGCCTTTATTTCATTACATTGTGCGGTTTTACTCAGGGGATTCTGGCCTGTCCCTCGTCCCCATCAACTCCTGTCATCATCTTCTTCGGTAATTAACTGCATGCACCCCATGACCAAAATTGTGAGAAAATTTGGTCACTTGGTTTACTTTGGCATTTCATGTGGAGGACAGGGTTCGATAGGCTTTTGTACATCATGTAAAAAGGCACCTTGGTCATTGTTCTTTAGTTTTGCTGACCATAGGTTGCAGAGCTTATGGGATTGCTGGTCTGTCTGTTCGTCACTCCACCAGTCTATCTGTCCGTCTGTCCAGCGATAAACTTTTGCTTGTGTAAGCAATACAGTCAATAGTTCTCAAGATAGCCCGATATGACTTCTAGGACTTATCAAGTGTATGAAAATCAAGGTCGAGTTCTATATTGGTGGCCCCACTTATCGTGTCATAATATTTGGGCCAAAATAGGAAAATTTTGAGAATGCTGTTTTGTGAAGTCTTTTGTGAATTATATCAAGACTTGGTGGGAATGTTGATTCGTCAAAAAAACAAAAACAAGCCAAAATTTGGGGGTGTCACCTGCTGTATTACTGAAAATATGGACCAAAGGTGTTGAAAACACAATTAATTCATTGGGAAAGAATAAGGCTAATGATATCAAATGAACCACAAATGTGTATCATATGTAGAAGTTTTATACTGCGTAATACTGATGACCTTGGCTTACTTTCTCAAGGTCAGGGAGGAAATCCATTTCAGAAAATGATTTTTTTGATTATGGTCACTATATCTGAACTTGTGCACATGCATCAATGTACCATAACAGAAACAAACAGACAAAAATCTATGACTTGTGGAGTCATGGTGGTGCCACTGGTGATAGAAAGTGGAACTAGCTTCACGGGGGTGAAAAGTACCACTAAATTCATTATTTTATTTATGAATGGAAATAGAACTGCTAAGTCTGTGCCGAATATGTGATAGGCCAACAGTGAAATTGTGTCATATTTTGGGTGACCTTGACCCATTTGTCAAGGTCAATAAGGAAGCAGTAAAGGATGCTAGAATCTACATTTTGAGACATAAGAAAGCTAGCAATGGCAGATGTACCACAAATGTATATCATAAGTTCCATATTGTATAATATGGGTGACCTTGCCCTACTTTTTGAAGGTCACAAAGGGAATATATATTAGGAAATGATGTTTTGTGGTGGTCATTGTGTCCAGACTTGTGCACATATATCAGTATACCATTACAAAAACATACAGACACAAGTCTATGAGGTGTGGAGTCATGGTGGCACCACTGGTGGTACTAAGTGGAACTAGCATGATAGGTATTTAAGTACATTGAATTCATTTTGTTGATTATGAGTTGAGAAGGAACTTTTAAATGTATACCAAATATGTATTAGGCCATTGACAAAGTTTGTAACAGGTTTGGGTGACCTTGACTTATTTTCAAGGTCATTAAAGGCAGAGTAAAGGGCACTAAATTTTACATGTTGGGAAATAAGAAGGCTAGCAATACTAAATGTACCACAAATGCGTATCATAAAGGAGTTTGATATCGCATAGTGTGGGTGACCTTGACCTACTTTCTCAAGGTCACAGAGGAAACTCATATCAGGTAATTGTTTTATTGTAATGCCTATGACATAATGAATTAAGACTGAACAACAAAACTTACACCATTCCAGTATGCATTAGGCCAATGGTCAAATTTTGTAATTTTGTTGTCTGACCTTGACCCATTTTCAAGATCATTAAGCGTACAAGCAAAGGACGCTTAATTCAAAACGTTGAAAAAGAATAAGGGGAATGATACCAAATGTGTGATCATGTTGAAGTTTAATGTTTCAACCTAAGGAAGATCTTGACTCATAGAGGCAATGCGTTTCAGGAAATAAATTTTGGTGATGGTCAATTATGTCAGCAGAGCATTAGGCCCATTAGCTTCCTTTTTTTTTTCTTATTTCTTTCTTTTTTTGCGTCTGCATCGTTGAGTAAAGCAATCCACATTGATTACTGGGCTACCTTGAGTGGTGGTGATGGGGGGGGGGGGGGCATTCTTGAGGGCAACACTGCATGTCCACCAAAAAGTGGATGTTTATGGATCGCCCTGACTCGTCTTTCCACAAGATGTCTAAGTGGCTTAACCCTTTGAACGCAGTGTTTACACAGGGTCAGCCTCTGCCCCTTGCCTGCCTTGCAGTCCACCACATGCCATGAAATCTGAAGGATTGTTGGGCGTGGAAATTTGTGATAACTTGCAAATCTTTAGACTCCTGTCAATTTGCCACAGATGAGAAAGATCTGATTTCTTTTGCCAGTGTGCTCTTTTGTTTACCATCCAAACCCTCTGTCTCCTTCGTAGCCTGCTTCCTACGATAAAAGATTTGATCATTGCCTGCTGTTGTGCACTGAAGATGGTTTCAGGAAGCCTCGAGACTTTCAATGCAGATCAGTTTGACAGCTCCCAAATTTGATGAGGTGCTTTGTTGGTCATCATCAGGGCAGACAGAGAAGTTGAATGGGTCAGCAATTGTCAGTACAATCACAGATGACAGGCAAGCTTATTGTCTGGACATGTATTCGATATTTTATTGGATGGAAATAGCTGATATTTTATTATATGGAAATGGCTGTGTTTTTTTTTATCCCCTGTGACCAAAGGTGGCATTGGGGAATGTAGAAATACTAAGGATATGGGCAGTCAGTCTGTTTGTCTGTGCATCTGTCTGTCTATTGTTACATTCTTCCGTTACATCCTTTCAGCCCAATATCTAATGATCTATTTAAGATAGGACGATGACATTTTTACCATACATGTACATGTTTCCCAAGCAGAGCATGTTTAATTTAGGTTAGGGTTGACATCTCTTCAGGGTCACATGGGCCCTAAATGTGACAGGTCTATATGGCTCGATATCTAATAAACCACTTAATCAGGATAGAATGATGCATTTTATACTATATTGCATGCTATGATGGGCATGGGAAGTGTTGTTTCATGTTGATCTTGCCCTCTTTTCAAGCTCACAGAGCCAGCTACACCTGATATTGTTGCAAATGCAATCTGCACATGCATTGTATTTTAAAGACATGTGGAGCATCGCTCGTGCAATGACCAGAACTTTTTTGTGCAGCGTGACTTGTTTGTTGACCCTGACCTTTTTCAAGGTCACCAGTAGCAGAAGGTCACACAGCCGCTAAATGTGACTTTCAAGTATACACAATCTGTCCCGCATCATACATGCTTCATATTAAAGGCATGTGCATCATTTCTCAACTGTTGACCAGACCTTTTTGTGCAGTTTGGTTTGGTTGTCAACCTTGACCTTTTTCAATGTCACTGGCACCAGAAACTTACAAAACATTGATATAGAGGGCATGTGCAATGTGCCTTCATGTTACCTAGCTATAGACATGTGGTGCTTTCATGTTATGTAGGCATGTGCAGCATAGCTCATTGTTGACCTTCAAAGTTTATACCATAGAATATCATATGAACAGCTATTTTCCACTGAAACAGAATATAGTAGTGGTGCAGGTGGTGGTGGTGGTGGTGGTGGGGGGGGGGAGATGGATTGTTTGGGTAATCATACTAATTATGCCCCCCCCCCCCACCATAGGAGGGGCATATGGTAATTGCTTACTTCTGTCTGTGTGTGCAGCCCTGCATAAATCTGTGCATCTGTCTGTGAACCAAAATAGTGATAAGCCTACCAGTTCTCCTTTATCTTTTGCAGAAGTAATAAAATTTGAATTTTGAGTGGTTGGGCCTATACATATTGGAAATACTATAGTGTGTATTTAATGAAGAATATTTCAAAGGTTGAGAGGACTGGTTTAAAACCTCTAGTTGCCTTTTGTGGGTGACTGCCTGTCTCAAGTCAGGAGTGAAGTTTGTTTCTTCACATTGGTATTGGAAGATGAATGTTGATGTTTTGGTAACTCTGGAATCTCTTTGCTGTCATTGTTGGGTTTGATATTTATGAATATGGGTCATGTTTTTCTACATAAGTGTATCATAGTAGAGATGTCTGTGTGTCCCTCTGTCCGCAATTCATGTCTGGCCTATATTTCCCTTGTCCTTCAAATTAGATTAATGAAACTTTACACACAGATGCATCTGGACATAAGAATGTCACGTACCAAAAGTTGCTCACTAGGTCAAGTATCCGGGTCACAGTGACATCCTTGTACAATCATGTCTCAGGTATAATTTCTTTACTATGTAACTTAGTTTCATGAAACTTCACATGCACATATATCTTGACTTAAAAGTGTGTCATGAAACAAAATTAGGTCACTGGGTCAAGTATCTGGGGTATGGTGATAAAATCATGTTAAACTATGTTACACAGGTTGGGAGGGGGGGATCAGTATTTCCAGAGAGTCACAAAGATAAAAGGTTTCAATAAATCAGTGTACATGTAATCAGCATTTGGGGTCCTCTTCTAGGATTTCCAGCCTCTTGAACCTCTTGTAAGTTCAAATTTGGGGTTTACAAGTTAATTTCTATGCATCATATATATAAATTTTTGATCACAGGGAAACACTGTAAGAAATCTGTATGTGGACTTGTGTTGTGAGGATTAGCAGCCTCAGAATGACAGAATTGAAATTTTATGTGTACAGAAATAGCAAATTTGTTGGACATTTTTCTTGTGTACAACGTACGTGCACCGACGAGTTGCCAGTTCTCCTGGTACCCTGTGAACACTGAGGGTCATGATATCTGAATCCAGTCGAAAAATTTTTGTGTTGTGAGCAGAGTATGTCATGGGGGGGGGACCCCAAAAACGGAGCCCTTTAGGGGTCAATGTGTCTGGAATTCCAGATGTTCTGAGCATTTGGTTCCAGGAAAAGAGATACTAAACTCTACTGCTTCTCTGACACATGCTAAATCTGAAGACAGCCAGGTGTACCATGTGTACTCACAATCCCATAGTGAATTCTCACAGAGGTTACTGCCTTGCTCTGCTTTAGAGGCAAGCTGGTCATAGGAGTCACTATTGGTACTTGGCAGAGAGCTCTCTTTTAAGGGCAATAGGAATATGCCATCTCCACCTTAATTCTAGGGAAATAGAGGAGGCACTTAGGGTCTGAAAGGTTAATGCTGACAGCAACATTCACCTAGAATTAAGGTAGAGATCACATATTTCCATTGCTCTTAAAAGAGAGCTAAATTCTGTCAAGTACAAACATGTGCAGTCTTAAGGATATACCTCAGGTAATCATTGATCCTTGCCCAGTCCTAAGGATATACCCTAGGTCACCAGTGATCCTTGCCCAGTCCTGAGGATATACCCTAGGTCACCAGTGATCCTTGCCCAGTCCTGAGGGTATACCCTAGGTCACCAGTGATCCTTGCCCAGTCCTGAGGGTATACCCTAGGTCATCAGTGATCCTTGCCCAGTGCTGAGGATATACCCTAGGTCACCAGTGATCCTTGCCCAGTCCTGAGGATATACCCTAGGTCATCAGTGATCCTTGCCCAGTGCTGAGGATATACCCTAGGTCACCAGTGATCCTTGCCCAGTCCTGAGGATATACCCTAGGTCATCAGTGATCCTTGCCCAGTGCTGAGGATATACCCTAGGTCACCAGTGATCCTTGCCCAGTCCTGAGGATATACCCTAGGTCACCAGTGATCCTTGCCCAGTCCTGAGGATATACCCTAGGTCACCGGTGATCCTTGCTCAGTCCTGAGGATATACAGTTGGTTGTCAGTGATCCTAATATATATATATATATATATATATATATATATATATATATATATATATATATATATATATATTAGGTTATCATTGATCCTTGCCCAGTCCTGAGGATATACATTTGGTTGTCAGTGATGCAGGTCCTGACTGGTACTTCCCACTACATGTATATAACTCTGTAAATTCACTGAAAACTTACAATAAAGTACATGTGTGCATTTTTAGAAAGGATTCAGACTAAAGACGTATGTTATGACACTGCTGTAATATTTCTTGAAAGCAGTGTTTTCACAGCAACTATAAAAGTGTAAAAAAAGTTTTTGCCATTCTTGGATATAAATTGTCCACTCAGCTTCTACATTTACACACATTTTGGCATCAGATGTATTGTAAGCTATAGAACACACTGCATATTAAAAAAGGGTGTCTCATATTTTAGATGTTTGTTGTTTCTGAAATAAAGATGTTTGAAGTCGGAGTGACAATTAAAATTTCAAGGAGGCTTATGTGAATCATTGCATGAACTTAAGTTTGCTGCAGCTCTGAGGTCCTGATCTTCGAAAGTGAATAGCTGGATTGATATCTGTGGTCTGTTGCGGTGATGTTTGTTTAAATGTTACTTGAACATTGCCAATATCTAACAGTATGAAATTGTTATGAGCAGAATTTCCATTTGTTAGCTGTCAGAAAATTTCTACTTTATCGCACTTAAAATCTGAATCTGGGTTTACATGTAGCAATTTATGAAAGTCGCTGTTAACATAATGCATATTCGTAAATGAATGGGGTTTTTCTTTGGTTGGCAAGTCATGCCACAGTTTGCTGCTGAGACACTACTAGTAGCATAACTTGGAGGGAAGGGAAGGGGAGAAGAGGGAAGGGAGGGGAGGGGAGGGGAAAAGAAAGGAAGGGAAGGGACTTGTTTTACACTGGTACATTTACAGCAATAACTTTGTGATGCAAGTCTGCATATAGAACAGCTCTCGTGCTGACTCCAATCTTGGCAGGCAATCGCTGGATCGTTACATACACACTACCACACAGCTGTCGTTTGTGGGGAATAGCTGTTTGTATACAAACTCATTAACATCTTGACAGCAGGGAGCAAACAGCACCCTCTCCTCCCTGGTTTTGACCTGTCGGCCCCCCAGACCAGCTGAAAACTGGCTGGAATTCACATTTCATTTGTTTGCTGCATTAGTGTCTTAAGTAGATGAATGAAAATTACTGTATTATACCTGCTGAGCATGCAGTTAACTTCATGTGGGGAATTTTACGAAGGACATTTAAGTTCAAAGTCTTTTTATGAGGAATACGAATCTGGGATTCTTATGATAGTTATGACTAGTTTGACGCGAGTAGATTGACTTTAGTCGTGCTTGGCGATGAAAGAGTTAAAAGGTTTTCTGTGTACACTCTTTCACATCACTGCCACAGTAAATTGCCTCAGGACCATGGCTTTAACCCTTTACATATCCTTCATAAGAAATGAAACCCATGGACAATTGACAACCTGCTTCAAATTCAATACCTTTCCCCTCCCTGTCACACCACAAGATGTACAATTCACATAAGGTGGATCCCTCACCTATGCATGCATCTTCCAGATCAAATTGTAAACATCACAATGTGATCATTATATGATATTAAAAGCGATTATTGTATGATGGAACAGGTGATTAGATATGTAATATATAATTGAAGGGGGCTTGTCTGTTGTGTCGGGGCTGAATGGGCATGCAATTAGATTAATCACCTGAATTGCTGGTGTGCGTGGACATGCCATTGAGATCCTATCTACACCATTGGCTTAAACATATTTTAGTATTAAAAAAATGGAAACAACATGTAAAAACCTGTGTCTTGGATTTTATTCTCAAATAGTTATGATGATGCTGAGCCTTCGTTCTGTAAAGCTTGTATCAATGGAGCAGAGGCTGTTATTTGTAGCTTAAAGAGCTTATATTCCATACAAAGCCAAAGAAAAACATTTGGGGATGCAGGTGAATTGTGCATTGTGCACGAGGCCTCTAATCTTTACACCAGGGTTTGTAGCAAATTTGATTTGCAAATAATCAAGTAAAGAGACCTTAACAGAGAAAAGAACTGGGGAACACTGAAAGAAGAGCACGCACACAGGCAGGAGGCTTGTATTGTGTCGGTGCCATTAGAGGATAGTTGGCATGTCTGGGATGTGAGCGGACAGTCGCTATCTGAGAGCAGGTGCATAACTGGCCTTTGTCTGCATCAAGTGATGACCATTTGGTGCGCCATATGGAGGGATTGTCCGCAGCCCTGTCATGCTTACTTATCTGCGCTGGGTCGGTTGTCGGATGGGTCACCAGCAGAAAATTCTGGCCACCTCAAAATTGAGCTGTCAGTGTTGTGTATGTGTCCTGTGAAAAGCTTTGTGATTCATCCTTGACCAACTGACATCACACACTGTTGTGGTCTCCCTACCTGACAGGTCACATTGTGTCTCTCTCGCAAATCTTGGGGTCGTACTCTACACGGCCGTGTGCCTGCACCTGCATTCTGGATCTGGGCTTTACGGAATTTCCTCGCTTGGTTTGCAGTTTTATAAAACAGCCAAATTTTCTGCTGTATGTTGTGGAAGATTGACAGGTACAAGATTACTACATTGGATGCATCAAACGTCCTCGTTCAGCAGCTGTTGTTACGCGGGCAGGCGCCACGTGGTTCTGGGTCAGCGCTCAATGTCAGTGCGTTTTGTTGATTGCATTCTGAACATCATCCACACTTGAAGGAGACAAAAAAAGGTTTGCTCTCCGTGACCCTGACATAACAGTTAAATGACCCTCTTGATTGACGCTGTCTTCATGAACTCAACATGTTATGAGATCCTGGATAAAACACACCTGTGAATTGTATCAGCCCACGTGTCCCCCACAAATAACACATAGCAAAAATTGCAACCAAACTGACTTGACACTCATGAATTCATAGATTACCTTGGAGACTGCGGACTCTAAATGATCTCCCTGATGCCACAATGGAAATCTTCTGATACGTCTACCTTCCTATCAAAAACATTACCAGATCCCTGTGTCTTCTCCTGTGGGATTGGATCCATGATTCTGGCAATTGAAGCTGTTATCTTGGACAACATTTGTGTACTCCCGGGAGGACTTGTGATTACAGACTGTGGAGTGATTAGAATGAAGGGGCTAGCCGTATCTTACCCCAGGGTCTGTGATCAGTGATACCTGGCAAGGGTTTCCCTTGCAGGATATTTCAGCTTCTCTTTGAGAACTGAGAACCCAGGATGGTGCGGTGTGAGGAACGTTGTATTGGGAGCCGACTGATCACCACCCTAGGATTAGTAGGTAGGGGGGCCAAAGCCATAACGCAGAGTATCACATTCAGTGGAGGGCTGCTTGCTAGGCAGTCCATTTGCCAAGCTAAAAAAAAGTCCCAACCAATAGGAAATCATGTGATCACTGCAAAGCTTCACACAGGATTGTAAATGCGAACCATTGTAAAAAAGAAACTTAAAAATGTAGGGTTTCATTAACTCTTTAAGTGCCAAATTGTGGACTGAGTCAACAGCTTTTCTTTGGAACTAGACGCATGCTGGTAGTTGAATGAAAGGTCTTTTTAGGAGGAATACGAATCTGAGATCCTTATGATGATTCAGACTAGTTTGACTTTAGTAGATCGACTTGAAACATGATTGGCACTGAAAGAGTTAATAAAATATTTGTTTTCTCCCTTTCAGGTGCCTACAAGTCACACTTAATATTCAAGTCTTTTACTGCTGTAGTCAAGTCTGTATGCCAACACAGACTTTTTGTTTTCTCTCAAATATTTGATTCTTTATTTATATATTTACTTATTTATTGGTTTATTTAATAATCTATTTATTATGTATGTGCAAACACAGACATTCAGTTTTCTCAAATTCTTTCTTTTTTTCAGTGCACATGTTGTCCGCAGCATTTCCGTGCATAACTTTGGGGGTTAAAATGTATCCAGTGCGATTTGCTCTAGAAGCAAATCTTCTTTTGTAGTTAGGAATTAATTATTTTCTTTCAGATTCTCTTTGATTTATGGACTGAATGGTATGATGGCCATACCCCCCCCCCTCCCGGGTGTTGACTCTCCCAGTGTGCCCTATCTTATGCTGCTGGTCTCTTAGTAGCAGTGGTCTGTCCAGGCTGTACTGGTGGCCCTTGTAGCTTTAATGTGGAAACAGTGAAACCTGTCACAAAGGACCACCTTGAGGGATGACCAAATTGTGGTCACTCTAGGCAGGTGGTCTTTCATAAGAGGTATAAATAATATGGGAAAGTACTGAGCAAAGTGTCCCGAAAAGGTGGTCTTTCAAGACAGGTCTCATTGGAGTGGTCTCTCAAAAGAGGGGACCACTGTACGACAAAAACATAGCAGCCAACAGCCCGTTAAATGTAGTACATGTATTTGACACTAGGTGTTCTCTGGTAGGAGTCCTTTCTCTAGACAGAGACTAATGTGTTCCAATTATATGGTGGGATATATTGTTAGCATCAGCCTCAACTTGTTTTTAGTGATGGTTCACATACAAAATATTTCAGCTTGTTTCATATATATCCATATACCATGACAGGAACATTAAACAGGCAAAAGTTTAGGACACAAGGAGTCATGGTGGCACGACTGATGGTCATTAATGGAACTAACATCATAGGTGTCAAAACATAGTAAATTCATTAATTTACTAACAAACTGAGATGGACCAGCAAGATTTACACCAAATATGCATTAGGCCAATGGTCAAACTTTGTAGTATGTTGTGTGATCTTGATCTATTTTTCAAGGTCATTAAGCACTTCAGGAAAGGATATTAAATTCAGTGTGTTGATAAAGAATTAGGCAAATGATACCAAATGTACCAGAAATATGTGTTCGTATGTGTTGGATATAGCATAATATGGATAGCCTTGACTAATATCTCCAGGTCATGGAGGGAATGCATTTCAGGAAATGTTTTTTTTTTTTTTTTTTCGTTGATGTTTGTCAGCAGAGCATTAGGCCTTTGGGCCTCTTGTTGTTTTCGTGAGTCATGTAGACGTTTATCACATAATATTTTCTTATCCTAGGACAAGCAAAAGCGACTTTGATTGTTAGATATATGCATCACTTAACATAATCACCATGCATTGGTATTATTTCAGTTATCATCAGTTTATCATTTAAAAAATTGCCAAAAAATGTGATATACATTTTCAGTATGCATGGCTTATCCACTCAGCTATACAGTATCAGAACTCCTTTATGGAGTTATGCTCACACATTACGGCATGACTGTTGTCGTCGAAGATTATTTTGTATTTTAATTTGGTAAATGCGGCAGAATGTAGAGCAGGGAGAGAAGGCTGTATGCATGTGTGACATGAAATGAACATGTGAGACAGACAATGAACAAAAGCAAAACAGAGCGGAATGAGTGGCATCGAGTCAAGCTCGGAAGTTTCTTTGTTGCGGGCAGTTATCATGACTTATTTTTCTCTATTTTGTGTACTTGCAGGTATGTATCATTTCCTGTATCATATTAAGGCATGGTTGCCATGGCAATGAAGTTGAACATTGCTTTGAGTCATTTGACTTCACAAGGTAAGTGAACCTCTAGAGAAACTGTCATGATATTTTAATATATTCTGCTAATACAGTAGAAGATTCGTGACCAGAGAGGTAATCAATATTTTTCAGCGTGGTACCAATCATCTGAAGTTGAGGGTCACAAGCAGGGACTTATTCTCAAATATTTTGGTCGTTCTGAAATGGTCCGCATCTGGACATGAAGAGGTCAGTCTGCTGATGTTCACAAACAGATGGCGCCATGTTCCTCTTTGCTGGCAACTGGTGTCCCACACCTAGTTAGTCAATTCCATGTTTGTGGCTGTTACCTGGTTAGCCATAGATACATGTGTTTGTTAAGCAGCAGCGTGTGTTGCTACCATTATCGTACCATGATAATCAAAGGCAGCATGATCCTTGGAATGGCTCGGTACTTACGTATACCTGTCAAATGTTAGTCATGTTCTGGTACCTTTCAACACACCTGAGCCTTGTTTGCGCGTTTAAGATGATGGAGTATTATGGTGAGGTACTTGGGTGAGGCTACGTCAGGGACAGAAAACAAGGTACACAGATAGTCAGCGTTAGTTCTGCGTGATCTAAAAAAACAAATCGTGAACAGTGTAGATCTTGGCTTGTGATTAAGTAGTCCAGTTAACATTTTGAGATGGAGCCGTTAGCCTGGTGATGGGTCATGTTCTGAGAAGGGTGACTGGCCTGACCACTTTCCTTGTTAAATCAAACATTTACTTTCTTCCCTGCCCCAAGCTATTTGTCAGATTGACCTGAAATGTGGAACATCCATAAGGCCATAACAGTGGGCAGGTTTTTGGTTCAAAAATCCAATATCGACAACACTGGCTCCATTATTCACAACTGGGTCCTTTCCCCTGGTAGAATTTCAGAAATTTTGTGAATTCTCCCTTGATGAAAGTGACTGAGAAATGGATGCACACCTGGTATATACATTGTTTCAATGTCTGAAGTCAGCTTTGTGTATTTAGATGCGGTAACCATGGCAATGGGTATTTGCCAATGAGACAAGAGGAAATTGACCAGACAAGTGGTTTGAATGAAGACTTCGCAAGACAATGTCAAATTTTTTTTGTGTAAGTTTACTGACCACAATCAAAGCTTACTTTTTGGAATGTGAAAGGACGACAGTTCAGCTCGTGTGTTCTGAATTGAGAACACAGTGTGGTGTTTAATATACCAACACCGACGAGTGACAAATCCTGTCTCAGAATATCTGAAATTTCCTGTTTACCAAACTTTTAGGTAACATGACTTGTCAGTCAGCTGAGCATATGTAATGAGTGGATGCAAGTTGTCTATCCAAGTATCCGTAATATCATTCATAGCTCAGCTGACTACAGGTCCCAGAGCTTATATGTGCACTCATATCCATCCATCCATGATTCTATCCATCTGTCCGTCGGTCCGTAAAACATTTGCTTGTCAACGTGATAGCATCTACAGTTTTTAACTTTGCCCCTTGAAATTTCTTGGACATGGTGTATTGAAAAAATCAAGGCTCCCTTCATTATTGGTGGCACCACCTGGTGGATTACATAGTGCAGGGTTAAAAAGTGAAAAACAAAATGAAAATGCTCTGCTGTGTTTTATTTTCAATGGATCCTTATGGAATGTGGTGGAAATATTTGGAGGCCATTATGTATAACCTGAACAATACCAGTGGTGCCACTTATAGGTGAATGGGAAATATGATGTATAGTAGTACCTGCTGTATGTGACCACCCCTTCTGCCAAGAAAAAGTAGTCACATACAACAGGTGGCCTTTCACCACAGGTACATTTACAAAGAAATGGACTCTTTTGGTCCCAAAAATGTGGCCACAAATATCAAGTAGTCTCTCATGGCAGTGGTCACATACAGTAGTTATCACTATTGTTTGGCAAATAAATTCATTTTCTTGAGAAATTACATGGTTGGTTTCACCACATATATACGACAAGTGTGTATCATATATAGAAGTTGACTATTACATGTACATAATATGAGTGGCCTTGACATACTTTCTCAAGGTCACACAGGGAATGCATGTCAGGAAATGATTTTCTAGTGATGGTCATTGCACATAATTTCTCCAAAATCCCCATCCCCTGGCCAGAGGGGGACTTATTTAGCCTGTGGGTTGAATGCAAAGGTTACCTGAGGGTGGGATGTTCACACAGCCCCTCATGTTGGAGATGGTCATCAGACTATATGTCAGCATAGCACTATGTGCCATGGGCCTCTTGTTTCTATTTCTGTTTGGGTCTCCTATGTACAGTTTTTGTCGGGATCACTCTATTTCACATACAGTGAAACCTCCCTATACTGAACACCCTTGGGACCGAAAAAAAAAATGCTGAAGCATAGTGAGGTGTTCGGTATAGGGAGGTTTGATAGCATTGAAAGTATATATTTGGGACCGAGAACTGGTGTTCAGCATAGAGAGGTGTTCGGTATATGGAAGTGTTTGGTTAGAGAGGTTTTGCTGTAGTTAACTGAATTCTCCATTCCTTACCTGCCGTCCCACCAGGTGAGGATGCCATTTGTTTCATTTCGCCAGCCACTGATGTGATGGGGGTCTGGCTGCGGTTAACCACTGATGTGAGTTCATGTATGCCCAGTTGTTTGGCAAAATGATGTTAGGAGTGAAAGACTGTCAGCGTAGCCCACGCAGCTCTCATTGATCAACCGGTTATTTCTGTACAGAGTGGAAAAGATGATAGCCTCAGTAATACTTCAGTGATGATAGATGTGCCATGTTCTCCAAAGGTAGCCGCAAGAGTAGGAGCAACAGCGTGGCTTGGCAGCCGGGCCAAACCTCCATTCTTCCGGTGGAAAACCCAGCTCTAGGATTTTAGTGTCTGTTGGCATGCTCAGCACAAATCTGTACTCTGGTGGCTCTGATTGACTTACGAGGCTTGTTGTGCTTCGTTTAGAGACTTCTGGGATCGTTAGCACCTCTGTTTGTCTGCAAAGTTTGGGCACAAAGCCCAAAAAAATCTCAAATATCAGGTGAATTGACAGTCGGTTCATATCTAGCTATGGTGAAATGTTTTGAAGCAGCATAAACTAATTGTAGAGATGGGAAGCATTTAATCTTGTACTTCAAGTGGGATTTCAGCCATGCCTTGAAGAAGAGAACAGTCTCACACGTCCCAATTTAATTTGGCAGACTTTACTGGAGAAGGTAGAACTGAGCCAGACTGCACGAAACCGAGCTGAGGTAGACGAGGAAAGAGCTGGACTTATGGATTTCTTCCTTCGATTGTTGTATGTGTTTGCTTTGACATATCAGGGAGTGTGTACACATTATTCCGTTCTGTCATCCACTTACTGCTGGCTGGAATGTTCTTGAGATGGTTCGTACGTGAAAGTTACGGCACACAAGTTGTGGGTGGGAATTAACAGTAAAATATTATCAACCGAGAGCAGCCCACGTTGTCGAAACTACAAGCTAAAACATCGCTGCAGCTGCAGTACTGTTCATAACGGCACCCAGCTGGGACATACACATTACTGTGCAAGGTTTTTATTGAAGTATACTTTAATGGAAAACATGACATTGCTTTGGAAAAAGCTCCAGGGATTGCAGGCATTACTAGGTAGTAAGTAGTCAGTTTGTCTGTTGTCATTTGTCTGACCTTGTTCTCCTCAGTCCAGGTAAAGCAGCCACTTTGTAGTCATGATTTCACGGATTTTAATTTGATCGTGTGCTATTTGATTTTGAGTCTGCCCTTCTGGTGAGATGTAGTCTTGCTCTTTCAGGTGGTCTGTCTGTCTGTCTGTCTGTCTGTCTGTCTGTCTGTCTGTCTGTCTGTCCACTGATCATTATTTACAGACAGAAAAACAGACAGACACTCTTTCAGTTGTAGACAAACCATGATAGTAACCTGGCCAATTAGGGCAGCCTGTTATAATATATAGATGGTGACTGTGTACCACATGAGGTACACTCACTGCCAGCATGTCTGGATGGTGGTGACCTGGTATGATACAGATAGATGTCTGGAAGGTGACTGTGTACCACAAGCGGTACCACGGCAGCCTGTCAACATGTCTGCTGTTCCAATTACATGTACTAGCCAAATGATGTTAAATCAAATGAAGGATGGACAGTCATGCATCATACAGTCTCCTAATTTAAAGAGCTTATTTCTTAACCCTTAAAGCGCTGATTTAACTAACACTTGAGTCAACATCTCACCTGAGGAAAACTGTTGACTAAGAATACTTTTTGCTTCAGACTAGGCTTGCTGGTATTTGAATGAAAGGTTTTTTCATGAGGAATTTGAATCTTTTAACCATTATATGTTTAAGGGTAATGAGAAATGACGATAGCTGGGATTAGCACTTTAAGGGTTAGTGCCTCAGGTAAAAAATAAACAAAGGGGAGAGAACTGACGAGCTGAGGTGAAAATTACAGCTCTGGCAAAAATGATTCTGATCAAGCATATTTTGTTTTACAGACAGTTTTTAATCATTATTGGCTGGTAACATCTGTGAGGGAAGCCTGGTCGATTTCCTAATACAGACTACTGCATCATGTATAAATAAAAGATGACTTAGCTATGGAGCCACCGTAGAATATAGAGAATCAAAAATGCCATTGCCAGATGAACTTGAACTGTAATCAATTCTGAAAGTGACCCAGCTGTAGTCTATGCCCCATAATGTCATACATGGATATGGCCGAAAATTGAAACTGGTTTCATCTTATGTTGAATGTCCTTGGACGTGTTGTCTTGTCAGGACCCGCTGCTGTTTGGTTGTATTCAGCAGTGGATCTGTTTCGATGAGATGATCAGCCGTAGGCCTGGTAACCCTTTCTCACTTTGAATTAAACCACCCAAAAAAACCCAGATTTCCATGTGTTGTCTGCTTCAATTTTTTTTTCACATTAATTTTGCTCGTAAATGACTGTTTTGATTGAGAACTGTCCATGAGACGGACTGCCTCAGGGCAGCAGCTTTCATTTCGTGCCAAGGAAGCCTGTTGACCCGGGGCAAGTGATCTTGATAGGTCTCATCTACAATTGTCAGTCAAATTGTTTTTTTATTACAGGCGCTGTTGAAATTAGTTGAAAACATGGATGCATACGACATTTTACCACCAGCCGTTTTTAAGCTGGATCAACTGGGAAATGGTTAAAATACCACATTTACAACACATTTAGCGTCGTAGTCTTGCTGCTATTTATAGCTGTGATGAGAGATGAGGGCATTGTGGTCCCTTGGTGGTCCCAAGTGGTGGTCCTTCAGGAGAATCGAGGATTGCTGTACTACAGGCAGTTGGGGGAGGAATATGACAATTAGACTAATACTCAGTTTCCCCCACCACACATAAACCCTTTCAGTGCCAAATTTTAGACTGAGTCAACAGCTTTTCTCAGCGTGCATTGGACACAATGGGCCCAATGCATGCCGAGAAAAGCTGTTGACCTGGGGTATTCTCTCTGGAACTATAGGCATGCTGGTACTCGAATGAAAGGTCTTTTTATGAGGAATACGAATCTGGGATCCTAGTGATAATTTAGACTTGTCTGACTTAAGTAGATCGACTTTAGCTGTGATTGGCACTGAAAGAGTTAACTCCCTGTGCTTGAGGAGCACAGTCACTTTGAACAGGAAGATTTGTTACTTTACATTGCTTTGAAAAAGACCCAAGAAAGTTGATTTTGAATACACACTTTGCAAACTTTTAAAGTTATTGCATGTGTTCTTTCATCAAAAAAAAGAAAAGAGAGAATCTGTATAGGTTAATTGAGAGGGAGAGAGTTAAACGTAAAAGCCTGTCCAGTCCTGTTGAGACGTCTAAATTGGCAGTTAGTAGTAGTGGGCATCCCCCCTGACACATTGCTATTGTTGCTATTGTTGCCGTCAACAGTGAACCTGGGGACCTTTATTATCCATAATGATAGGGTTGGGATCCAGAGTATTTCCCAGGGTTCCCTTGGTAGGGGGAGAGTTAACCTTACTCAAGAGGTATTTTGTCAAGCCTGGCTTCTATTTACAAACATTGAGAAGTTCTTGTCTCAGGTTCTGACCAAATACCCCAGATCTCTGGAGCCATTACAGATCATGACAGGTTTTGTGAAATACCAAGTGTTTGATGGATGCGTAGAGCTCTCACCTGTTGCAAGAATCACCAACGTGGCACGGAAAACTGGGAAAATGTTACAAATTTCACGGCAGTTGCTGAAGAGCTACTTGTTATAGCCTGGCCCTATATGAGTGAAACATGACCAATGTTAATTTAAGTATAAGGCGGCATTTTCTCTGTATATTTATGGACCTAGTACATTATATTTCAGAAGAAAAAATTCTTTCATGTGAGTTTTTGAGGTTAGATTTTATTTCCAAAATAAAAAGATAAGCATTTACCTTATCCAAATGCTTTCAATATTTGATATCGGCAAGTTCCAAGGGCAGTTGTTTTCTCGAGCTGATCAAAAGGTGTAACATTTGCTTTATGGGAAAATTCAAGAGTTTTATTGTAGCATGTGAAATACAAGTCTCCTGTACTTTTTTTTTTTTAAATCTCCTTGCTCCGTCACACACACATACAAAGCTAAAAGAACAGCGATATATTTTTGAGGGAATGACAAGTTCTCATAAGGGGGTACTTAGATGAGGTCTGGACCACCCAACACTATTTATGACCTGTTTGAAGACATTTACCTGCATGTGGAATGGATGTCAAAACACATATAAAAGCATGAGCTGATTCACAAGATTAGATTGATCACTTTGGCCAGATTTTGTAACCTTTCAGTAAACGGTCACAGCTCCCTTGTGGCTGTGGTGCAATCAGACTAATTAAACGGGAAACTTTGCTGTTATGGACTTCTGTGAATAGGTAATATAGTTCTTATGGACTTCTGTGAAGGGGTGATATTGTACATCAGTGACCAGGTAACATTGATTTTATGGCGCTGACAGTTCCCTATGCTGCAAATAATTTCATTTAATGTTTAAAAAGTCAACAGGTTTAGAATGTATATTTCCAGTTCAACATTTTCATTTTACAAATTCTTGTAATTCTTTAAGTGCTAATAAAACCTTACTTGTGAAATGGATCAATGTGCTTAGCGGATCCAAGTTTACTAGCAAGTTTTTGATATGAAAGTAAACGATGGATGACTCCGTTTTTACTCGAGCAATTTATGACCTTCCAGGGAAAAATGTATTTATTCAGCAGGACTGCGTACAATTAGAAGAATTTCATTTCCAGACTCATTTAAATATTAGACAGTGGATCTGATTGGCCAGCTGGCTGGAGAGTTTGCATGGTGTACAGTGACATGGGATGATAGATGGTAATCGGTTGTTTGCCGATAATTCCAGTTTTACAAGGAGACAGTTTACACAGGTGAACAGCCAGAGCTATGCGTGCACAATTTGAACTCAGCAGAAAATGAAAGGAAAGAAAATCGGGGGCAAATTTGATTAAAATGGCGTTTCTATTTAAATGGATCAAATCATAGTCTGGTGTCAAGACTCAAAATTGTAACATTTTAATCAGCTGGTGTGAGTGTTTGTCAGAAAGATGTACTGTGATTGTCAAAGTTTGCCTGAGATCTCCAACAACAGGCAATTGGTCAGCTTTCAAAAGCTTCGTCTATCAGTCAATTGATTACCCAGCTTGGAAAAGGCTAGGAAACTTGTAGGTATGACAAATTAGAGGACATGTATTAGCTGCACAAAAGTTTTAGTGTCAAGTTTTTTTGTTTTTTTTTTAAATTTTTTATCAAGGTGGTCACACAGAGGCTGTCAAGTGTGGTGTTCTTCTTGGAAATGCCATCAAGAGTGGATACTGTAGTTCTAGAAATTTTCGCGCATGTCTAATTTCGCGCAAACTCATTTTTTCTAAATTACAGAATTTTCGTGCATTTTAGTTTCGCGCAATCCAATGCCAAACAATGTAGTGAAATACAATGCAACTTATTTTCGTGCATTTTAATTTCGCGCTTTAGGTGGTAGCGCGAAAAGCGCGATATTAAATCGAGCGCGAAAATTTCTAGAACTACAGTAATGAACTTAGGGGTTGTAAAAAAAAAAAAAGGGGGGGGGGGCTTTACTAAACAGGGTGTAGTTTCATAGGCAGAGTCATCAGGACATATTCCAATTTGTTTGGAGGAGAGAGAGAGGGAAACGTTGCATGTGGTCAGTCCTGAAGACACAATGATGGGGAATAGAGAGTTAATGTTTGCCATATGTCTGTTAGGGGATCGTAATTGTCTGTGCCATTGTTTGAATGATTGACAGTTCAGCGCAGGTACAGCAGGACTAGGGTTTATGCAACTTTTACGTCACACAATACCCCTAAAGAGCCTCGTTGGGATATTATCTTTCCTTATTCGACTATTACGCCATGGTGTATAACCACAGGATGTCCCTGAAAAAGAAAGCTGTTTTAACTTGAGTGTCTAGACACACTTTGTAGGTTTTAGTTTGTCCAATTGATGGATGGGAACTGTAGAAATCTATCTGAGGTGTTCCAATTTCCCATACACAAAAAAACATTAATTAACTTATGCAATGGGGGTAGGGAAGATGTAATCAGCATTTTACGTACCCATCTTCGACTTGACATTCCCCACCCAGAGAGGGCAATATCAAGTTAATTAATCTATGGACATTCAGAAGCTATAGTCTATGCATGTGAGACATTGGTCTGTAAAAATTATGGCACAAGAATTAATATTTAATGACAGTTGATGCAATTCATTAAATCCTGTGGAAATTAAAGTTTGAATTGAACAAAGATCTGGTGTCTGCTATTAATTGGGGTACACTTTATCAGCCAGATTGTGCAGTGTGGCATTTCTCCAAAATAACAGTGGATGTCTTTCGCAGCATATGAAGACCATCTTCATTAAATATCTTTGCCCATTTTCTCCCAGACAGTAAAAAAGGTCAGTGAACAATCTAATAGGTCGTATTGGTCCAATCAATCTGAGCCTGCTGAATTAAAGGATCATTGCACGTGTTGGTTTAGAGTAGGGCTATTATTTGTTCGGTTAGCGACATACAATCATGCTTTATATTTATGTCAATATTTGATCTATGAAGCAATTTTATCACAGATTTATCACACTGATATTAGGTGCTTCGTAGCAAACATGGGTCCTTCATCCAGACAGGAGAATCGGAAGAGGCAGGCGGGCCGGGGGCACTTTTTTGAGGGTGGGTAAGGGGTTTCCCGTACTGGCGTACTGGAGCTTTTTATTTACCGTACTGGCGTACTGAAAGCCTTATTATTTTAGGTACTTCATACTATCCAAAATTTTGAAAAATTTTTATTTTGGCACTACGTACTCTAGAAAAATAATTACCTGTACCAGCGTACTGAACCCCCAACCCCCACCCCCCTTCTTTGTAGGCCCACCATGCCTTGCACGGCAATCACCACTGTCGTCGTACAACCAACTCCGTGTTTTTTCCTTCTTCCAGATAATGCCGGTCTGTGCCAGAATTTCTGACTCTGTTTTTACAGACATGTCATTGCATGAAGAATATAGACCGATGTTAAATTTGTGTGTTTCAATGTGTTGAAGTAAAATTAGAGGTACTCGAAATTAGGCTACAGTTATGTTCAGGGTATGCATACATATTTTTTTACTTGTTTCTCAAGAAAAAAAAAAAAGATTAGCAAGACTGATATATAAACATACTACATGATGAGTAAATATGTAAATCTAGATCTGTATTAAAGTGTTGAGAAACTCAGCATCATTTTGTGGGGGGGGGGGGTGGAGGGAGGGGGGAGAGGAGTGATTGTTTTCTCATTTTCTTGCATTGTGTTGCCTCCAAAGCACACCCATGCTGTGTATTTTGTCTACTCCGCAAGTGTAGTAGCATGGAACTTGGTCTGCTTTGCAGGCAATGCGTTGTGTGACCTGTTAAATTTTAGCAACACCCAGCTAGATGAGACACACTCCTCTGGCAGCCTTCAGCCCCTCATTATTCAAACTTTGTGTCTGTATTATTATGAATATAAAGCTTCTCAGGGAGCCTTCATCTGCTCATTGTACTGACTTTGTGTGTGAGTAACTGTGAAAATAAGACTTCAATTCAATTCTAGTCGGCACCAAGAATTATTGATGTTCATCCAAGCATTAAATCTTGAGGCTGGAGAGGAGATGATATTGGCCGCACTTGAGGACTCATACGCTGTTAGGAATTCCCCCACCCTCCACCTCCAGCATTGTTCGAGTTTGATATAGGGTAAACCCCCGGTGTGGGATATTGATCCATGCTTAAGCAAGTGTATCTAAATACATGTACCACATTGGCAGCACGAGTTATGCTGCGTGTTCAGAAGAAAACATCTGCTGTGACATTCGATCATATTCCAGTTATGCTTTACACTTTGTGAATTGGCAACAATTGAACAAGTCGAAACATGCAAAGAAACACCTGAAAAAAAAAAGTTAACGATCAGTGACCACTGTACCAGATCCAACTAAGCCGCAGTAAATAATGGTCGCATAAGACACCTTGTGCGTGGGACATTGTGGCTTTTTGTAATGCACAGCTGTGTCTTTCGTGCATTACCGGGCATTCAGGATTCATTCACTTGTTTCCAATGAATTAATTGAAAGCGGGATTATAATGGTCGAACAATTTGTTGGGTAATGATGTTTGAGTATGTAAGGCGGAGAACCGGATTAAAACCTTCATGTCTTTGAATAGCCCTTTCGTGGAAATAATATGTGCCTATTGCTCAATCTGGAGAGGCGTAGGTGAATTTGTTTTACCAACTTAATCAGTGTGTTCACCGAGTTCATAATCCCTGTAAACACAGCAAGGGGCATCAGATCTGTGGAAACATATGACTGTAACATGTACAGCAGCAGAAACATTGAAAGAAAAATATTTTCATGTACCGAGTCATCCATAGCCTGCCTAGTTCTTAGAAGACAAGGAAATCAGTGACTGCACATGAAAGATTATCATTTTATAAGGATTTACGGACAAATTTTGCGGAAGCAAACGTGTATTTTGGGACAAAATACATGAGAACCTGCAGTGTGCAACAAAGTGAACTGAGAAAATTACATAAGAAGGTTTTTTTTTTGTGTGTGGGTCAGCACAGCACATGTCCCCACCAGACCTCCAGAAGGGTTAACATTTAGAAGGGTCAATTGATACGGGACCAAACAATATCAACTTCACAGCACACCAAAGCAGAAGGTCTTTGGACATAGTCATGCTGGAAGCCTTACAGTTTTAGGTGTGTCTTGACCCAAAGATTTCACCAACAGGAAAGTTGTTCTTTGTGACTATAGAAACATACAAGCGGTTTAAAGGGCACCACATGGTACCCTACCTGTTTGAGTTTGCTGACTGGGGTGAAGTACTCAAAATACCACTAACAACATGACGAGGCAACTTTTGATGTCCACTTCAATGGTTTGTTGACGAAGATGTTAAGAAGAGCGTATTGTGTGAAGTAGTCTGTGAGATGCGAGTAAATTTTAAGCAGGTGAAAATTATTCCCAGTCACAACACGAGGAAAATACACAGCAGTTGAGGGATGCGGCTCGACAGATCTTTTCTGGTACCCTGGGGGAGGTAGATCATGTGTCAAGGATCAGTGATGGAAGAAACCTCTTAAAGTTACTGCAGTCAGAGATCTTAACTGGAGGGCTGCGTACAGCACAATGCTACTGAAAGAAGAACTGCTCTCTTAAGCGTTTTGACAACATAGAGCCCCAGCCAGGTTTTGTGCGATGCTTTCACAGAACTTAGGTACCTTACGGGACTGAATGCTAAACAAGAAAGTGGCAACCGCACAAAGGAAGTTGGTGAAAGTGAAGTTGCAGATGATATAATGTTTTGAAGTGTTTTAGGAACTCGGCTCCCTGATACTGATCCCTGTTGCACTGGCTGCATGCTGTGATGTTCTTGGCCGTAGATTTTAATCTGTATTGTGCTTACCTAAAGTTTCCTCGGGAATGAGCACAGACGTACAAAGCCGCAGTTAATTATAAGCAGAAGACGTTTAGGTCTCTTACTTCTTAAATGAGCAAAATGCTGTAAACTATGATGCCAGTGGCAGCGATATGGAGATAGGACAAATCTTATGGTTTGTTGAGTCACATGACAATGGATTTAGAATGAACTGATGACCGGTCGAAAACTTTTGACAGGAAGACAGTGGACGTCCCTGAGGGTTACATGTTCTGACTGAAAACGCAACAAGTGTCCCTTGTATGTGGAGCAAAACAAGTGACAGTTCTATCCATTTTCCACACTGGACTTGAGTTCGAGTCGTTGAACCAAGACGGATGTGCCAAGAAAAATGCCATTGTGTGGCATACAGCTTTGATTGTATGGGGCAGGAGCAGCCAGAAGGAAGGAACTCGAGTAACTGAAAGGCTCATCGGGCCATGCCCTGTTCTGACAGCAGTGTTACAGTGTTCGGGCGCAGTCATTTGTGGACATGGGTGGGCAGCATTGTGCGTACACGTGCTGTCGAGGACCAAGCTGCTTAAAAGGCCGCAGAGCAGGCGCTGGGCAGTAGGATGACCAATGACAGTGGGTCACAACAGAACAACCTCGTGCACTTTTAAACGGTGTCCCACAGGAACTTTTTGGTAACAAAATAAGAACCAGCCATCCAAAGACCGTTGACAGATGACACTGTCCATTGCACATCGTTTTGCACCTCTCTCGGCACATGGAGATACGTGCTCCGAAGCATACATGGAAAGATGTTCACACTTGCCACTCGGCAGCTCTACTAATTGCTACAGACAGAACGCTGACATTGCCAAGCAGGTCATAAAGTTGATGCAAGTCCTATTTGAAGAGGACTACTATTCAGCTAACAATTACTAAGCTTCCGCATATTCCAGAGGTCATACGTCTTCATTGTCTCTGGAATTTACTGTTGAAATGTAGAAATTGTGGAACACAACAGCCATGTGCTAAGTGTGTTGGTTGAAAAGCTGGGTCCATTTATTCCTGGAGTCAGATTTTCACCCTGTCACTGAGCTAATCAAGCCTCAATTATGGGATTTGAATCACTTGATGTCTTGAGACCCGTTTGGCGGGTAATTGGATTGCATGAAAGCGACTGATGTTTGCTACAGGAAGAGGGAGTAAGCCTTACACACACAAAACTGGGGAGTAACCATTGGGTTTGGATGCAACTTCAGTCATTGTGTGCAGAGAGTGTTTTATCGTGTACTTGCGAGTCATCACAGGGTCTCTGTCAGCAGGGCTTGTTCAGAGTTTTAGGGCAATGTAACTGCCTTTGGTAGAAAACACAAGTTGTTTGTGTGAAAAAAAGTCGACAAATGACAACACCAAGGAAGTCTTGGACACTTTAGAAACAACAATCTCCTGTATAATTTGCAATTGGAAGTAAAAATGAAGCAGATACACGAAGAAGAACGTTGGATTGAGGGTCGCCGTGTGCTTCTTGGACCCTGCAAAACAAGGATAAGAAAAAGAGGTGGGTGTCTTATTTGTGTGCTGATTACTATACTAGGTTGACAGATAGGTCACCTGTCCACTGTGAATACATGTATAAACATTCCTCTGTGTCCAACTATGTGTGGACATGTTGGGTCTTGAAGTGGATCTTTAATGTATGAAGCATTAACTTGTAACGTTTTTGATGGGCTGTGATGTGAAGCGAGGTCCATAATACATTGTGAGGGGATGACAGGGAACACTGCACGGAATCTTTTAATCTGAAATTAACTGGGAGAGAGCCAGATTGTGTGGGGCAAATTATGACATTGTTGTATTATACATGCACAATGTATATGTTTTATAAGCTTTTAAGTGAAAAAACATTTTGATTGCAAAATTAACATTTTCTTCTCTTCTAAGGTGCTTTTGTCCACATTGAAGAGTAATTTACTTGAAATTCCATTGATGTACAGTACAGCTATTTAAACAGCATTTCGGCAGTCCAAAGTGTAGAAACTTTCATTGATTTCACCTGGTCCTGCTTTGTCGTACTCTTTAAAATGTCTGTGTAGGTGTATAGAGAACAGCTCAATTAGGAGATTTGTTGTCACAAGGATCAGTCTCTTGTTGTAGGAAGTGACTGCTCACCAGAGTCTTATTTCTGGAGGCAATTAAAGTGTAAAAACTGGGTCAACATAGTCAAATGCTCACAAACTGTATCAATCATGTACAGAGAGTCACTTGACAGGTATCCTCATGGTCATAAGTGGTAGGACCATCTGTTGAGCTATGCTGTAAGCATGATAGGACTAGCTGTTGAACTATGCTGTGAGCATGACAGGACTAGCAGTTGAACTATGCTGTAAGTATGATAGGACAAGCTGTTGAACTATGTTGGAAGCGTGACAGGACCAGCTGTTGAACTATGCTGTAAGTATGATAGGACTAGCTGTTGAACTATGCTGTAAGTATGATAGGACTAGCTGTTCAGTATACTGTAATCATGGTAGGAGTATAGTGTAATCATGGTAGGACTATCTGTTCAGTATACTGTAATCATGGTAGGACCAGCTGTTCAGTATACCACAAGCATTGTAGGACTAGCTGTTCAGTATACTGTAAGCATGGTAGGACTAGCTGTTCAGTATACCGTAAGCATGGTAGGACTAGCTGTTCAGTATACTGTAATCATGGTAGGAGTATAGTGTAATCATGGTAGGACTATCTGTTCAGTATACTGTAATCATGGTACATGTAGGACTAGCTGTTCAGTATAACGTAAGCATGGTAGGACTAGCTGTTCAGTATACTGTAAGCATGGTAGGACTAGCTGTTCAGTATACTGTAATCATGGTAGGACTAGCTGTTCAGTATACTGTAATCATGGTAGGACTAGCTGTTCAGTATGCTTTACGCAGGATACTTTGTGGCATTCTTGGTTCTTACTTTGACCATAGTCTCCTTGCTTTGACAGAAGTTAAAGACAATGGGTGATAAATCCAGATACTCATTCATGGTTTAACCCGCTATGCATCTGATTTTGAACCCTGTAAAACTGCTGTACGTGAGGCACACATATTAAACATCATCTGGTAATGAGAAGAGACCCACTATAAATTATACATGCCAATATTTGTTTTAACGATATATTAATTACATCAATGTCTCGTCTTTATGGGTTCACAGAAACTTATTATTGTGAAGGATTGGCCAGAGTTTAGCAGGTGCAGGAGGGGAAGAACTACTGTGTAGTGATGCCATATTGAGATAACCGTGGATAGCCTGATAAGATGCAACAACCCCAGGTTATATTTGATGCCTGAGTACCCAGATATTGTGTGGTTTATCTCTTCTCTCTTGTTGTTTCTGTTGTTGTTATGTCACAGGAGGCTAATGTTTAAGGCTTCTAAAAAAAAAGAAGGCCAATGGATATTTTTTTCATAGACTTAAGGTTCGCCTTGGTTATTGGGGTTTGCAGCTCGGGACGAGTTATTCCACAATGTGAGGTTTGATAAGGTGGAAAATGGAATGAAACTGGGAAATTTGGGAGTGCAGATGCTGATGTACAATGAGACAGGACTCAAGTAGAAGAGGTGGAGAATCTAGTTATTATTGTGATTGAAAATACGACAGCTGCCACCTTTTCCAAGAACTTAGCACTAAAGGGTTAAACAGATCTGGGCTTCTCCAGAGAACAGAGAAGCCAGGTTGTATTATTGTAAGTCAGCCCCGGGGTATAGGGCAGGTCAACACTAGAGGGCAGTGGACAGGTTGCATCCCCAGGGTGGGGTAAGATAACAGGTGCCCTGCTGTACAGATGGTGTCAAGTCTCCACCCACCATCACCAGGGGGTACATAAAATCACCCCGGTCAGAGGTGCATGTATAAAGGGTGACAGTTAAAGCCTGCTAACGTGGTCCAGTGAGACAGCTGCAGGGTCTCACTTTGTTCATAAACAGGCTGCAAGGGAGGCATCAGTTGAAGGTAGGTATTATCAATACAAAATACGCAGTTAAAACAGAAAGAATTTTGTTTCTTTTTTAGTTGGGGGGGGGGGAGTAATTTTTACTCATGGGAATAGACTTGAGAGTCAGTTAACGCTGCAAATGCCATGTTTCACACACAGGACAGTGACCAGGAGGAGACAAAATGCTGCAAAGGTGGGCAGTTATTAGGGGCGGCAGTGTTATGTGCAGCGTTGACTTCTGTGCTAACTTACAGCAACATTCCAGCAGAAAACAGTTTTGCTTGAAGGAGATTTCTGTTTTGTCTGAAAATTTACGAGCAGTTGACGATCTGTGATCTGTAGTAAGACAGGAGAAACCAGAATTTTTAGGTTTTGCAAGAACGCCTTAGTTAATTCTATGTTTCAGAGTGAACTATCATTTCCCTGGAGTGAAATTCAAAAGAAGTAACTCACTGTAGATTACATGACCTAAACATTGTTAACATTGTTACAACTAAATTGTGTCGTGCTTGCACCAGTGACAGAGTGCACTAACATGTAGACAAAATCAAATGTGTGTAGGAATGTTTGATCATACGCCACATGTGATGTTGAATAACTATGACAAACATAAACAAACACGGCACTCAGTGTTGGCATTGAAAGTGGACCGAGGACATTTTTTTACAATGAGTACCCAATTAAACACAGAATAAACTAAATCTTGGAGAGTGAGTAACTATTTTTCTCTCACCGGGAATGGTTGTTAGTGGGCAAAATCCCGCTTGACCTGGGGTCGCTCATGATTTTCCCCACCAAAAGTGATCCCTCGCAAGTAGCAAAATAGTAACTCACTCTCAGCCATGTAAGATTCTATATATACAGCACTTTAGTCAAGTATTAACACATAAATTTCGAGGATGGATGGATGGATGGATGGATGGATGGATGGATGGATGGATGGATGGATGGATCGATCGATCGATCGATTGATCGTTTGATAGATGTGTGGGTGTGGGTGTTGCATGTATGAACCTAGTGACTGTGACGTACAGGAATTTTATAATAGCCAAATTTGAAAATTTTAAATGGTTGACTCGATTCTTTAGACTTCCTCTTTTTTTGAGCATATACTTCCCCGTTTTTTTTTCTATGGAGTTGAACATGAGCCGTGCTGGTTAAATGACAGCTCTGTATCATAAATTCAAAGTGTAGAGTACATAAATCCTATCCTGACAAACATAAATGACTCTTGCCAGTCATTATGGCACTCGTGAGGTCTGTCACAGGTATGCATCTGTTTGATCAGATCATGTAAGCGGCCTTCTCAATATTGTCAATATTTGGTAGTGTCACCAGTGGTTTTGTATTGTGTCGGAACTCCTGGGACCCATAGCACCAAATGTTCACATGGTAAGCACTGAATGAGCTGACCTATTAAACCCCACCACACTGCAGACTTATTGAGGGTGTCTGTTTTGTGCATTCTAATGTGCTGGTCAGGGTGAGTATTTGTTCAAAATATTTATGAAAAATTTCTGGAGGGGATCATTATTCTCCATTAGCTTGTTGTCTCTGGCATGTTTCATGTTGGGTAAAGGTTCAAAAGTAAAGGAGGCGTAGATTGGTGATTGTACTATTGGGGTGAGATGAGGGTTAAGGGTGCTGTTTGTTGTCATGATTATTAACACACCCAAGGTGGAGCAAATATGATGTTACTCTCAGCCTGTGGATAAATAAAGGGCATATCTATGAGACAGAAATGTCAAAAGGCTCAATGTCAAAACACTTCAAGCTGTAACCATTTCCTCCTAGGGCTCATTCTTTACAATTTAAAGAATTTCTTAATGTATTTTTGGAATTTGTTTTTGCTGCTTTAGAAACACAAAAAGGAAAAAAAATCAAGGGTTTTTATTAACTGTTTCCTCTTGAATGAAGACTTGAGCATTAGGCTGAGTCAACTGCTTTCCTTGACATCGGTTATGTGCTGCTGATGCCCAAGAAAGCTGTTGTTTAACCCTTTCCCACCCCCCTTAAACCACCCACAATCGGCTAGTGGTCAACTGTTGTCTGCTTCAGTGTTTTCAACTAATATCTAACAGTAATGAAAAGCAGTTTGACTGAGAATGGTAGATAAAACCTATCAAGATCACATGCCCGAAGTCAGCAGCTTTTCTTGCCCCTTCCTCCACCCCCCCCCCCCCCCGGCTGACCCCACCCCCTTCCCTGGATGTCTCCCTGGCCTATCCAGTGTAACTACAACACTTTGAGACAAAGGGGGACATTTCCAGTTTCTGTGTAAAAAGTGCTGTTACTCAAGGCAAGACATGCCTGGTTCTGAAGGCAGTGGGCTGTGCAGTGCAAGGCAATACAAAAACCACTGCCGTTGTATTGCCTTCTAGGCAGATTGAGTGAGCTCTGTTCTTTTTCCACTGCACTGATATGGCGTTGTAAATAGACAGAACCTTGTCCGTTCAGGAGGAAGGCATTGTATGGAATGAATTGAAAAGCTCCAACAGTCATAATAGGATCTTCCTTTAATATAACCAATGGATTGTTCCATGAGATGGGGAGGGGGGAGGGGGGTGTTAACTGTTTGGAGCCTAGATGTCAACTCACAAAGCCATGCTTATCAGCCTACAAGAGTAGGCTGTCCCATGGTCCGGAGCACATGATTGACTGATGGCCACAAAATGGCTGCCTATGCAGGCGCTCCTCTTGTCTCCGGGGAAAGTACCCTCATCTCAGAACAACTAAAAAGTGTTTAGTCCAGTCATAGAGCAAAACACACACAGGTGTCAGGTCCAAAGGTGACTGAGTGCTGTGAACTCCCAGTACATTAACCATTGAAGTGCTAATCATGGCTATAGTCTTTTTCTCATTACCGTAAAACACACAATGGCTAAAAGCTTCAAATTCCTCATGGCAATACCTTTCATTGAAATACCAGCAAGCCTAGTCTAAAGCAAAAAGTAGTCTTAGTCAACAGCTTTCCTCGGGACAGTTTGCACACATTGTGCACAAAGTGTCCTGAGGAAAGCTGTTGACTCAGTCTTAAATCAGCGCTTTAAGGGTTAACAAAGAGACTGCCCCATTGTAATGAGAGGACTCTTGTGGATGCCACATGGAGTGTGATTCTGTGTTCTTGTGGCAATTAATGCTTGTACTGGAGGACTGCTGATTGCATGCCATGGTACCTTGGATTCTGTCGCTCTTGTTATATTGTCAAGTGTGGGATGGAGCCAGACAGATGTGTCAAAGACACTTCAAAGTGTTTAGTGCCATAAGAATAGGTCACAATATTGATGAAAAAACAAGAGCAGACCAGAAGATGACTGGTACATATATACGTGTGTGTGTGTGTGTGTGTGTGTGTGTGTGTGTGTGTGTGTGTGTGTGTGTGTGTGTGTGTGTGTGTGTGTGTGTGTGTGTGTGTGTGTGTGTGTGTGTGTGTGTGTGTGTGTGTGTGTGTGTGTGTGTGTGTGTGTGTGTGTGTGTGTGTGTGTGTGTGTGTGTGTGTGTGTGTGTGTGTGTGTGTGTGTGTCTGTGTGTGTGTGTGTGTGTGTGTGTGTGTGTGTGTGTGTGTGTGTGTGTGTGTGTGTGTGTGTGTGTGTGTGTGTGTGTGTGTAAAACTGTCCCCGTCTTGTAAGACTGGCGCTGCTCAGTAATTCTTATATTGTTTATACCTGTATGAAAGGCCATCTGTTTTGAAAGACTAGAATTTGGCAGCCGAAGGGGTAGGTCTTTCAAGACAGCAGCACAACCATATGTATATACATAATCTCTTATGGCATGTATATTAACAAGGTACATAGTGGGAAAATGACAGGTATATTAACTGGGAACTAGGTCAGAAAGATAAGTTGGAACCTATTTGTGGAAACTTTTATTTATAACAAGTTTGAAGTGTATATCCCTCTGGTAGCCAAGGTCTGCCAACCTAGTTCTCTTAACGTGGAGTAGGCCACAAAGCACTGGTGCAGATGCATGCGGCTTCATATTGAACAGATCCAGCAGTACAGCTGTCAAAGACAGCACAACCATATTCAAGTATTGGCCTAATTGATACATCAACAGATGAAGGCTCAACTGTGGATATGTACCATCCCATGAGGGCTCAGCTGTGGATATGTACCATCCCATGAGGGCTCAACTGTGGATATCTACCATCCCATGAAGGCTCAACTGTGGGTATGTACCATCCCATGAGGGCTCAGTTGTGGATATGTACCATCCCATGAGGGCTCAGCTATGGATATCTACCATCCCATGAAGGCTCAACTGTGGGTATGTAACATCCCATGAGAGCTCAACTGTGGATATGTACCATCCCATGAGGGCTCAGCTGTGGATATCTACCATCCCATGAAGGCTCAACTGTGGGTATGTACCATCCCATGAGGGCTCGACTGTGAATGACTTTTTATTGGTTGAATAAGTTAACAGGTAACTGATCATCAGGGGATCAAGTACCAAACACCATTTGCAACAACCAGCCAATGCCAAATTTTGTTTCTCACTTACCAATATTTGACAAGAATGGCAAAGGAAACTTCTAATTGAGCACATTTTGACATTGCATGGCGACCATTAAATATTGTCACTCTCCTAAGTGAGGGCCACATTACCAACAAATAATGATAAGTAATAATTTTTCTGCATACTGAAGGAAACAGTTCTATTATAATTTACTAAACATACGTAGCAAACTCCAAAGAAGTGACATTTTCCCAGCATTTATTTATCAACAAAACTAGCTTCAGCATCAACAGATTACAAAATTTGTCTTTCACATATTTACTAAAATATGTTACATAGTCACGAAGGCCCATTGAATATGCAGCAGTTTGGCAAACAGGATGCAGTAAACCGCTGATCTCATTTAATATGTGGCAGCTCATAAGGAAAGTAGTTCCTGTTATTTAAAAAAATTAACTAATAGGAAGAGAATTGCAACAATGGGAAAGTTTTCTGCAACCCTCCGTGGAGAAACTGATAACAATGGCTGGGGAAAGGTGCTAGGCATGTGAGAAAATTGGAATCTAGCCCAATAGATAAGACAAGTGCAAATCTGTGTCCCGTCTTCACTGATGAAACTGCCTCACCAACATAAACAAAGCCTAGCAAACATCCAAGGTGACGACAGATATGAGCAGTGTTGATCAGTGGTCAGCAGAATCTGTTCCTTATTTTCGTCAGCTGAGCATGTAAACTTTTTTTCTTCATGCTGGAAGTTTTGAAGGATGTAGATAAGAGGACGTATAGCATATGCAGGCAGGTATTTACCTTGTGAGTTGGATGCTGTGGTTGTAAGTGGGAGTCCTTGCATGCTTTGGAAGGATGCACCTTAGCCTCATACATGGACAGGTACGTACCTGTAATCACTAATTTGTAGATGAATGTAGCAGTATCTGGTGAAAATCAGCTAGTGACAGGGGAAGTTCCAGGAAAATATTTCAAAGAATTTTGTGTATAACCAAGCTACAAGAAAGTGGAGTGTCTTAGGGGGGTGGGAGTGGGTGAACAAAAAACTATTTCTGGCTTGTTTTCAACAGGAAATTGGTGGATGTTTTGATTTTGATGGTGAAAATTATTAGCATCTCATGTGTCTTTCCTGGAATATGAAACAGTCTGCAAAGTAAACAAAAAAGAAAATACTGAAGCTTTGTCATGGTGGAGTTCCTGCTTTCATGTGTTGGTTCAACTAATGATAGCTTGTCTGAATATCTTCAAAGTTATTGAGGCCAGAATTCTCAGTTTCAGAAATAACCAGAAGCTTGCAGTGTTTCTTAACCTCCTACTGGGGGTATATTACCCTTTCAAAACCTGAAATACCCTCTGGGAAAATTCTAAAGGGTCACAAGTCTTGTTTATTTACATGTAAAATTGGTGAAAACGCCCCCCCTCCCTTTTTTTTATTCTAATGGAAACACTACTCTAGACAGTAGGACCTGTGATGTACAGATTGTTTGGCATATTTGGGCAGAAAAAAAAAAGATAGCAAGGGAGATTTTAACTTGTGTTTTACCGGATGGTAGTCAGGTGGTGGTACGCATGGAGCCCTGAAAAATCATTGACTTTAAGATACTTAATTAGGGGCCAGTTGATAAATTTTCTCGAGGCAGATTGACAGTTTATGAGAAGATATTTGTTTTTCTGTGCTCTGACAAAAAACAAATCATGCAGACAAAAAAAAAAAAAATGGAAAAAAAGAGCCAGACCTTTTGTCAGAGAAAAATTCTGTAGATAGCAAGAGACAAGTGAAATGACATGCGTGGAGACAGTAACATGGGTGTCATGTATGGAGGCATGTCACATGTAAGCTCACAGCTATGTTATGCATGCATTTGGAATCCTTACCTGGTCTTAGAACATCTGTCGGTCAAGACTTGTAATTATCATTCCTTTAGAATGTGGCACCAGTATGCTGTCGTTTGGGCAGAGGTCCTTTGAAAATATGTTACTGACTGAAGATGTGAAATACTCGGTTGTTTGCTTGAAAAATTGACATCTGACCTTTGACCTGTCTCACTTGACCTGTGCAGAAGCTGGGGATGCTTTTAGTGTTTTTTTTAAATATTTGCTGTCAGAATATGTACTGGCAACTGGAAGGTCTATAAAGTGGAGCAGATGTATGAAGAACGAGTCAATACTATAATGACACCTGTTAACAAAGTGGCTCTTAGTTCCTGTGTATTACGTGAAAATACTTACGGCAAGGAGCACATATGTTACAGACATATAACAGCCCACATCAACAAGTCCAATATACTTCATCAGCAACTATTTATGTATATATGCACGTGTACTGTAAACAGCTTTATTTTTGCTTGTTGAAAATTTCAGTTTTTAGCTCAGCTGACTTGTTAGTCAGTGAGGGTCTGTCGTCCGTCGTCCATCGTCCATCCACAGTTCACATTTTCGACTTCTTCTCCAAAACCGTCAGCCAGATTCACTTCAAACTTGGTGGGGGATGTGCCTTGGGTGGGTCTCTAACAAGTTTGTTCAAATGGTCATGCTCCATTGATTTTTGGATTTTTTATGAATTTTTTTTGTTCTTTTTTGGGGCAAATCTTAAAAAAATCTTCTCTGAAACTGCTCATCCAATTGCTTTGATATCGCACAGTGACACTCCTGGACACTCTTAGTTCTGTATTTGTGCACCAGGTGGCGCTGCGATTTTAAAAAGATTTTTTGTGTGTTTCTGCTATTTTTGAGTTCTTCTCCAGCATCGTTTGTCAGATTAAGTTGAAGCTTGGTGGGTATGTTCCTTGTGGAAGGGTTAAACAAAGTTGTTCAGTAGGTGGCACTGCTATGGATTGCTGACTTTTAACGATTTTTTTCAATCCCGTTACTTATCAGTCAATGCAGCTTTCCTGTTGATTGTTATATAAGTCCATGGGCATTCTAATGCTAATTCACATTTTCGACTTCTTCTCCAAAACCGTCATCCAGATTGACTTCAAACTTGGTGGCAATGTACTTTGGGTGAGCTTCTACCTTATGGGAGACTCTCAGGAGGCAAAGGTGACCTTAGGGATATTACTCATGGGGGCCACTTGAAAATGGCTGGGAGACTTTCCCCGGGGGTAATTCATGTGAATTTTTGTAGCAATTGGCCGAGATTGCATTGACATTTGCCAGTCTGTTGCTAAAGTACAGTCGGAACACAGACTTCAGATTGACTTCAGTTTCCTGTGGATATGTAACTGCAGCATTCCCCCCCCCCCCCCCCCCCAAGACTTTGAGTGTTCAGGCCTGATCTCAGACCCCACATAGAGTCACTTAAATAAGCTATTCAACCCCGACAGATGTTTGGTTGTTTGAATGAGGTCACTAACAAACCCCCCAATCACATATTTGTTTATGACAGCGATCATCGCCTGGACAAAGCCAGGACCAAGACCTTAGCTATCTGTAGAACTGACAGGATCACACACACCTGACCCAGTTTTTGGAGGAAATGCGCCATTGTTTGCCACTTATGTGTCATAATGAATCTTCATTCTTACACACTCAGTGCAGTAATGATGGTTAATAGTCGCGGCCAGCACTCAGTTGCACTCAGTTGGTGGCATTCGGTGCAGGTTTTGGGGGGAGCCAGGTGAATCAGAACAGGTGTCGAAGTGACAAAATATGGCCACACACAAAGGGGAGATGGTTGCACACGGGAGTACCAGGTCCCAAAGGAATGCACGATCACATCTTTCTGTACCCCTGTCTGGGTGGTAAAGTGGCCACCAGTGGCAGCCGGTCCCCTGTGGGCGTGGCCAGGGTAAACACCTTCCTCATAATCAGACTTGTTGAGGGAAATTTGGGGAGAAATTATATAGAAACGTGCCCTGGTGGGATAAATACATGCATTTAAAATGCTTCTTCAACACAAAGAACAACGGGGTCATTTCAGTAAATGTTTTTCAGCGTTTGGTGTTTTTTGGAACTGGAGTATGGTGTGATCCTCGTTGGGGAAGGTCCTGGTATCCTGGCTGTTCAAGTGCTCCACAGAAATCTTGCAAGTGACAGTGCAATAATAAAGTGGCCACAACTGTGTGTCAGCCCCATGCCACTTTAAGACTCATTCAAACCGTTAAAGGGCCGGCAAATGAGCACAACAGGTCGACAGTTTATTTAGTTTTTCAGTGGAAACTGAGACATTGGGAGGGCTGGGAATATTGAGCTTTTTGCTTGAAGTAAGGCTGAGTCAACTGAGTGCCCAACCCATGCCAAGGAATTTGGTAAGCTGTTGACCTGGGGCTTCAAAATGTTTTTCGTTAAGGTTGAAATTAGTTGAAAACACTGAAGCAGACAACATTTGGCCATCAGCTGGTTTTGGCTAGTTTAAGGGGGAAAAGATTGAACTTAATTGTCAGGTTGAAAAATCAAGCGTATTAGGAGTCCTGCTGGGGACCAGTATGTGGTCTATCAAGACAGGTGTTCTGGCAAGACCGCAGTCTTTCATAAGAGATATGAATGTAATGAAATGTACAAAACAAAGTGTCGAGGTCTTTCGCGACAAGTGCTCTCTCTCTCTCGTGATGGATGCATTTAAATACATGTTGCCACCCACAACATAAGATGTAACCATGTCGTATTGTCACACACGAGGGCATGGGTCAATCATTGGTTACATGCTTTAACTTTTTCTTACACTCCAGACACTTGAAGGAAAATTCATCAACAGCTTTTTTCCTGTGCCCAGCTGGGTGTAACAGGAAGACACTGGAACTCGAATTACCATATGCTACAGAAAGAACTCTGTCAGTAATAGATCTTTGAACACCTTCGATTCATCATCATCTTGAAGTTGTGTCCAGGTTGGTTCAACATGTGGACCGAGGTGTTCATCTTCGACCTGCAGTGACTTTGTATTATTTGATGTACTTGTCCAGCACGCGAAGCTGTTCTATATGCTTGCAGCTCTTGCCCCCCCTCCCCCCCCACGACATGTTAATGAGTTAATAGGATCTGGAAAAACATGATGTTGAAAAAACGCCGGAAAGTTGTTTTAATTGTCATGCACAAAAGTGATCTCAATTAATTATTCCGTCAGTGCCAAATGTGACTTAAGGCGAGCTACGTGAAACAAACTGCTCTGACTTGTAATAAGGGTGCTACATTCATGTTCCCTGTGAAAACACCTTTCATTCAAGTGCCCCCATGCCTGTAGTTACATACAATATAATAGTCCAGGTCAACAGCTTTCCTTCGCATGCTTTGGATACATTAAGTGATTTCTCCAAAACTGTCACTTGCATTCTTCTGAAACATGGTGGAAATGTACCTCGTGGAAGGTCAAACAAAGGTATTAACTTGGTGATGATGTTCTGCATCTCCGATTTTTTAAGGAATTCTTATAAAGAAAGTCACTGCAGCAGACACATTTTACCTTAAGCGATGTTTGGCCTGTTTAGAGGGAAATGTTTCAAAGAAGCTGTCAACTTTTCGACTTTCCAATGAACAAGTGTTTCAACATGTTTGAAACAGGGAAATGAAAGGACAGTCAGCCTCTTTGTGGCGTATGAAGCAGATGGTGCTTTCACGGAGTGTCCCACTGAAAGAGCTTGAAGTGGCAGGCTATTGGAAAGTTGATGAAAGTGGAATGGGATGAGGGCAGGTGATCTTATTTGTGGACATGTCGAGGGTTGACTGCTCCAGACAGGGCAAGGAGCTGATCATGCAAGAGCAGGATTGCTTATGTCATAACAGCCAACCCAAGGGGTGGAGAAGTAAAACCCTCCTCCAGGGGCATTTGTTCCAGCCCAGCAGGGGTAAATGAAGCCACACAGTGGGACCACTGGACTAAGTGGACTTTAATTAGCTGAGTGGGGGACAGGTTGGCCAGGGAGGTTCACTGCCTACTGTCGAGGCACATGCCAATTGTAGTACTCCTATTTGGTCCACAACATAGCTCGCCATGGCAGATAATTGGGCTGTGTCCATGTGAGTGACATCACCTGTTTGTCTCTCACACCATGGGCCTGGTTAACCTGGCCTGTGGTCCCTTGACTGACAGGTGGACAGTTTGATCTGTCTGCAGAGCTAGTCCCTGGCATCCAGCCATGATGGTCAAAAACACAATCGGAGGGGGGAAGCCAGTGATGTCCACCTGTACAGGTGAACACTGACTGCTTCAACGCAAGGTGTTTTCCTGCATGGATATTCAGGATCCAACTGATGGAATGTACCCCTGTTGTGTTTTGACCACATGGATATTTTTGGGGTAACAGTTTTTTTGATACTGATACTTCAATCTGTGGCCACATCTGTGAACGTTCATCTGGGAAAACGCGTAAACTTCACATGTGACAACTACTTACGACTACAATGAAGAGTCAACATATGCAGCAGGCTTAATTGGTCAGGGTCAGCGATCATTATGACAGATAATGAGGTAAGGGTGCTACCAGAATCAGTAGATTATGCAGTCTTACTGAGCTGCAGGCTGCCTGGTAACTGTCAGGATGTAATACTGTTCCTTTCACATGCAGCACACTGTGCAAGGTGCCCTGGTTTGTTATCCGGGTCCGGCTGTTGATGTGGTGAGGTACCGGCTCAGCGGTGTTTACTCCCGGGCAGATACTTTTATACTTTGTGCATATGCACTTTCTCCTTTCCTTAAAGTTGCACTCTGAGGTTTCAAGCTCAGTGAAAACTTCTTGCAGGGTTTTTTGGCCAAAGTGAAATATTTATTATCGCTTGTGATGTCAAACATAATTAAAAATGTACAGCAAAACAGTAAGCATTTTTGTTCTTGTCAAACTTGAAGCAGAACTTTAAAGTTGAAAATGATTCATTCCAGTGATTGACATCTCAGCGAGGCCAGTTCTTCAGTCTGTTTTCACCAACTTTTAATTGGACCAGGATTCCTTTCTACTGTGTCATTTGTGAAATTCTGTAAGGTGCAGGTAAAAGCAGTTAAATTCTCAGTACACAGTGATTTCCGCTGGCCTGGGAGCCTTGACAGACAGGTGATGAGAAAACTATTGTGTGTGTTCCCACTGTGTTCAGTGCAGAAAACAGCCTGGCCTGACTGTGTCCTGTACCAATGTGCAGGAGACACCTGTGTGTCTCCCAGGACAGGGCTCCCGCATCTCCCAAGTCATGCCTGACTGGCCTTTTCTTCTGTCATGTTTGTGGCCTCCTCGGTGGCTGGAGACAGTAAGGGCCAGAAACTAGAAATTGAAATTAGGCAACATCATTATCCTTAATCAAATGGATAGAAAAGTTCCAGCTCCTTGTAAATCAGTGTTGGTGGGAAAAAATACCCCCTCCCCCCTCCTCCCCCCCCCAAAAAAAAACCTGAAAAAAGTCACTGGGAGTAGACAATATAAATTCAAAAAAAAATATTTAATTTGCTAGGCAGCAGGACCTTTGTAAGACGTGTAAGACCTATCTGGGCTACTGCAGTTCTGACTACAGTCTAGTCTGTACATTAAGACCACCATGGATGTGTAAGACCTATCTGGGCTACTGCAGTTTTGACTACAGTCAAGTCTGTATATTAAGACCACCTGTTCAATTTGACCACTTGGGAGCCTGAAACGTATTTTCCAGTATAAATAGCCTATAATAGCCCTGTCTTCTTGCAAGTTGCTAAACACCAAGCTACTACATGTCAGCTGCATTCTGGGTAATAAAAATCTGTGTTTATACAGTGTGTATGAATTGGAGATCAGGCACATAAGGATGCCTTACCTATGGTGAGAGGAGACACATCAGCTGAGACTCATCTGGAGAAAAACACAGAGGGGATCATTTCTTGAAAGTGTTGCTGTAGTTTTTGACAGAGATGTATGCAGCTTGGCACGTCTTTTTGCGCAGACAGCAACATGTAATTTTGTGGCCGACTGCAACAGCGCCTTGTGAGACGAGCCTGATTTAACAGCTTGTTAACTCATTCCACTTTTTCCCGCTAATATCTAAATGTTGTCTGCTAATTGCATTTTACTAATTTAAGAATTCTCTTTCAAAATTTTTGGATGAAACTTGCATGGAAGATCATTCCAAATTATATGCCTGTGGTCAACAGCTTTCATTGGCGCGCTCTGGGCACATTGCACCCAGAGCGCACCAAGGAAAGCTGTTGACTTGGTCTTCTATCAGGGTGGAATGAGTTAAATCTTGTTCTGTATTGGCCTGGGAAGGGTTATGCTTTGGCAGGCATGTCTCAGGTGATCTCCTTGTGAAGGCATATACATATGAAATAGGATATGTGCTCCAGAAGCAATTTGGCTCTAAAAATTTCATCAGTGTAACTCTACCTTTTACAGTGACTTGGCCCACTGCCATGGATGTTTGATTATTGACAGTAATAAGTCCGGGTGTATGTGCAGCTTTGGTAACTCATCTGTGGATCTGATATGGTATTTAGTTTTCAAAAGACACATGGTGATTCTTTTATCAATGTGATTTATTCATGATATATATTGTCCATAAATTATATGCATAATATATAGTGCATAGTATATTTTGGAATCATGGGCTCTGTTACTGAACAGGATTTTCTGAATTGGGGACATTCTTTGCACTGGGGCATATTTTTTTGTAGAATTAAAATACTTTGATTTAGATCTTCTCTTCCCCCCCCCCCCCCCCCATCCCCCCCAATCCAGAAATCTCCGGATGGCATTTCAGTAGTAATGAAAAACAATTGAATGAGAATTGTGGATGAGATCTTTCACAATAACATGACCCAAGTCAACAGCTTTCCTTGGCCAGGGTTGGATGATTCCCCCATAATGCCCAGCCCACACCGAGGAAAGTTATTGACCTGGTCTTCGGGGAATGGAGTAAGAAGATAAGTTGTTCTTTATTTTTAGTTGACAGAAACATGTAGCAGCTAGTTAATAACGTAATGTTTGATCTCGCCTTGATCCAGTAGCCAAAAGGGCACAACTATGGATGCAGGCTGAGAAGACAAGATAGATACAAGATAGGGAGCCATCTGTCTGTTGTCCCTACTGGTACAGTCATTTCCAGGAACAATTTCTTGCTTGGATAAAATTATCTGAGGCCCGTGAATGTGATGCTGATGTCATTGATATGGAAGTGCCTATTGGCCACTGATTGTGATGTTTCTGGATTCCATTAATACCACATAAGGCATTATTACATGACAGCTGATTGGACGACTGTTATGTAACATGAAAATAAGGACAATAAAGGGGAGAAGACCATGTGACAGTAGACCATTATGTTACACTGTCACATACGGTGGGGCACATTGTTACAAACACAGGAACGTGTTAGTTGAGCTGCCTATAAAATTATACCCTACTGAGTAAAAGGTGCCATTCCAAAAGAGTGCATGGGACAAAATTGAAGGGGGGAAATTTGAATTAGTCTAGTTATATAAGGCTTAATCCATTTTCACTTGACACTCTTTGACTAGATTGCAGGGAAAGTTTCGAAATAAACCTGTTGAGGCAAGTTTTTGTACAGGGAAAGTAAAGGAAACTGGAAGCTGAGTGAATGACAACTAGCCTGCCTGATCTCGGAGCAGGCAAATTACTTTTTGTTGGCCTCCGAATGTGCAGAGATATAAACAAATAAAAAAAATGCAGGGTTTCTGCCAAAAACAAAAATGGATACTGGTGTAACAGGTATCATGGAGTAGCTTTTGTTTATATGCTTAATATGTGTCCAAAAATTGCATATTAATGGGTGCTTTCCATGTGTCCTAGCTTTGACCCACTATGTCCCAGGTGTCCTGTCCACAGTTGGTTTCTCAGAATTATATTAGGGTCTCTTTATGAGATAATAAAAAAACGCATAAACAAGGTACATTTCCCATAAAGTACAGGGTCACGGAGGTCACCTGCACTCTCCACTTTGTATTCCAATTCCGATTCTGCAGCAACTCTGCAGTTGACTGAAACTTGTAGAGTTAAAAGACCGAGACTTAGTCATGCATGTATTTTTGGAGTAGGCATATGCCCACGAGTGCCAAGTCAGACAGCACGGCCAACATCATCGATATATTTGGGAGAGAGGCACGCACCAAATTGGTTGTTGCTCTGCTGACCACATTGTCAGTGGTAACTGGAGGATTGTGTAAGATTTACATAACGGATACATTCACGTGCCACACACTGTCAACCTGTGCAGCCAAAACACACATTTTGGTTAGGAGATAGCTGCTGTGAGAGTGGCCTTGCAGCATCCAGACTGACAGCCCCGGGGTATTTTGAAACCAGTGAGATATGGGATTGTAAGACTGGAGTAGAGATGCTGGGGGGAGTGTACTTCAGTCAAGATGAGTAAGGTTGATCGTCCACCCGTATCACCCCATGTGGGAGAGTGCTGCAGCTTGTGTCTGTTATGTGTAAGTTTTTGTTATTTTACCTCTAGGTTTCCTGTGCTGCAGATTGTCAGCCAAAACTTCGACTCACATTTTTACATCATGTTGGAAGTTGTCCTATGGCTTGATTAATATGAACTTCAAGTGTATAACTGTTCTGGTGTCAGAAGTGTGAAATACCCAGTATTCACCTGCTAAAACCAGCAAAGTGTTTTTTCTTTTCTTTTTGTGAAATACCCTGTGTTCTCCATAAAAACAGCCTGGTGTTCTGTGAAATACCCCATAGTCACCTGCTAAAACCAGCCAGATTTTCTATGAAATACCCCGTATTAACCTGCTGAAACCAGTTCAGTATTCTATAAAATACCCTGTATTCACCTGTTAAAACCAGCCCAGTGTTGTATGAAACACCCTGTATTCATCTGCTAAAACCAGCCAGATTTTTCATAAAATGCCCTGTATTCACCTGCTAAAACCAGCCTGGTGTTGTATGAAGTACCCCATAGTTACCTGCTAAAACCAGCCCAGTGTTCTATGAAATATTCTGTATTCACCTGCTAAAACCAGGCTGGTGTTTCGTGTCCCTTATTAGTGGAACCAGGAGAAGACAAAGCTTGGTCTGTTTGCCAGGCAAACCATTCATGTGGCATTTTCATTCATTTGAAGTTAGCTTTGGTTGTCCATATATGTAGAGACTTTAATGCTTTTAGTTTCAATGCAGGAATGTTTTGCCTAGAAAGCTGAGCATGGCAAGAAAATTAGGTAGGGGAATTAAGAGACCACTTCAAGGAACATCCCGCCCAGAGCAGCTTCATTCAAGTCTGGATGACACAACACCACAAGAAGAAGTTGTCTGGATTCAGAAAATGACCTTACAGCAATATTGCATTATCTAAATTTCTTGGCAAGGCTCCTCAGTGAGTTAGGTGCATTGTAGCAGCAAGATTTATTGGTGCTGTTTAGTTGAGTTAGCTGATTTTTGTCAGAGTTGTTACTTTAGTCATTGTATCATGTTCATCCATGTATCAGCCTCACTGCTGTGTGGTCAGCATTTCCTTGTGGAATGTGTTAACCAGACCGCCATGCACTTAGAGAATATATACACTTTTTTGAAAAAATCTGGACCCATGTTGTGAAACTCATTAAAAAAAATGAGTAAGAAAATTAGAAGGCAGAGCTTGTTAAATCTGTTAAATGAGGCAGAACTCCTTGAGACAAGGTGGATCTGGTCACCCAGTATTGGTAGGTACAAGGTCACCCTGTATTGCTAGGTACAATGTGGATCTGGTCACCCTGTATTGGTAGGTACAATGTGGATCTGGTCACCCTGTATTGGTAGGTACATGTACAAGGTTGACCTGATCACCCAGTATTGATTGGTACAAGGTGGATCTGGTCACCCTGTATTGGTAGGTACAAGGTTAACCTGATCACCCTGTATTGGTAGATACAAGGTGGACCTGATCACCGTGTATTGGTAGGTACAAGGTGGACCTGATCACCCTGTATTGGTAGGTACAAGGTGGACCTGATCACCCTGTATTGGTAGGTACAAGGTGGACCTGATCACCTTGTATTGGTAGGTACAAGGTGGACCTGATCACCCTGTATTGGTAGGTACAAGGTGGACCTGATCACCCTGTATTGGTAGGTACAAGGTGGACCTGATCACCCTGTATTGGTAGATACAAGGTGGACCTGATCACCCTGTATTGCCTGTACATTGGTGGACCTCGTCATCCAGTACACATAGAGACATGAGGGTCAGGCCTTTCAGGTTGGTTGCTGTAGTGAAGTATATTGTATGTATATGAAACACATATCACTTGTTCACCACGCTGCATTAAGTCGTACCAACTATTGCCTCCCGGTCACCTGTGTAGTTGACCGGGGAGAATTACTGGGTACTTATGTATACGAAATTGTCATAATGATGTAGGGGGTAAACTTTTCTGTGACATCAACTCCCCTCAATGCCCTCGTCTCATAGAGCATTGTCCCGAACTTATGCATGCAACCACTTTGCCCTGGTAAGTGTCTGGCACAGAAACCTTTCTACAGAAAGTCTTGAGTGTAAAATAATTGACCTTTGAGGGTGAGGTTAAGAGGTTAAAGTCACATGTTTTATGTTTGGCTGGGGGTAAATACTTCATTTTGTAGCTTATGAGGTTAACACTTGTAGCCTGCGAGTCAAGTATTCTTCAGATGTTTACATTTTGATTTGGTGCAAGGTTAAAGTAATTGATTCAAGTGACCCAGAGCGCTATAAAGCATGAAGCATTTCTTATGGTACTTGGCTATACCCAGCTGCCACATACACTACTTAATTGGCCTGTTTCATATTTATATCCAGCCCACACATGGGACTAGTGATTTTTATTCTTAACATACGAAATGTGGTGAATGGAGCCAAATTTAGGTTTCTAACCTTTTACATCCTCTGGAAGTGCCTTTTCTTCACCAGAGGTGATGCCAGTGATAAGTGGAGTGGTTTTGATTGAAAATGCAATAGATTTGACATGTGGGTTTTTAGTTGCCTTGATGGCAGTGATGCTTGCCCGGTTGGACAGCTGACATTTTTGTGAAAAATTCCTCAGTTTTTTTTTTCTTTTCCATATAGTTACTCTGTCCACTCTAAGCCACATCCATATTTTATACATCAGAATGTACGTGGGGAAGAAATTAAAACCACTTCCTTTGTACCGATGGAGAAAACAGGATATCTTTAAGGTGGAAAGGGACAGAGTTTGATTGGTGGGGTCATCGCTTGTAACCAAGAAAATAGGTACACCACACATGTTACTTTTTATACCTTTGTGATCATCGAGTTTGCTCTGGGATATCAGGTACCCTCTAACCCCTGACTCTCATTTTCTGCACATCGGTTCAGCCTTTGACCTCTCAACTCTCCTGCTTCCTGAAAAGCTACCAGTGCATACCTTTCGCACAGCATCTAACAAGCAACTGTGCATTAATAGGATGTTTAGACAAGCCTTGATGTGGATGCACAAAGCAGAGTTGGGGGGCTTTCCGCGGGATTGTCTTCAGTCACGTTAAGGTGACAACAAAGTCAGAAGAATGCAGACCGAGCACTTCTGAGGCGACTGGGACGGTAACAGTGTAAACTTCATCTGTCAAGTGATTCTGAGAGGAGAGAATTGTTATATGGCAAGATTGGTCAGCAGGAGATAGAGTGCTATGGAGTACTGACAGGTCGGTGTGGAGACACGAGGCAGGTAGGCTATTTGATGCTTGTTAACCGTGCAGGGGGGCACGTTGCAGGATTGATTGAGACTGGTACAAGGGCCCCGCATGGAAGGTGGATCAGCATTTTGTGCTCCGAAACCTTGTCCTGCTAGAACACCAGATTTCACAAGATTCACCACAGATGTGGTGCAGGTCCCAAGGAAAACGTGGCACATGCAACTCTGATAAGACTCATCTATAACTCACACTCTGAGGATTTTTCGTGTACACTAAAATTAATCAAAAATCATTCAAGCAGACAGCATCTTATGTCCAGCCAATTTTGGCTAGTTTGGGGAAGGGGGGGAGGGGTTTAAACAGTGGAATGAGATCAGAAATGCTAAGTCTGTCAGGGTAAGGACTTCTGATTTTAAGGCTCCTCTTGTGAAAATGCTCATCTTTTCTTCTATGTAAATTTGTTGCTAGCTTTGGGCTCATTCTCCATTTCCATCACATTGGAGTAAGTGCTTAAAATACAAATGGGGCAGGAATGTATAGGAGAGAAAGGGGCGAGGGGTGACTAAACGGGCCTTAACATTTTTCAAGGTGATGATGAAAAATCATGGGTATTATTACCCAAAATCAGTACTTTCCTTTGATTTTTGGGAAACTCGAAACTGGCTGAGTTCTGATTATGGGGAAGTGGGGGAGGAAGAAAGAGATCGAGAGGGATCGAGAGAGATCAGAAATTTAGCACATTAAGTACCCCAATTAGTACTCTAATTTGGAGGTGATGACACAAGTTGAATTATTCCTTGAAAAGGTTCAGTATCTATTGGATCTGTGGATAAAGGTGTCAGTAAAAAGTGGTTTTGCCATGAGAGATTCAGATCTGTTTTGTATTTGTCTTTCCAAAGGCAATGGCTCAGCTGAAGGTACTTACTTGTGATGTATTCTGAAAGACGTTGTTCTTCTTTTGTCCACCAGGTGGACTGAGAAGTTCGTACAGTCTCCCACATGACTTGGAAAGACTTGGACAGAGCTGGGGGTGCTGCTCAAAGCAAGTCATTCCTTTACTGTTGGCAAGAAATCATGACTCCTTTGATGGCAGGAATTTTGCACAAGCATCGTTGGATATAGACAAAGGATAATAATGATATTTTGGCAGATTTTATTACGTAATCTACCTGTTTCTTCAGGTTGCCACTTCTTTTTGATAACAAACTTTCTTTAAAGTTTCAATTCTCCCCATGTGTTTTTTTTTTTAGGAATTTGACGAATCAACTCGTGTAAAATGCTAGCGGATCAAATAGAACCTTCCTTGTGCCACCTTGTGACACATGGCGTCCAGGGGTATTTCCACGATTATAGTCGGGAATTTAAGTCATAATCCCAAATACAATGTTAGAAATAAACAGGGCCAAATTGTGCTTAATTATAGTTGGTTATTAAATCACTTTTTATGTCCTCGTCTAAATTAGAACAGGAATCTGGTATGGCTGTTTGTGTGCATGTGACAATTAGAATGTGGAAAACTGCCATAACCATGTGTCGGCCTGTGAACCTTACACTGAATATTGGCTCAAAATTATTTTTGGTCATGCTGCAACATGTGACAATGTTTAGCAGAATTGGTCAGATCTGTGGGAAACTGGAACGGTTTTGGGACAATTTTGGCAGCAAAAAAATGCTACCGGTATTAATTCAAAATAAACATGCAATTTTATATTTAAATGTCTGTAAAGACTGCACTGGTTATTATTAATCCACACAACCAGAAAACAGCCAGCAGCAATTTGCTGGCCAAGTATCCTGGGAATATTTTTAGATTCCCTCACCATACCTGGCACGAATGTTACAACAACTGTAATGTGGAAAAAAAATAGATAAATAAAAATAATAATAATAATAATGTAATGTTACAACAACAGCAATGTAGTGTTAACGTGAAGGTTTTTGTGTTCAAATTTGTGTGTATTTGATGGGGACACCTTACCATTCAAGGGATGTTAACAAGAGATGATGCATCAGTTAGGTAGATCTTTTGTCTGTTCAAAAAAAAAAAAAAAAAAAAAGAGTTCAAAAGTTGTATCGTGTTTTCGGTCGACGTTCTGAAGGGAGGAGAAAATATAACTTTGGCCTGGGGTAAAGGAGGGCAAACTGTGTTAACTACAATCAAATACTTTAACAAAATACTTGAAGTGTTTCGTGTGTGATCCTTTAAATGGTAGAAACAGCAAGGGTCCCCATCCGACAAACAACCTCTAGTCGTAACACAAACTCCTGCAAGCCCCAGATTAGAGGCTTTGTGCGGCCCAGGTAAGTGTTCATTACCAGACCTTCTTGCATCTTAAATGGCCCTGTAATGACCTATGATTGGGCTATTTATTTATTGCAGTATACTTACGGCACAGATTGCATCTGTGACAAACATGCTGTGGAGCCACTTGTGTGACACACATCAATGGCAAAGGGGAATTATAATGAAGTATTGCCAGATCTGCTGGTACAATAGATATTTTATGAGCAGTTGCTGTGATAGCGTAGGGCATTATCACGCAATATGACATCACGGCAATTCAGAAGAGTTGATTAAAATGGGTGGCATGGAGACAGGCCACTTTCCAACTCATTGCCTGGTGCTATAAGTGTCTGCCCTTAACAGGTGCAGGTTAATCTATGGGGTACACCTGATCCTATTGCCCCTCGGTGGGCTTCTACCCTCCAGAGAGACAAAACTGCTACATCCCCCCCACCCTAAAAAAATATATAAAAAAGAAACAAGTTTTGGGAAGTGAATGTCATCTGCTGCTATGTTTCAGTTTAAATTTTTAGCTCAGAGCTGACTTGTCAGTCAGCTGAGCTAATCGGATGGACAGTCACGAGTCCGTCATCCGCCCGTCTGTCATTGTCTTCCTTGTCCATTCACATTTCACATTTTTCATTTATTTTCCCAAACCATCGCACAGATCCCTTTCAAACCTGGTGGGGATCAACACTGGGCGGGGATCTACCAAGTTGGTTCAGTTGGTTGTGCTCCAATGATGTTTGGATTTTTACCTCAGCTGTGCTTATAGGATGGGTAGTGATCTGTCCTTTGACAGTCCATCCATTCAAACTTCACATTTTGGACTTATTCTTGAAAACTGTGTGAGGGATTCATTTCAAGGTTGGCAGACATCTACCTGGGGTGGACGTCTACCAAGTTTGATCAAGTAGTCAAGCTCCAGTGTTGTTACCTGCTCTACTGACCTATCTCTGTATAATATAGAGCTTGGTCTGTGTTCCGATGCAGTAGATTTTTTTTTGTTCATTTTTGGTCATATCTGGTCATAGGGGTGTGTCATGCACAGCAAGGAGGGTACTGGGTCAAATATTTGGGTCACCGTGATAAATACCTTGTTAAGTAGAGTTTGGGCTATAATTCTTTTAATCTTTAACTTACTTTCAAGAAACTTCACATGCACACACACAGATCTTGGTCTGAAGATATGCCCTATAACTAAATCAGGTCAATAGGTCAATAGGTCAAGTACCAAGGTTAAGGACAGTACCTGTGGTGTGGGAAATTTTGACCTACAGTGACTGGTCGCCTGATGGAGTCAGTAGAACACTGCAGATTTGCTGCTCTATATTGACAGACATATCGAGGGCAGGGGTGTGTTTCATGATTTTTGCCCAAGGGCTAAAAACTGTGTCTGGTTTTATATTGATTTTAATAGCAAAATATTTGAGCCCTCTAGACCCCGAAGTGTTTTGCAACTCAATGTGTTTAGAGCTGATATATCATCCAGTAAGGGCCGTAGGGTTAAAAGTAATTTAATATAAAAGATGTATAAATAAATAATAAAGGCCAGTCGAGCAGGGGAAGGAGAGACCAGTCTTCCTTTTATTTGTGAACAGTGTCAGTTTTAATCATTTAGTAACTTTAGGCATCAAGAATAATAAAGCAGAGAATATGACATGTGCATATTAATTTCCTGCCAGTTGTCTTTTGCTAGGCAACAGTGATAAGGGGGAGGGGGTGCAAGAGGTTTTCTGTACTTGTGTAATGGGTATTTTTATTTGCTGTACTTATGTGCAGGAATCCCTTATAGTTTCCGTACTTCGCACCAACGATTGTACATTTTCTTCTTTTCTGTACCTTGTACCAGGGCAATATTATTATTTGTACCAGCATATCAGGGAATCACCTCCCCCCCCCCCCCCCTTACATTGCACCTGACAGATGCAGAGGCTGCAACCTTGGCACCTTGGTAAGAGGGAGATTCTGTCTCATGGATGGGTGGCAAGAGGGAGATGCGAGGTGCAGCGCAAGCTAAAACAGTGAATTCTGGTACATTGTAGAAGCAGTATTTATGAAAATACACACCTGGCAATGCTCACTAAGATTTTAACGGTAGGCAGGAGAACGGGAGATTTTCAAAATAAGCAGCTAAAACGGGAGATCTCCCGCCCACAATGGGAGAGTTGGAGCCTCTGCAGACGATTGTTAGAAACGCCCACCATGTAATGACTTCATAGAAATGACAGCCTTCTGTTGCTGCAGAGTCAACGCAGGCAGAATGCTAGCTACTCTTGGCTCTCCAGCTTCTGCTATTTGTTTTAGGTTGTTGACTGTCGATTAGAGATCTGGGAGCAGGTGCATCTATGGCTGGTTGCTCCCACTCCCGGCTTGTAGGGGATCCAGTGGTCTGAGTCGAAACACAGGTGTCGTCAGACATGCCACTGCTGTATATATGGAGGACTCAGCTATCATGTATTGTATGATCAGAGTAACTCGACCAAAGGCCTGATCTATTGTCCTCCAGTGGTTGGAGTGTCATGGTGTATCTTCACATGGGGTACATGATGCCGCTGCAGTCCCACTCACTCCAAATGCTTACTTTGTCACCGATGATTGTTCTCAGATCGGGTAAGATAAGAAGGAAGCATCTGCCTGTGTTATCTCAGTGTACGGTACACTTGTTCACCAAAATTACCATATGTCTCATTGTCTTCTGATCCTGTTATGATGTGAGTACTTTAAACACAATTGATTTGGACTGAATGGAACAAAAGGAAGAGAAAGTTGCAAGTTTTATTGTTGGACAATTGGTCCCCCCTCCTCCCCCCCCCCCCCCATAAAAGTGTCCCAGGGCAGGTATTTAAAGACAAGAGTTGCTTTGAAATGCAAAACAAAGTGAGGAAAATATGGACTATAAAACTTTCTTTTTTTGTGGCATAAAGTTATCAAATCAAAAAAATATTCTTTTTTCAGTGGCACAAGAAGCACATTCAGTAGTGGTACTACACTCATTACCTATTGGAGATTCAGACCATTTTCGAAGACGTAGTTATGCTCTCTGTTCCAAGACTTTTGAGACTGTGTTATATAGCAGTGGTTGGCAGTTATTTCTTGTATGGACATTTTCAGTTTTTTCATCCATTGGTTTTTTGTTTTGTTTTTTTATTGGAATACCTGAAGCCAAAAACAGATAAAACTCCCAAGAAATGGCTCAGTGGGCAAGTTAAAATGACAAAGGGTACCAATTTGGTTTTTACCCATAACCTTTAATTGGTAAGCTCCTTTGTGTTAATGTTACTTAAAAGTGTAGGTTTTGTCAGCACATGACATTTATTGCTGCTGAACAAATTCCCAGGGCCAAAACTTTTGGCACCAAAGAAACTAGTGACTTCAGGCTGAAATTTGAACCCTTTTTTTAGGTGCAATCCGTGTCTTAATGTTTCATAAAGTTACACTTGCAACTCTTTCAGAAAAATAGCTGTATGTTCCTTTATGTGCAGTTGAACATCTGTGGCTTCTTTTTATGCTTCGTTGAACTTGACAGAGGTTTTAGATCTCGAGGAATTCCACACCTCTGTAGTCAGGGGCACAGTGCCATGTCATTTTTATGTGGATAATTAGCTCCGCAATAATTGAGTCCACAGGTGGTGATAATGACAGTAACTGAAATAACTTACCTGCTGATTAATTTGAGCTGTGTCAATACATTGTGATTCAATTGTACTTTAGTTATGCATGTAGATTTTACAGTCTGAAATTTGGTGTTTCTATGTGCAATAGTTTTCAAGTTATTAAGTTGCAAAGTACAATGTAAAGTAATGGGAATACACAACCGTAGCCCTCCACTGACTGAAGTGCCCTCTTTTAGGCAGTTCTTGAATCTTCTGTTCTTGCCCTTGCCTATTGTACTTAAGGAACCTTCACTAGATTGAAATTTTTACCTCAGCTGACTTGTCAGCAAGCTTAGGTTATAGGGTGGTCCATTGTCTGTCACCTGTCTGTCGTTTTGTCCATCTGTCCATCCTTTCACAATTCACATTTTCTAATTCTCCAAATCTGTTGGCCAGATTCACTTCAAATTTGGTGGGAAGGCACCTTGCACAGGTCTCTATAAAGTTTGTCATGCTCCAGTGAGTTTTTAGCTTTGGTGACTCACAGAATCCCAAAGGTTTATCAAGTGTTGGTAGCTGAGAGCCGATTTTGTTAATGCTTGTTAACACTTCTCGAAAGGTGGACATGTCCAGGTGTTGTACATGTAGACTAAGGAAGATCTTGATTGACACAAGAACTTGTGTATTTCAGACTTTGGATAGCAGTTGTGGATCATTTCTTATTAAGGGTTTTTCCTCCTGATTTGGTGTTTTGGTGGTTGCGCATGTGTGGATATGCATTATGCAGTCGTGTTTTCATGGTCGGGTGGTGACGCCGTGATTCATTCATTAGTGATGACATACATGTATGCTAAGTTCTGTTGTGTGTCCTGTAATGGAAGATTTGTGACTGCAGTCAAAGCCTTACTCTTGACTTCTTGGGTTTCAAAGTTTGGGGAATAAATTGACAGAAATTACACAGGAATATTAATGAAGTAATTTCTCACTCAATTAATGAGAGTAACTTTGACCGAATCACAATAAATGAATAGAATAAAAATTTATAAACCCTAAATCTTCTTCTGCCTTCCTGCTTTGCTTGCTTGCTTGCTTGCTTGCCTGCTTGCTTGCTTGCTTGCTTCCTTCCTTCCTTCCTTCCTACCTACCTACCTACCTACCTACCTACCTACCTACCTACCTACCTTACCTTACCTACCTACCTACCTACCTACCTACCTACATCTTCAATGCTTAATTGTACAGAATTTGCAGATTGTGACATTTTTTTTTGTCGGAAGAGTAATTTATGAGTGTTTTTAGCAAATTTAATCCATGTTTTGCCGTAGATCACAAGTCAATGAACCATTTTAATTGCAGTTCAATTCAGTGTCCAGTAGAAAGTAGACAGGAGGGAGTAGATGTTGACATAGATAATGATAGCCACACTGTCAGTGAAGTGGGTGCTAATAAAAACAGATGATTTTATTGTGCTGTCCATGACATAATACAATATATTGAGGTAGAACTGCAAAACTTACGCCAAATGTGGATTTATCATTATGCCAATGGTCAAATTTTGTAATGTGTTTTGTGACTTTGGCCTATTTGTCAAGGTCATTAAGTACTTAAAAAAAAGGAAGAAAAGGACAGTTAATTCAATGCGTTGATAAAGAATTAGGGGAACGATGCCAGGTGTGTGTTCATGTGGCAGCTTGATGTTGCATCATATGGATGACCTGGACTAATCACTGAGGATCATGGAGGGAACACGTTTCAGGAAAAAAAGTTTTGGTGATGGTCATCAGATTATATATGTCAGCAGAGCATAAGACCTATGGGCCCTCTTGTTTAGGAATTTTTTTTCAGTTTGGATACCTGTCAGTTGATTCATGCATTACCATTGGTTGCTAGGTGAGTCACAAAGGATTTCTATGGTAATTCACATTTTCAACTTCTTCTCCAAAACTGTTTGCCAGATTCACTTGAAAGTTGGTGGGGAAGGTGGATTTCTGCCAATTTTGTTGAAATTGACACAGAGTATGCTCCACTGATGAAAATTTTGAGGTTTTATGCATGTGGCGCATCCTGTTCTTTTTTAACCCGTTGAACTGTTGCCAAGACTTAGAGCTGATCGCTAATGGGAGGGGGGTAAGGGGGGGGGGCCCTAGTAGGCTGATGCAAGTAATAATTTTGCCCTAGTACAATGTACGGAAAATAAGAAAATGTACAAATAATGGTTGGTACAAAGTACGGAAATTAAAAAGGCTTCCAGTAAGTAAATAAAAATGCCCAGTACGCCAGTACAGACCCCCCCCCCCCGGAGTAACTTGCCCCTGTGCATCATGAGTATGATGCATCATGAGTATGATGCATCATGGGTATGATGCATCATGGGTGTGATGCAGGGGCATGAATATTTAAGGATTGAACATCGTTTCATTGATGGGTGATTTTAACTTGATGACAGGTATTTCTCATGATGTCAACTGATGATAAGTGAAATTGATTTACAGACACGTGATGTTTGATGAGACTTCATATTGAGATGCTGTTGGGTCATACATTGTGTGAAATACATGTATGTGCTTTAATTATAGCAAAACTAACCAGAGAATTGCAGATTCCAAAATGTCAGGAAATTTATAATTCATTTGTAATCATCCCCTCCAAACTTACGTTTGTCAGATTACCCCTGAAGCTTGCATAAGCTTAGTTATCTTTCTGACAGCCAAAGCTTTTGTTTTAATTTGATCTGTGTAAACAGACAGGTGTTACATTTTGGTGGACAGATGGCGTTGACTTGTCGTGTCTTAGTTCACCGCCTGACATGCCGTAATCCATCTGTGCCTTACCTTGTTCAATTATGGAAACTGTCACATCTAAAAAAAGTGCTAGCTTAAACGGCTTGAAGCATAAATCGGCACTACCAAGAATGTACCCATCAAAGGGTGCTAGAATGTACCCATCAAAGGGTGCTAGAATGTACCCATCAAAGGGATGGTAGACACCCTGACAAGACGTATGATGCAATAATATTTGCATCCTGCAGTAGGGCTGTTGTTGAGGCAGAGAATTTCTTCCATCTGTCATAGTAAACTTGCAACAGTGATTGAAGGTGGCGATATAAGAGCAGTTTTCTGGCATCCACTCGATGACTAGTCTGCCACCCGCGTTTTAAAGGATGTTATGTTGCACCACATAGGAAACCAAGGGTGATGAAACCAAAGCATCTGACTGGCTGACAGGGACGGGGGGGGGGGGGGGGGGGGGGAGGGGGAGGGGGGGAGTGTCACCTGAAAGTTGATGTCAGGTCAAATGCAGACCAATAATTCTTGGTCCCTTTGTCTGTCCCATTCTTCTACTCTCCTACAATCACATCCTTTTCCAAGCTGGAATGATAACTCTTGGTCCATTTGTCTTGTTACTTTCTTGAGTTCCTCGCATCTTTTTTTTTCCCTTCCAAGCTTGGATGGCTCACAACTAGTTTTGGAAATAGATGTGCAGTCAGCTGTGTTATTGTCTATGTTTGCTCACTCAGACAAAGTAATCAGATTTGTTGAATGAAAATGTACAAAAGCCCAGCATGGCAATCTTTGACCTCCAAGACGGGCAAATCCTGTCAAAGAATGGGGCATCTGTGTGTTAAATTGTACATGACTTGCTGTACTGCTGGCCATATAGTCCCACAAAGACACAGGTGGGTTCTCTCCAGGTTAGGCTTATTTACACCTCTTGATTGGTTAAAGAGCTTAATTGATCATTAAGTGCCATAATGAATGCTCCCTCATGGCAGAGTTGAGGTGATAGGTAGTTGGTAGCGGGATATTGGGAGTATCAGTGAAACAACACCCAGGAACAAAATTGTGAAAGTGAAATAATAAGGTGCATAATGAGGCAGGTGTACCTTCTGTGGCCTCCCTGGCGTTAGTGGGACCAGTATCATGTATCAGAGTTAGGGCAGCGGTGGAATTCCACCAAACATGACATTAAGTAAGTCATTAAGCAGGGAAACAAGAGCTGATTGACTGTTTGGGCGCGCAGTGGACCTGTATCGGGATGCTGGTTCCGAGAGCACCGCATCTGTTGCCCGATCACACCTCAGCGTGCAAACGACCAAACAGGCCATAAGACTGCAGTTACGAGATAGCAGGTAGGAAGAGCTGTAATCATGTGGCACTGGATGCTACAATAAGACAAAGGTTTGTCACCTGGCAGCTTTACAAGGACATGTGTGGATTTCAGCACAAGGTGATTCTTCATGTCTTCATTACAGGCATTTCTACGTACTACAGGCTCGTTTTTTTTGTTTTTTTTTGTTTTTTTTTTGGGGGGGGGGTGTTTTTTGGATTATTATCATTATTATTTTTTGTTATTTTTTGTTATTTTTTTGTTATTTTTGTTTTTTGTTTTTGTTTTTTTCCAGGGGATGGCGGTGTTATGTTTCAAACAAAGAGCCTGCATGTAGAAGGAGGGAGTACTTCATTTCAGTACAGTGTAATAGATTGGGTGCTGCTTAGTTCCTTTGTGTTAACCGTTTGAACGGAAACTATAAAAGAGCGTGTGTGGAGGTGAAGGTCTCTGTGCTCATTGCAGAGTGCCTAATATATAATTTGTAATTTTTTGGCTGCAGAATAAGGGGATATGGATCAGCTGTCAGAGGGATATTTATATTTGTGGTTAAGAAGGAAAAGAAAAATCATATTCTAGAAGTAACTAAGGCAAAATTTAAGTCTACAAAAATGAAATTTGTGATTTAAGCTTTCTGCCTAATGGACATAAATTAAACATGGTTGAAAAGGTTATAAAGGGGCATAGATATTGTACAAGATCAATTTGATTTACACAGATTAAAAATCAAGTTTTGAGGTACTTCTTTCTCAGCTCAGCTGACTTGTCAACCGAGCCAAGGACGTACTATTCAGATGGACTACCAACCAACCATATGTACTCCGCTTTTGATCCATAAGGCAACTCTAGTGGGTGCTGGCTTAATTGAGCACCTAAACTTGCAGCTTTAAAGAAATGTTGTTCCCAGTTGACCCGATTGCTCGCAGTTTCATGGCATGTATGATCTCCTGATGCTCTTGCTAACATTTAGTCTGTGAAATTGGCGTAACTTTCAGACTCAATTTTCAAATTCACCGCCTCTGCCCACTCAAACCAGCAACATCATTGCTTACACAAGTTCTGTCAACAGATGCTCGTTAGAAAAGTTTTCAGCAGCAGCAAAAGTGGTAATTAAAGGTGCTAGAAAATACATATTTTCTTGTTATTTTGAGCAAAAATTAAAAAAAAGGTGATAAAGATAATAACTTTAATTTTCATTGTCTGAATCCAATAAAACATACACCAAAATGCAGCTTTCTTCTTCACAAACATGATTCGAATGCTTTCCATTGCGTCACAGCAAGCATTCAAATTAAGGGCAAAAATGCCAACCCGATGCAAGGGTTAGACATTGACTTGATAGTACAAGGCAACCCCAAAGGAGTCTCAATCAGCTCAAACACTGGGATTGACACACCCTGGACCAGTGATGTCGCTGTAAAGTTTTTCCACCTTATTGACCGCTAAATGAATTAGCTCTCCCGTTGTAAGTTAAGTGTTAATAGCATGTCCCTGGAGGAGCGAAAAAGCGTTAATTATAACCCTAGAGGTCTTTCTTCATTTTTATTTTGAGATTGAATGACCTTGAAAGGTCATATTAACTCATAAGCTCATATCATAGTAATAGTGGATCCTGTCATTTTTCATTGAAAAATGATGGCCTTAAACAAAAGGTGGTGTACATATTAGTTCAAAGGTCACAGGGCCACTTCCATCTGGGCAACCAAGTTTTAAGGCTCAAAATTTGTTTCTAAACATGACTCAATGCAAAATACCTGGGGATAGCTGCAATCTTGAACTTCTCTCTCCTTTCATATAATTATTCAGACTCCTTGGTGTGAAAGACAATTAGGGGTTAAACCTGTCCAGATGAGGGGAAATGAGTTAAAATGGTGAAGTGGAGTTGAAGGGAACAGGTGGGTGATGCATCCAGACAGTGATTTAACATGTTGGGCCAGTGGTCCCAGGCAAAATACAGTCAAATATGGCTGCAATGTACTATTCATGTTGCCATAGAGACATGTGTAAACAGGCATTCATTGAGAGCCCTGAGAAACCGAGCCCATATGCAACAGCCAGCTCATGCTGAAGTGACAGGTATTGAGCAAACCCGCACTGAGTGGATTAATAGAAACCTCCACTCACTTGAACACCTCCATCAATGGTCCATGGTTTACTGTGGGTCCAAACACTGCACAAACACAGGTATACTGTCCACAGCACTGGGCCCTAACCTGACAGGTGTCAAGCAAACTCACACCTCCCTGAATGGATTAGCAGAGACCTTCATTCATTAGAACACCTCCGTCGCCTAATCCCAGTGCAAGCACTGTCAAATACAGGGCACAGTTACTGTCAAATACAGGCTGATTGTTGGGATACAAAGCACTGACCCAAGTTCTATAGGCCCTGCCAGGCCTGCATGTGAGACAACACCAGCTTTCAAATGGGATCCAATAGGATTACCGCATTGAGTGGTGGAAATACAGGCTCTGCCTGGGGAGGATTAAGCTAATAGGTACAACAACAACACCACAGAGTGGAAGACATTGACTACACCTGGGTTTCCCAGTGTTTTACGCACCTGGCTCTTGACAAATTACACAATCAGCTGCAGCCAGCATACATCCCCGTTTGCTGGCTCAGGATGCCAATATGACGCAGTGGAGGCTTTTCACTCGCTACAAGTTCTGGAGTTCTCGGGGTGCAAGCAATGTGCCAGTTGTGGACAGTTAAAAATGACTGGCACTGATGGGCCTGGCAGTACTCTACAGTACCTGACCCAGACAGACAACCCTCAAGTCATGCCACTTGGCAACCTGCACTCGGAAATACATCCACTCAAAAGTGTCTTGTAGAAATGTTCAGACATAGGGTACTCGAGACAAGTTGTTGCGGTGCTGCATGCAAGGTCAGCACAAAATTCACGTGAGTCAAGTGGTCTATAATAACTGAGACATGGGTAACCCTGTCAGGGGAACCAGGGAAATGCAAGTATATTTCAATACAGCTTTGTGCTGCACTAAGTGTGTGTGTGTGTGTGTGTGTGTATATATATATATATATATATATAATATATATATATATATATATATATATATATATATACACACATACATACATACATACATATATATATACATACATATATATATGTGTATATATATATATGTACACACACATATATATGTACATGTATGATGTAATTTTCGTCTATATCTGTTGATTTGTAATCCAGTGACCTTTGTGATTTTGCTTATTTTAAATGGCAGAATCAGTTCTTTTCAGTGATTGTGTTAACAACCCGTCAGTTCAGTGTTTCTTTTACTCCAATGTATTGAAGCTGTATGTTTCAGTCCAGTAGCCAGGACCCATTGAATTTATTCACCCACATGGCTGGGTGAATTTATTGTGGGGGAAATAGTTCAATATCCCTCCTGTATGTGTGTGTGCATATGAAGTCACCTGGGACCACCGCAGAGAGATATTTAAGGCTGATTCCTGTATGACTATGCATGCACAGCCAGGCATGCAGGGCAGTTTGACATGACCTTTGACCTCAGCCACCCAACTCTTTCCGTCAGTTGAGGGTTACTTTGTTTTATTTTCTGTTTATAACAAGTGGTACAACCATACGGTTTAGTAAGTTTACTACCCAGCAATTCTCGAAGATTGATTACTGTACTCATTCCAGCAGGAGCTGTACTAGTGCAAAGATTTCTTGGAGCAGACATGGTTTTGTGAAACTGACATGTCCTAATTTACAATACAACAAGCGATTACACTTATTATGGAATCCATATAGCATAAAATAACAACGGTGAGAGAAGCAGTTCATTTTTAAAAACTGTTGAAAAATACTGAGTTTTTAATAAAACCCCCAAGATTAAAAAGCAGGGGGTGTGCTTCTATTAGGGCATGTGCTACAGTTGGAATGAATATGGTATGCAGGAATTTGGAAAGAAACGAATGCACAAGTTTGGTGCACGCTTTCACTGTATACTTATCCCATGGCAAACCCAATTGACCGCTGAGATTCTAGGAATTTTGATAGTATAAAAACACCATTTACATTCTATATCCCCAAAGTAAAAAATAATAATAAAGCAGGAAGTCAAGCAAATAGTACAGCAACAATACATCACATAAACATTGTTTGCAATAATCATATTCACCAACACAAATGTAGGTGAACTTATGGGTATTCTCAAAAATTTGATAAAATATCAAAATTCGACTGGAGTTGCTTCCCGCAGCCTGCCGACAATTTGACTGCAGTAACCTCCAGCAGTGAAAGAGTTAATGTATGCAAGTTTCCAGGGGTGATCCATGAGCAATGCTTGCTGTAGCTTGATTCTTTTCAGTGTCAGTCATGTCTAAAGTCGATCTACTCAAGTCAAAGTAGTCTGAATTATCATTAGGATCTCAGATTCGTATTTCTCATAAAAAGACCTTTCATTCAAGTACCAGTATGGCTATAGTTCCAGAGAGAATACCCCAGGTCAACAGCTTTTCTCAGCGTGCATTTTGCACAATGTGCCCTTTGGGCACAGAGGAAAAGCTGTTGACTCAGTTCAAAAATATGGCACTGAAAGGGTTAATACAGTTTGAATATAGCATGCACAACTGTCAACATCCCCTCACAACAGACAGATTCTACAAAGAGTAAAGAAGTAAATGGATTTTCGGGGGGGGGGGGGGAGGGGGGATTGCCAAAAATAGGCAAAATTTCAGCTGAAAAGTCTAAAATTTAAGTGGGAGACTCCAGCTGAATGTGGGAGACTTGTGAAGGTATCCCAGGGACAAGTGTTAATGTGATATACATTGCAGTAAGTCAGTCCAAACATCAAAATAAGTATGGACTTACTTATTGCTTATATGATTCAGATGAAACAGTCAATATCAACCTGAACCCCTGAGTCCTTAGTTTTGATACATGGAGTGCTATGTTGTAGCCAAATTTCTGCGTTGTGCATTTTACTTTAGTATAGCAACAGGACTTATTACATGAGTGCCCCCACCCCCATCTCAATACTTGCAGAATAAAAAGGATATAAGGATTAACTCCACCACTTTGTCCTAAATGACATCAAAGGAACTCAGTTCATCAGAATATGTCAACATAGAGCTAGCTATTCTGCCATTTTTGTTTCAAATTTCTCTTTGCAAATACACAGACTCATTATTGAGGTATATCCAATATACTGGAGTCTGTCTGTCTGTCCCCCTCTCTCTCTCTCTCTCTCTCTCTCTCTCTCTCTCTCTCTCTCTCTCTCTCTCTCTCTCTCTCTCTCTCCTCTCTCTCTCTCTCCTCTCTCTCTCTCTCTCTCTCTCTCTCTCTCTCTCTCATCTCTCTCTCTCTCTCTCTCTCTCCTCTCTCTCCTCTCTCTCTCTCTCTCTCCTCTCTCATAATACACATACATCTCAATTACCCAACTTTTTTTTTTCAATTGGGCCTGAAAAATATCTTTGGCAGGCCATCATAGTTGAGTGAGGGTTAATTTTGAGTGCAGTGTGGAGGGCTGGCATAGTGGACAGACAGGTCTCTATGTTCTTGTGGGGTCTCGGGGCTGTCTGGCTTATTTGGTTAGGACTACTGAGATGGCAAAATGAAGTTGCATGTAGCTTCCATCAACTGATCAATGTCGGGAAAAGAACGCCCCTTTTCTTTCAAGGGATTCGCAGAAACCCCCGGTGGCTTTATGTGCTTGGAATTCAGAAAATGCCAGTTAATTTCAAGCAATTGGATGGAATCGAATTAATGAAATTTTCTGTGAGACAGACTCATTTGGAGTAAATTGGAAATGACTGAGTGTTGAGTCTGTAAAACAGGCATTCAGCTGGTTACAGCCCATGTGGGTGTTGGCATATTCCATCCCCAGACAGCAAGGAGGTGGTCTGACAGCAGTAGTGTCCATTAAGCACACACATCAAACCAGCCAATTCTTTGAAATCTTTATTGAACTTGACAAGTCCCCTTTGTCACGCCAGGTTAATGTGTCTGGAACAGTAATTGTATCACTTGCAAAGAGCTGGAAAGTTGCAGCTTCTCACTGGACAACTGGGGTAGATGAATGGCTTAGTACAGTGTATCAGTACATTTATGGCTGCCGTGCCATCTACTCATTTATGGCCTCGTAGTCTTTATGTATCTTTGAATCAAACGTGGCATAAATTAGATTTAAGTGGGGAAATGTCCTCTCACTATGGCTGGAAGGCGCTGAGGAGAAGAAAAAACATACTCACACCGTTTGTTAAAACTTTGTTACTCATGTCCAATTTGGCACTTGAAACTGTGATTTTATATGTCAATTATCTTAATTTGCTTTCATCTTGCAACTTCTTTACTTTTCTTTTACTTTACACCAGCCTTGGTGTTACCTGTCAGGTAACTGCAGGTCATTTTCAGTAATTAAGTTACTAGTCATTCTTAGGCCCAGATGAAAAATTGTTCATTTTTTTTTTTTTTTTATAAAAGTTGGGTCATTTCTGAAGGCAAGTTTAATCAGCACTACACATGTACTTCAAACAAACATTGACCTCGCTACACATTTTGCATTTTTAGAGCAAGCAAAAGAAAAAAGATTTCCATGTCCTGTGTGTGGGCTAGATTGTTTGTGTATTGCCCTGATTTGTTAACATGATAAGTGATACTGTAATACAGATTGGAATCAACATTGAATGGTGATAAAGTGTGGGTATACAGCAGGGAGGGTACCGCCCCAGGCTCACAGGGGCACAGACAGGCACCATACGCCCTCCTGTATCATGTCCCTGCATAGTGCCCAGAGGGGTGTTCACCTGTGCCTATAGCTGTCTCCTGAGAGTCTGGTGAAGTGTTTCCTGGGTGCCTATAGCTCTCTCCAGAGAGCCTGGTGAAGTGTTTACCCGTGCCTATAGCTCTCCTGAGAGCCTGGTGAAGTGTTTACCTGTGCCTATAGTTCTCCAGAGAGCCGGGTGAAGTGTTTACCTGTCGCTACAGCTCTTTCCTGAGAGCCTGGTGAAGTGTTTACCAGGGCCTAAGGCTCTCTCCCAAGAGCCTAGTGAAGTGTTTACCTGTGCCTATAGCTCTCTCCTGAGAGCTCAGTGAGGTGTTTACTTCTGCCTACAGTTCTCTCCCGAGAGCCCACAGGATTTTGTGTGCACAATACCATGTGATCCCTGAACATGACAGGAATGTCAAGAAGGTGTTGAGCACATGCAGATCATGCTGTTGATTTATTTGATGTGTGAGTCTGATGCAGTCTGCGGGAACAGGCAAGGTCTGTATCGTATAGTTTCTTTTGGTCTGGTGTATAAATACTCCGGCAGATAATGTATGGGTCTTTAGGCTTGCTTCACTTTGCCAAAGCTGAGATAAAACTAAGGCACACATGCAGAAGTCCATATCAGAAAATGATGGATCTTGGCTTGAGGTGTGTCACAATAGGAGATATGCATATTAAGTTCCTGCCCCAACTGCATACTGGATTGCCTAATATCGCTTGGTAAGATATGGCGAGATACAGGTCGGTATCTTGTGGAGACACACTGGATATTACTAATATTTTGGAAATACAGACTACTTATTAAAGGCATATGGAAATTTTTCTTATATATGGCCCGGGAAGTACTAGAAGAATACCAGTTTGGCATTTGTGAACTTAAATTTCTTAAAAAATGCTAATTTTGCGAGAAATGAGTATATGGCCCGTCTGTAACAGTGAAGCGACTGGCACATCACCCGTGATCGCCAGGCGTCAAACCCGTGCTTTGTGGCAGGAAATTAATATGCATACTGCATCAAGTAGTGATTCAAATTTGAGATGCAGGTGTTGAAAGTTTTCTTGTAGATTGGTCACACACACCTACCTATATACAGGCAGAGAGACAGCTGTACGTGCATGGTCATAATGGAAACATCTAGACTTTAAAATCTGTTGTCAAAATAAAAAAAAAAAAAAAAAAAAAAGGTATAATTTTATGGTTCTTTTTGGCTCTTTCTTTAATAATTTCATTTAAAACATTTAGCCATTTACACATTTCTTCAGCCAAATTCAAGAAATATGAGCATTTGCCTAGTGGTCAGTGTCATGGCCATGTTGTGTGTCTTCATGTGTATACATGTTTAAGAATGTGGAATTGACAGATAGGTAGAGGCAAACAGGGCAACATACACTGTTCTGCTGTGTTGAATTGTTTTTATTTTCATAGTCATTTATGTTAAAATCAGTCATCTCCTGGGAAGAAGCAATCAAGAGATTTGTCGGGTTATATATTTATAATTTGCTCAGAGACAGAGACAGAACAGTCGTGTGCTGCAGAAGTTTACCCAGTGTTCTGTGCTCAGCTAACTTGCCAGCCGACACAGGTGATAGGGTAGTCCATCATCTGGTTGGGAACTTGTCTGTTGATGCATGCTTCCCTGGTGATTACCATGGAAGGCTAAGGGTAAGGGGATTGCAATAGTAATTCACATTTTGGACTTCTCCAAAATTGTCAATTAGAATCAGTCCAAACTTGTTCAGGATTTACCTTGAGTGGGTCTCTAGCAAATTTGTTAAAATTGTCATGCTTCAGTGATTTCTCAATTTTTATGGATCGTTGTGTTCATTTTTTGTCTTCTTTTTTCAAATCTTTAAAAAATCTCCAAAACAAAGGTCACAGGACAACTTCAGTCTGTATATATCAGGTCAGCTGAGCACGGGACTGTCATAGTCCTCTGGTATTTTTTTGTCAGTACTGGCTAGGACAGGTATGCAAGAAGCATACTATCATCATTTGTTTTTGTGTGCAAGATACACTTGTTGGGCAGACAGATTGGGGCAGTAATGAGGCATCATGAAATAGGTGCACAACGGGGGGGGGGGGGGGCGTTCAACAGAGAAAGTACAAACTGAAAGGCAATACATGACACACATGATAGCCCAGCCATTGTTAGGGGACAACATCCAAGAAATATTCACCAGAGGAAGAGCCCACACATGCGTAGAGTATACCTGTTGGTACCTGAAAGGGTGTCCCAGTTGTGAAACTCTGAGGAGCTAGTGTAGTTTACAGGTGAGTGTTTATCTGTAGGATACGTTTACATTCAGCTTGGGCAACCACTGGCATCATACGTTAGGCCTGGAAGAGGACAAAGGTAGTGTGCCAGTCTGTTATGTAGAAATGATAGGTCGTGTCACACTGGCCTGAAAATGGGATAATGTTGAAGTTGTATCTTGGCATGTGAAGACATAAGACCTGACAGGTATCACCCTGTGGTGCTGTGAATATGCAGGGGCCAGTGGATTGCACGACTGTGTTTAGTCTGTGCTTATCTGGTCACCGACATTATTAAATGCTTAACCGACTTGAAGTTAGGAATGGAAGCCTTTTCTGAGACAAAATAATCAGCATTAGATGTGGCGTCCATTAAGTGCAACGTAAAAGACTATTACTTGTTGTAGAAGAGCGGGCAGGCTACTGGAGGAGTTGGGTTAGGTCAAAGCCAATACATCTAATTATAATCTTGATTGTGCCCTAGTACACGGCTCATGTGCAACTTTGAAGCAAATCTTTCAAACTGATGCTTGTATATTCGACATACCTATTATTGATATGCTCCAATTGTCGATAGGGCTGTAAAAACTGATGTATTATTTCATGCAGTACAACTTTTAAAGTGTTATTGATTGTGTATTTTAGTGTTGTGTTATTTAAAGAAATAATGGACATTTCGGCATGAGCATGTGACTTTGTGCCAAAGCTTTACTAAATACATAAAGCAATTGAAATAAAAAATGACCAATTTGTCTCTGGTTAATGACACGTTCTGATGGTTTTATGACGATGATTGTCTAAGCCTATTGATAACTGGTGACCTGTTACATGGTAACTGCATTTTCAGTGGGTTCAAGGTAGGTGTTAGGAAATGAAAGATCATGAAGCTGTGGGTTATAGATCAGTAATCTGTTGTCCTTGGACTTTACCACCGTCTGATGTTATTTTTGTCTTAGGTTGTGGGCACAGAATTGATATTATGTTCAAGGGGAAGATAGAGTGGAAACAAGAAGTGGACATTGAGGCCGAACAGTAATAATACCTGAGCTGACTTGTCAGTCAGCTGAGGTTATAGTATGATCCATCGACTGTCTGTACATTTGTCCATCCACAATTCACATTGAGAAATTCTCCAAAACCCTTAGCTAGATTCACTTGAATCTTGGTGGGGATGTACCTTGGGTGGGTCTTTTTGTTTTGTTATTGTTTTTTTATGAATTTTTGTGTGGTTAAAGCTATTTTCGACTTCTCCAAAACTGTTGCTTAGATTTTTCTGAGACTTCAAGGAAATACAGCTGGTGGAATGGTCAAACAAAGGTGTTCACTAGGCGTATCTTGGATTTTAACATATTTGTCAATTTGGGTACTAATCAGTTCATGCATACACTCCCATTGATTACAATGCAAGTCAGGTGGGGTAAGTTTGATAGTGCATAATATGGATGACCTTGACTGACTTTTGAAGGTCATGGAGTCAATACATTTCATGGAATGATTTTTTTTCCTTTTTTTTTTTTTTTTAGCAGTGGTCATAACATCTTAACGTGTATTCATACCTCGATATCCCATTACAGACACATTACACTAACCAAAAAAAACCACTAGTGGAAATTATTGGAACTAACATCATAGATTATCAGAACACATTTAAATTCATTATTGTGCTAAAAAATTGAGATAGAACTACAAAATTTACACAAAAAGATGCATTTGGCCAATAGTCAAATTTTGTAATCTGTTGTGTGACCTTGACCTAATCTTCAAGGTCATTAAGCACTTAAAAAAAGGACACGAAATTCAATATATTTATAAAGAATAAAGCAAATGATACCAAATATACCACAAATGTGTATCATGTGGAAGTTTGTTGCATCACATGGGTGGCCTTGACCTGCTTTCCTAAGGTCATCGAGGAAATGGGATTTTAGGAAATGATTTTTTGGTGGTGGTCATTATTAGGGTTGGGTATTGTTACTGATTTCTGTATCATGATACTTTTGGGTACAGAGCCACGTAACACGAGAGTGTATGAAGTGATCACACTCTTTGAATTTTCATGCAAACAGTCAGTATCACAGCCTGTGTGCTGGTGTTTTTATAAATCATTCTGCTGTGTCGACACACACCAGCAATGAATTGACGATGTAGGCTGCGGAATGTGTTTTATTGGCTGTTCATCTCCATACTGGGAGGATTTTCTTAAATTCTTCATATAAAATTCATATGAAAAGGTAAAATTGAAGTTTTTTATCGTATTGTGAAAATCTATGTATCACGATACGGTTCAGTACAGGGTTAGTATCATGGTATTTCAGTATTTGGATATATGGTCCCAACCCTAGTCACCAGATTATATGTCAGTGGAGTATTAGACTCCTGGGACTGGTGTGGGTCACATGGCTGTATAAAATACTGAGGTTTTGATTAGACCAGTCCAATTACTCAACACCTGTCATGGGCCAGTGTTTCCCACCTGCTGCCACAAAGGGGAGAAACTGAGCTGACAGCACACCAGCAGTGTCTACTTTCATCATAATTTATTCTTTACCTTCCAAATGTACTTTTAGAAATAAAAAGTAAGAGAGGTGAGGGTTAGAAACATAAGGCTCATTGGTTTTGCCTGCTTTATACTAGCCTGTATAGTTGTGTTTTCTATCAATTATTATAATGGTTTAGGCAATTTTGTTTCAACAACAGCTCTCTATAATTAGGTAATTCTCCAGCAGATTAAGAACTAGTTCGACACACAGTGATCATGCAGATTGACACAAAGAACATTCAATATTTACGCTGATGGAGAGTGCTGCCCACTGGTGGCAAAGTTAGAAACTAAAAAAAAAAGAACAATCCCATGCCTGTGTCCTTCCACCCCACCCAACAAAGGATACAAAGGCCGGGCTTCCTCCCTACCTAACTTGAAGGGTGAATCAAGAGGGACATCAATCATTATAGGTGTTGTAGTACTTGTGATTATCTTTGGACTGTCATGCCACATGTGAAGTTTGGCTTTTTTTGTTTTTGTTTTTGCATTTATTAGATCTAAACATGTGTGATTTATTAAATAATTTGGACATTGTTTCCACATGAATATGTAAACAACGTAAACACTTTATTTGGTGTTCTCTTGTGTTTCCACTTCAGTACTGAACTTGTCATATTTTATATAAGTGACAATTCCGCTGGGTGAATATAAACAGATCAATCTTTATCTTTTTAGAACAGAAAAAAAACAGGCTGCTGATAAAAGTTTTTTGTTTGCTTCAGAGGTTTTAACTGAAATGAACACGAAAAACAAACCATGACCCAGATCAGCAGCTTTCTTGGCACCCAACCCACAGCAAGGAAAGCTGTTGACTTAATACAAGGGGACAGGATTTAACTCTTTACATGTCACAGTTTGGACTGAGTCAACAGCTTTCCTCTGCACACTTTGACACCAAGGAAAGCTGTTGACCTGGACTATTATGTTCTGTTGAAGTGTGGGCATACTGCTACATGAATGAAAGATCTTTTTACATGGAACATAAATTTAACACCCTATTGTAATTCAGAGCAGTTCATTTTAAGTAGTTTGACTTTAGTTGCAGGTGGCGCTGAAAGAGTTGAAGCGATGATTGGCTCAAACTTGTCTCTTTTTACCCTTGTGTAGCTAACACTGCTAGTGATGTGATAATCATCAAATGTTGACTACCAATCAGGGATATTTATGTCTCATGTGAGTGAACCCACATGGAATGTGTACATTGTTGTGGATACTTCATGATTAGTAGAGTACATGTATTGTGGTTACCATATTATGGTGTGCGTATTAAGATCATAAAGATTTACATTTTGTATCTAGTAAAGGAAATACCCTTATGAATTAATTTGCATAGATTATGATAAAATATGATTATAGATTACTCACTTAGATTTTTTGAAAAAATAGAATAAATGTTATATAAATTAGTCACTTAGACTTTGAAACAAAATGTGCTTACAATTCATCTGCATAGATGTTGACATTTCAGACTGTGTCTTCAACAGTTTCTTTGTCTGTTTTCAGACTTTGCCTATGACAAGTCCTTGGGAGAGCGTCGTGGTAGTGTACCGGTAGTGTCCTGCTCCGCCCTGTCGGGCGATAGCATGGACAGTCCCTCTACACCATCTAAACTTGCAGTAAGTCCACCTTCTGACTTTTTATGCTTCATTTATATGGTTTCTGGGAAATCCAGGTGAAGCAGTGCCTAAATGGATTACATGCACAGTGAAAACTCGTTATAATGACACCACCTGTTCCCTACGAAATGTGTCTGATATCTGAGTATATCAGATGAATGAATCAAATAACAAAAGAAAATGAACTTTTTCCCCATGAAATTATATGTCATTCTATTTAATATGATGGATATTTGAGCACCATGATAATGAGGTTTCACTGTATCCGCTCTATATTATCCCTGAATTAGCAGTACCTGCCTGTTCTCATGGGTGTGTAATTGCCATCTTTTGTTGGAATTGTAACTCATTTGTGAGCACGTTCTCTCTTCCCTATCAGCTGATCGGTGAAAAATTGTCAGGAAATGTAACTGTGTTCCGTAATACATTATGAGCCATTAGCAGCTGATACATGCCAATGACAGCAACTGAATTATGGCTGGAAATAGTCGATGACTGTGTCATAATAGCTGTGATTATGGGTTTTACCATTCAAACAAAGAGTTCTTCTGTTGTAGTGGAAATATGGGGCTTATATATATAAACAATATCGTCAACACACGCAGTGTGTATGTAATTGCTTGTAATTGTCTACTTCTGTTGTTGCATCAGATGGGGGGGGGGGCGGGTTTCCATTTTGCCTGACAAATACATGTATGCAATGTTTTTCAATGGAAAAGAAAAATTGAATGTCTTGTGATTCTCCCTTTTGGGGCATGACTGTAAAACGGCCTAATTTCTGAAGTAAAATCCAAGAGGTTATAAGGATCCCCATACGAAAGGGAAGCAGATGTCATGTTTTTGCAGTCCGTGAGTTAACTCTGATTCCTGTTGACATGATGACAGTGCAGCTGCAGTTTCTACTCATTTTGCGTGCGTTTGTTTTTGTCACTTACCTTATGTGTTTGGGAATGTAAAGCCCCAAAATGAGTGGTTACAGTTCAAGTTTCTTTGTTGGGTCGTGCCTCAGGTATGGTTCACAAAGATAACTCTTTGGTGCTGATCAGGACACAAGTTGTGCCTGGATTGTTATAATGATTCCAGTTTCCAATTCCTTGTAAAAGGACCTGCAGTTCATTGGGGGGGAAGGGGATAATGTGATCAAGGAAAGACATTAACCCAGCTTACTTGGAAAAGATAGTAACTTCGTTTACTATTTATCACCGAAAGGTTCATAGTAATTTGTTGCCCAGATATTAAGTGGGAAAAAAAAAAAGCGAAAACAAAAAAACAAAGAAGTTCTGCTAAATGTTTATTAACTCATTCCATACTATGGTATCAGGCCTTGGGCAGTGCCAGAACCACTGACTTTAGATTATAGGCATGTTTTTACTTGAATGAAAGCTATTTTCATGAAAAATGCAAGGGCAGCTGCAGCATGACTTGCTTGGCAGTGCCAGAACCACTGGCTTTAGATTATAGGCATGTTTTTGCTTGAATGAAAGCTATTTTCATGAAAAATTTGAATATGCAATTGTCTTAATCTAGATAAAAATACGGAAAAATCAGGGACTGGTATGGAATGAGTTAATATATCTATACTAGTTATTGTTGTTGCACAGAAGTAGCGAGTTAAGAAACTGTCTGGTGTGCGTCAGGGACCGTGACACAAACAGAAAGTGGTAGTGGTCCACTGTAACTCTTGTACCATGCACCAATGTGGCTAAAATTGAGTTGAAACTTGTGTGGAAACTTGAGTATGTATTGGTAGGAGATGGAGTTGTACAGCAAATAGTTAAATGCATTATCCATGTCATGATGTGTTTATTCCCTAATTAACTAATGGGCAACAATAGACGCTCATCCAGATGGCAAGGAAGTGTCAATATCCATGTCAGCTGGGGGGAAAAAAAACAACACAACAAAGCAAAAAAAAACTTGATTGCATGAAATTGTGCACTGAACTATATAATAATGACTCTTTCCAGTGAATACAATCTTGGTTGACCTGTTTGTGACTTTGATGGTGAAATATAAGTTGTATGATCAGACAAATCAATTTGTGAATATTGTATCTATGACAGAATTAACCCCCGGGGGCAGCACTGAGGGTTTGGTTTGTTGGACAATGGAACACAATAGATGATTTGGCATGTAGGAAATTGCATCAGATTATTCCCTTCCTGTTCAGATTACCAAATAATGCCCTGATATAAACTGTTCCTGTGTTAGTATTTCTATTTAAATTCATCAGTGGAAAGCATTTTTGGTGGAAACTGCACATTTTGGCAGCAATATTCTGACCATGTTCTGGATTCGTGGACCAAAAAAGTAAAACCTGTTTCAATCATACAGTGTAGTGATGTTTGTGGAACCTGGTTCAATCATACAGTGTAGGTTGTGGAGCCTGGTTCAATCATACACTGTAGGTTGTGGAGCCTGGTTCAATCATACACTGTAGGTTGTGGAGCCTGGTTCAATCGTACACTGTAGGTTGTAGAGCCTGGTTCAGTCATACAGTGATGTTTGTAGAGCGTGGTTCAATCATACACTGTAGGTTGTGGAGCCTGGTTCAGTTATATTTTAAATTGGTGATTGTGACACATGGTTAAATGACATGCCACAGTCACCACTACAGTATCATTAAACAACAAAAACAAAACTCCCAACAACTGTGTAATAGCTTAGGTTCTCACCAAAATATAAAGAATCTCTTACTGTTCAAGTTGAACAGGTCTCTAAGACCCAAATGACTGAGTGGCCTCATCACAATGCTGCAAGATTTAGGCCAAAGGTGAAAAGCAGCATCATGCCTCTAGTTATCTGAGCCAGCCTTGGATCCCAAGAGACCTCTGTATCTCTGGGTTAAGAAGCCCATGATGTGATATCCCCATCTATATATTAACACGCAGTGTTGTAAAGAAAAACTCCGGTTCACTCCATATACATCAGTTGTATCACTGCCTACTCCCCGAGCATGTTTTTTTTTCTTGGTTTTTCGTGTGACTGCTCAGACAGCTTAATTTACCTTTCAAACTTTTGAATGGAGCAGTCGCTTCATTGCAAGGTGGGGGCCATTATTCTGATGACAACTTAAAGATTTCAAGTTTGAAATACTCCCAGTATTCAATGAAGTCAATATATGATTAACAGTAACAGCATATCTTCTTGGCACACATACTGATTTGCTTACAGCCCCCCCCACCCCCACCCCCACCCCCATATCATCACAGATAGAGGCGTCAATCCAATTTAAATTTTTAGGTTTGTGCTGTAGGTGCATCCAATGAAAGGAAAGTGAAAGATGTAAAATTTGAATTTAGGTTGATTAAGCATATCTTAACTTGCTAGGTTAGCGCTAGGATTTTAAAATTAGTAGCCAAAATTTCAATTTTTCTAGGAAAGACCTACACAGACTTGAAATCTGTTAAATTTCTGTACGAAAATAAAGAATTTTGGGGAAATTTTAGTAGACATTTGCTACTTTTAATAGCCATTTTGAAGTTTTAGTAGCAATTGGCTATTTTGGCTACTGCTAGCGTTAACCTAGACTTTTAGTTGTTGAATATCTTCAAATGCATTGCAGACAGAGTTATCAACAGGAACATCAATTCAGTGGTTTCTTTTCAAAAGATTGTTGTCAAGATACATTTGATTATGATGGAACAAACTTTTTGAAACATTTTAATTTTTGTTATCTTTCAGTGCACGGCAGATTTACTGTAGAGCAAATTTATCTTTTAGTTCAATTTGTTTTTTTTTTTGTGTTAAAATAGCTAAAAAACATTGAAGCAGACCACGTTTATGCCCCCGCTGGTTTTGACTGCCATACAGGAGGAAATGGTTAACATTAGCTGCTTGTCTTTTCTGTACTCTGGTATTTCATCAATTTTATAGTATTTCATTAGTACTGGTGCTCATTCTTGTGTGAATTTTGATGCAATATTAATGTGTGGAAGGTTGAGTAATAGATAGGTCTATAAGCATGTGTTATGTAACTGGGTAGGCGTAAAGATGTTCATTATGCAACAGAGATCTGTCTTGTCTTATATTGCAGCACGTACGCTGCTTTGGTCAATTTCTGCTAGAAAAATTGAAGGAATTCAACTTTGGAATTTATTTAAAAAGAAGAAAAATTCAGATCTAAACAATATGAATACATGTAGGTTGAATATGTGAGAAATAAAATCAAATTCTGATTTTTAGGACGAAAGTTTTTAACTTTTATATGTGGCAAAATGCACACTGTTTCCAGGACAGAGTACACTGTTTCTAGAACAGTGGGCACTGTTTCTAGAACAGTGTGCAGATCAGTACGCACATCATTATTTTAGGCATATCAAGTCACAGTAGGAGACTTTTAGAAACACATAAAAAACACATTTTGGTTAAAAAATACCTGTTTTTAAAAGACAAATAATTCACTTAGATAAAAATTATAATCCCAGCAGGCTTGCCATTATTTTATCAAGTTTTATTCTATCAATACCATGTGGACCCTTTGATCTTGCTAATTATAAGTCAATGCCCCCAGTTGCCCAGTCACTCTTGAGATTAGAATGCCTGAAAGAATCAAATCAGCTTCATCGAAAAAATGTGAATCAACCACCTTTGTGTAGTTTCCATCAAAATATCAGATGTTAGAATAGCAGGTTAAATTGTCATAGAGAAAATAGCAACCACAAAAATGTCCTTGTTGTGGAAAATGCTCCTTTACTCACACAGAATTCCATAAAAGGCACCGGATGAGAATTTTGATCAAAAACAAACAAATAAACAAAGTAAGATACAAAAAAAAGAAAAACAAACAAACAGAAAAAAAAAAACAAAGAAAGCAAAACAAAAAACGTAACAAACAAAAATTGCTTCTTCATGAGTGAAGTGACAGGCATGTCCATCAGACTTTTTTTTCTCTGCATGCATGAAATATTGAAAAATTTTAATTTTGTGCAAACCTTGATCCACATGAATGGGATCCCAAACACTATGCTAGGGTACTACTGAAGGTTGATAATGATGATAATTTGGATGTGACCATGTTTTTCAAGTTGTATAGACTATAGGTTTGGGTTGATGAATTACCTTACTGTTTAAAAATTTCCATGTGTTATATACAGAGCTCGCTCTGCTCCCCATCACCGTTTGAAATCAGTTTATAGAAAATACCAACATCCACCTCCAACAAGAGAGTACTGGGCAATTTAGCATTAGGGGGCGCCTGTGTGGTCAGATTGCCTGCTGTAATCCCTGTCTCTGTAGTTTTACACCGACACTGAATGATGTGCATGTTCTATAAAAATATTGCACTTCGATGCAAACTGTCACCATTTACTGTACTGGAGGTGTATATTAGGCATTTACACATAAATGCATACAAATTTTTGTCTTGTGTACCAACTTCAGCGATCCAGTATAATTTTAGAAACTAATGTAGGGTCAGCTAATTTACATAAGAATCCATCATTGCATTTGTATGATGCAACACTTCGCTGCTGATGCAGAATAAGTGAATTACATGTGGAATCTGTTCCAACGGGGACATAGGAGATGAACTTTTTAGTCCCAGCTAACAACTGATGTTGTCTCGTGAGTGCTACGAGGGGCCTCAAGGGCCCCTGATGTACCTAATGAAAGTGATATCACCAGCATCATACATCATGTTCACCTGCTTAATTGACACCCGGTGCTAACATTTTGTTTTCAGTCCAGCTTTCTCTTAGTATCACATTCTTACATTTGTTTGGTATTGAAGCATATTAAAGTGCCAAAAATTTTTGTTCAAAAGTATTTAGATGGAATTTGATGTGTACAGAGTTGAGATATGTGGAACTTGGGTCAAAAAGTTTCCCTTGAAGACTGAATGACAGAAGAGAAAAATGTCTATTTAGATATTTTGGCATGTAGGCAAGCTAAGGGCATCTTTTATAGTAAACAACAAAAAAAAATGCAGGCCTTTCATATCGTAATACTTGTATGAAAGTCCAAAGAGGTGACCATACACCGAGATGATTGTCTCATTATACAGTGAGCTTTTTGGAAACGTCACAAGTAAGCCTATAGTTCTTGACCCTTACAACTGCCACAGGACAAGGTTTAAACCATAGGGACCTAAAGCATATGTATTGGCATGCAATGTTTTTCCTAGTAAAGAATATATAGTATATAGTGTCATAAATGTTGTCTGAATGTTTTTGTTTTTGTTTTTCTTTAAGAAATGATATAGGCAATCCATCAATAACTTTCCTTGGTGCTGTCTGGGTGTTTTTGATGCCTGACGAAATCTGTTGACTGGTCCCTAGAGAGTTACGTGTTAGGTGTTAGTGATGGGGACGAGAGCAGTCATAGATGTGTTTTTTCACCTGGAATTCTTGATCATGTATCTGTGCTTGATTTTGGTGCCTCTCAGACCATCATAATGTCCATGTTGACATATCTACATGTATCGGTCTGTGTGCACACCAGCAGTGATTTTGCCAAAAAACCACATCTGAGATAACGACTTTCCCTGGCTATGTTTGTGGCCACAGCAGGGTCCTTTTGGTTTTGATGGAAACTCGTTGACCTGCAGGGCTGTCCGGGCAGACCAAGCTGCTGATTTGTTGACGACTCACGGCCAAATATTACATCAATTTGTCATCGAAGAAAACAGATGACATTCCTTTAGAAGCAGGGGCAAAAGAGTTCTATGACTTGAAGTCGTCTGCTGAACAGACAGTCCCCATGTTTTTTCCATGCTGCTTGGGTCTGCCCTTTGACTCCGTGATCACTGTTGAGTGCTGAAAAAGTGATTCAGTCAGTCAGTGGTCTACTTTGGTTACCATAGCAACCGACTGCAGTGCAACAGGGCACACCACTGCCAAGGACTGAGATGATAATGATCAACCTCCTGATTGGTTCATCAGTCCATGAGCAGCGGTGGCAGTGTGCTTTTTTGTCAGATGCACTATAAATAAAGCAACTTTATAGTGGTGGGGCGGACCCCAATGCAGTGGAGATAATGAGGAGTTTGGTCTGCTTTGGAGGCAACACTCCAAGAAGGAATTTGCCCCATTTGGCTGTCTGTCTATCCACCAGTCCACTGGCCAAGCATTGCAAGGTCACCTCCCATAATGGAAACATTCCCATCTGGGGTGTCTCAGGATTCCATTTAAGCTGGCAAAGTGCTGAGAAAAAATTTGGGCCCAAAAAGCTAAAATGACTTGAAAAAGACCAGATTTCCGTAACTTTGTCTTATGAGCTATCAATCAAGCTTCCCATAAAACGACTTCTGTTTAACTCTTGTGGTACAACTGTGGTAAAGCCTTCAGTCAGGCTTTTGCATCACCCGAAAGTCATGGTGCAGCTGCCATTAGAGGAGCTGCAGCATGACATGCTGCTGATGCAAATACCAAGGACCTTGAAACTAGGCAGGCATGCTGTTACTTCAAGGAAAAGTCATATTAGGAATTACAATGTACAATTCCCGCAACGATTCTGGCCACAAATTTATGGGCGAAATGTCCTCAGTATGGAGGAAAGAGTTAAGAGTGTACTTTTAAAAGCCTGGGTGTCTGCAAAGTGCCACATACTTGATGCATGTAAATGGCAGACTGATAGCTGGAACACTTTGCTTCCAGTGGTGTGGTGTGCCGTCTATAGCAATGACATTCTGTGCTGTGTTAATACGATACTGTTCTATTGACCGTATTCAAATGAGGACTCCCACTCTCTGGCCGCTCTCAGCCAATTTATTCCAGAGGTGGCTGCATAGCTTCGTAGCCTCCTGCAGGTCTAGGTTATGAAGCAAAGATTAGACAAGCATTGTACAGAGAGACGATAACACACGGCACACGAAGCCATGGACGGCTGCTGGCCACAATGGTCACACGCAGAATTGTGGCTTTGAAAACATTACCTGCATTGAACTGAACTGAACCCTACTGAAAGGACATACCTACCTGTGCTCTGAGTGGGACAAATACTGAAAACCGGATCAAAGGACATACCTGTCTGTACTCTGAGTAGGACAAATACTGAAAACCGGCTCAAAGGACATACCTACCTGTACTCTGAGTGGGACAAATACTGAAAACTGGATCAAAGGACATACCTGTCTGTACTCTGAGTAGGACAAATACTGAAAACCGGCTCAAAGGACATACCTACCTGTGCTCTGAGTGGGACAAATACTGAAAACCTGTGCTCTGAGTAGGACAAATACTGAAAACTGGCTCAAAGGACATACCTACCTGTGCTCTGAGTAGGACAAGTACTGAAAACCTGCTCAAAGGAGATACCTGTCTGTGGTCTAAATGGGACAATTATGGAGATATGTTTCAACCAAGAAGCTTTTATCAGAAATGTTATAAAAATGATCAGCTGGACATGAAACCGTAAAGAACAATGTGGACATAAAAATGACAGGTACAGTAAAGTCACACATTTCAAGGTTATTGTTGACTTGGTTGCTGCCATCCAAACTGTTGCTCTGCTTGTAATGTATGATGAAACATTGAAGGATGTGACTGCTGGATTACAGAAGGAGACTTAACCCATACCATGGAATTGTTGTCCAACTTTATCTTAGTGAAAAACCCTGATGAGGAAAGTTGTTATAAGATTTCCCAGTCATTAAGGAGCCTGCATCCAGTGTCTACATTTGTAGAAGGAACATGTTAAATGGGACAAAGGTTGGTTGCACATATTAACAAGCAGTGTATATAATGACCCTCGGCACACACATAAAGTGCCGGAAGGTATTGTCGTCCCCTGCATCATCCGTCCGTCTTGTCTACGTTATCGCGATATATCAAAAAAATATTCACCATAGCTGTACCAAATTTTTGTCACAGAAGGACCTTATGATGGACCAGGTTCCTATTGAAAACCAGCTACCTCTGATTATTTTTAAACTTTTTATGAAACTTTTCATATATTTATTTGAAGGCTGTTTGAGTGACACCAACCCTGACGAAGTTACCGTGATATCTCAAAAAATATTGACCGCAGCTTTAATGAATTTTTGTGAGAGATGCATCTCATGATGGACCAGTTTCTATTTAAAACCAGCTTCCTCTTTATATTTATAAACTTTGTATGAAACTTTAAACTATTTGTCTTCAAGGCGGTCTGAGTGCTGCACAAGGGGCTAATGTTACCATAATATCTCAACAAAGATCCAACGCAGCTTCAATTTTTTTTCAAAGATGCACATTATAGTGGACCACATTCCTATTGAAAACCAGCTTTGTCTTAGTATTTTTAAACCTGCTACTTTTGATTTATGTATTTGATGGGCCTCTGAGTGATGCACAGTACAGTGGTCTGCGTCACCAGAACCTGTCACAAGCACACGTCCAAAAGTTCTCTTTCATTTCATAGACAACAATATGGAAATTGTATATCAAGTATTCTGCTGGGAAGTTTAAAAAAAAAACATAAATGCAGAATTGAGGAAAAAAGATTGTGGGCGATCAGGATAATCCATTTTCTGAATGCTATTTTTAAGACATGCACTGGCATGCTTTTAGAAACTTTTGTTCAGAAAATGTCACCGATTTTAGAGCATCCAAATTTGCAGTCTCTTCATTTCCTGAGGATTGTGGGTGTCATTGAATTATGTAAATAGGACAAATGGTGTGGCATGCTTTGTTATATAGAGATGGGCATCCTTGTAGGGGAATATTGTCACAGGTACAATATTTTTAGTGTAGACGAGGCTGTCACAATAGTACAACAAGGTTACTAGTATTTGCGCTGTAAATGTGTAAGGACAACGTTTGACCTTCAGGCCTGCCACATTGAGAGCATTACTGACCATGTCATCTTTTTGTGTACATATTGGTCTTGGTGACATGAGCTAAAGACATTTAGAGAGACGCTATTTTTAGCTATGCTGACCTGTGGTCATAGAGCTAAAATGATCGCTCATGTCTGTCCGTCTGTCCTTTAACATTTGCTTGTGAACCTGATACAATCCACAGTTTTGAAATAAGCCACACACAACTTTCAGGACCTATTGGGTAGATGAAAATCTGCCCCCTCAGCAATAATGGAGGAGGACTGGCCCCCAGCAATGATGGAGGAGGACTGGCCCCCCTGCAATGATGGAGGAGGACTGGCCCCCAACAATGATGGAGGAGGACTGGCCCCCCTGCAATGATGGAGGAGGACTGGACCCCAGCAATGATGGAGGAGGACTAGCCCCCTGCAATGATGGAGGAGGACTGGCCCCTCAGCAATAATGGAGGAGGACTGGCCCCCTGCAATGATGGAGGAGGACTGGCCCCTCAGCAATAATGGAGGAGGACTGGACCCCAGCAATGATGGAGGAGGACTAGCCCCCTGCAATGATGGAGGAGGACTGGCCCCTCAGCAATAATGGAGGAGGACTGGCCCCCTGCAATGATGGAGGAGGACTGGCCCCTCAGCAATAATGGAGGAGGACTGGCCCCCAGCAATGATGGAGGAGGACTGGCCCCCAGCAATGATGGAGGAGGACTGGCCCCCCCAGCAATGATGGAGGAGGCTGGCCCCTAGCAGTTCTGGAGGAAGACTGGCCCTCCCAGCAATGATGGAGGAGGACTGTCCCTCCTCCCCCCATCAGTGATGAAGCATGACTGGCCCCCAACAATAATGGAGGAGGACTGGCCCCCAGCAATGATGGAGCTGGAGTGGCCCCCAGCAATGACTGAGAAAGAACTGGTTGGAGCAGGACTTGCCACCATCTTTCAAAATGCTTTGTCCCAATTTATGGGAGAGAATTTTAAGTGGTTGACAATGAAGCAATTTTTACAAAGGTTTTCCCTTTCATCTTCAGATGGTAATGTCAATACAATTAATTTTGAGGTCATCATTTCATTTCAAAAATGTAACCTGCATGCATGTCTCGGAAGGATTGAATGTAGATCAATGTCTTTTGAGCAAACAAAGCAAAGCAAAATGTACAATTACCATATTATACCTGATAAGCGACCAGTGACCATCCCAGACTAGCTCTAATGAAGGGAAAGATTGAAGGAAATGAGTGGGATGGACAGTGATTGATAGGCCCAGTAATGTGCAAATGATGGCGATCAATCATGGAGGGGATACACTTAATGGGAGGAATTTTAATTATGTGCACAGATATGAGGGAACTATAGGTTCCCCAGGGGTGACTGGTCACCTCAGAGATTTCCGTGTATGGAAATTGAGATTGATGGATTATGTTTCATTGTCTCTGTGCAAAGGTGGCTGGTGAATCATGGGGGAGGCAAGGTGTGAAATTCTGATGTAGATAAATTTGTTTGCGGGGGAAAAAAATTTAAGGATGAACCAGTCATTATTGAAGATGACTTTTTTTGTGGAATTCTCTTTTCAAAATGAAGGTGTAGCCTCTGCCAACATAAGAATGAGTGAGCTACACCCATAGATATGATGAACTGGGTGTAGTAACACTTGATAAATTTACCTGTACAATTTTGCAAACACACACCACACACACTCACAGAGTGTAGAATGACAGGAATCAAAGAGGTTTATTTTCATCTGTAAAAGGTCGATGATATCCCAAATTGTTTACACACTGAAGCTTGTTGACGTGAGTCTATCACATCTGAGGGTTTAATGCAGCAGTGGAAATGTCCATAAGTCAATGACATTGGAGACTACATTGTATAGTGTTAAATATAATGAGACTGTGAGCACTGGGATATTAAAGTCAGATTTATGTCCCCACCTGGTCACATTAATCAAATCACAAGAGAAAGAAAAATAACTTCTGTGGATTCCTTTGATGACTCACAATTGACAAATGTGAAATCCCGAGTTATTTCAGTCTTGGTTTTCTTTGTTTGGGGATGGGGACAGACACAACAAAGGGTCTGATAAAGTTTCAGAACCTGCAATTGAGATGATTCTCCTTTATTGATTCACAGCTTCCTCCACTCAGACAGTGGACATATATCATGTGCCATAATTGTCTGCTCAGTTGTTTACCAAAAGAAGTTCTTGGAAATCTCCTGGCCCAATTTTATTTAGGATTTAAACCAAGGTTTCTCAGAGAAATGATTTTACTTTGCTAGAAGATGGTTGTTCCAGGCAATTTTGAATGGTCGTCTCAGAAATGAAATGACTGGATCAGAGAAAGTCATGGAATGTGTCCTTGCAGCTGGAGGGAGCATTCATTATTGATGATTTAGCCAGGTCAGGCAGAAGATGGGATTCTGGAAACCCTTTGAGTGTGCTGCCTTGTGGAAAGTACAGTCCCACAATAGAACTCTCAAAGCAGGACCAATCCTATACTTAGAAAGAGAGAGAGAGAGAGAGAGAGAGAGAGAGAGAGAGAGAGAGAGAGAGAGAGAGAGAGAGAGAGAGAGAGAGAGAGAGAGAGAGAGAGAGAGAGAGAGAGAGAGAGAGAGAGAGAGAGAGAGAGAGAGAGAGAGAGAGAGAGAGAGAGAGAGAGAGAGAGAGAGAGAGAGAGAGAGAGAGAGAGAGAGAGAGAGAGAGAGAGAGAGAGAGAGAGAGATTAACTTGCATTCTTAATTTTATGGCACTATTGTTTTTTTGGAAAGTGCACTTATGTCTTTCAGTTTTTAGCTTCTACGAGAAAGAGACAATTAACATCAAAGTAAGTCCCAAGTTAAACTAGAAACAAAAATTTGCTTCACAGCAAATCTGTGTGTCTTCAGAACTTGAATAAATTAAAATGCTGCAACCGTTGTTCACTCTTCATAGGTTGTGCCTGTAACCAATTGAAGATTCAGTGTCATCTCTTTCTATCTTATTTTTGAAGGTGTTCAAATGTTTCAAATTTTTTAAATTGTCCCAAATACCATAAAGTAAAATTCTGCTATTTTATTCACTCTTCATTTGATATCCTGTATATCACAAATCTATGGATGGAACTTGGAACAGCATCTCAGGCTTGGGTCCATGCTTCTGCTGCTGGGGGCAATATTTAGTGCTGCTGACAAGCTCCAATTTCACACTATTTACAATCACTCTTGGCAACTTTGAGATTTGCCGATGACCCTGATAGTGACCTCTGATGTGGGCGTTAACTTTTAACCATGACATTGACCTCAGACCTTGATGTTGGCTTCCTACCATGATAGTGACCTCTGGTCTTAGTATTGACCTTTGACCTTGGTATTAACCTGACCTTGACAGTGGCCTCTGACATTGAGAGTGGCCAATAACATTGACTTTGACCTCTTTGATCTTGACAATTTAACCCTGATATTGACCTCTGACCTTGATCTTAGACCTTGATATTGACCTTTGGCCTTATGTCAGTGCATATTCCCTCTGTGCATCTTAATGGGATATCACACAGTGCAACATACAGTTTTAATTACCCCTAATTTGCATAATTTTCAACCTGTCAAGTTTTTTGAGCGAAATGCTGAACTCCATTATTGGTGCTATACCCCTGCGAAATTCGAAGTTTCTGGGTTGAGTTATGTGTGGATATCAAGTGAAAATAAATAAATAAATAAAGAACTTAACAAGAAACAGTGTGCATGTGTTCACACACACACTCACAAAAAGAAAGAAACAAAAGTAGAGGGTGACAATTAGTGAAGGTGCCCATTTATAACACTGCTGGTTAACATACACATCAGATTCATTGTCATCTTTGGACCATGAAAGATTCACAAATATGTTCTCCACCAAATTGCACAATAATTTATCAACGTCTCATACAATGAAGCATTTCATAACAGGCAAATTACTTGTGCATTTGAGAGCAGGGAACTTGACAACTAGAGTTTGTGTTGGGATCACAGGGTTTGTTGTTAGGCAGAAACAGTTCTCGAGGAATGTGGTAGGGTGTCTGGAGGTCAGATGAAGGGAGAAAATATGATATTACAGTTGATGTATGTGGCCTCCTATGTGGAAAGAAATGACATTATAGTTGATGTAAGTGGTCACTGTATTCATCAATCATAGACCGACCAGCTGAGGGCTAAGTGCCTGTAATTGGATCCTAATTCCCGGATCAGTACACCTGCAAGGAGATTAATTCAATTTCTGTTCTGTCTTTTATTTTACTGGTGTCTCACAATGCAAATTAATTTAAGTTTTGTGTCATCTTTTATTTTACTGGTAGCCGCAAATTGCAGATTAATTCAGCATTTTTTGTTGTGTCTTTTATTTTACTGCTGTCTCACAGTGCAGATTAATTCAAATTTTGTGTCATCTTTTATTTTACTGGTGCCACAAATTGCAGATTAATTCAGCATTTTTTTGCTTTGTCTTTTATTTTACTGGTTTCTCAAAACCCTTGAAAATTCGTTGTAGAAGAGCTCAGCAAGAGGTGTTGAAGGACTTGCACTTCATGTATACTTAGACTGCCAGTCCGTTATGTATTGCACAGTTGACTGGCTGGTGAGACTTGAGTCAACAGCTTTCCTTGGTGTGGATTGGGGGCTTGGAGCCTTGGTGGCCAGCCCATGGTGAGGACACTTGTTGACCTGGTGATTGTCTAACAATCATCGTGCGAGTTGCTTTCTGTTAAAAATAGATTCAAGCAAAACTTTGATGCAGGTGATATTTACTACCCAGCACTTTCGGCTGCTTTTGAGTGAAGTTAGATGCTTGACCTGGTCGAGGAAAAGTGAGGAAAATTTTATTGACAAGTACCGGTCAGCACTGACCTCGTTGTCCCATGTACAAACATATATTTAAACACATCAAGTGGATCAATGTGATGGTTCGGCACAGCCTGATAATACAGTGGTACCTGCCTTGAGAGACCCCTCTAATGAGAGACCGGATATCTTTTTAAGACCACTCTCTGAGAACAATGTGCTATCTTTTCCATGCTATTGTACCTCTAATGAAAGACCACCTGTTTTGAGAGACCACATTTTGACCCTCCCTTGGGGTGGTCTCTCAAGACAGGGACCACTGTATAAAAGAAGCTACTGAGAGTTATATATAAGATGTAGATGAGTAGTGACTCGTGACTATAGGTACACAGTACATCATATGTAAATACTGATATAATCTAGTGTCTGAAGATCCAAGAAGGATGATAACAATAAGTTACTACAGGTAATCACTACATAAGGTGCAGATACAAATATTAATGGTATAGACAATGAAGGGAATTAATACTTGAAAAGGCAACGCAGCACCAAGTAAAATATGCACCACATATTGATACAGACTGATAATAAAAGAATTTACCACCAGTGCCTGCTACATAATGTGTAGATACAAATATTTTGTCAACAGACAATAAAGGGATAAACAATAAAAAAAAAAAAAAAAGAAAGAAATGCTGGTACTTAAAAATAAAAGGTCAGCTCACAAAAGAATACAAAGGAGTTCCATTGTGTCAATTCAAAGCATATTGATTTTGTTCAAACTGGCAGTGAATGAGTTACTCCCTGGAGGGACAGTAAAAGTGGATGGGAATATAATTTCATGGATCACACCAGCAGAATGACAGCCGATGCAGTTGCTATTTCCTCAATTGAAGTCCAGGGCCACGAAGACCAGCAGCCCACATGTGATAGTGCCTTCCTCCAATCACAGGTGGCAGCACCTGCCATTCTCTATAAATATTTGATGGGCACATTTTGTAAATGGTGGGTCCCAGTAATGGCTCAGCCAGTCCTTGAAATTAATGACAGAAAGGCCTAAGTGAGCAGGGTTTTCTCAGGTGTAAAGCACACCAGAAGCAACGCAGGATGCATGTGCACAAAGTGTACAGGTTTTTTTTGATTCAGCTGAGGCTCCACAGTTAACAAATATATGTAAAAAATGTATTGGCAAAAATAATGTGCCTGGAAAATTATAAAAGAGCAGTTCACTTATGCACTTAGCCAACAGCAATGATCAGCATGAGTACATTAAATATTTTATTAGCTTTTCATCATTGATTCATGTAAAATCCTTTTATTCATCATGAGAGAGAGAGAGAGAGAGAGAGAGAGAGAGAGGAGAGAGAGAGAGAGAGAGAGAGAGAGAGAGAGAGAGAGAGAGAGAGAGAGAGAGAGAGAGAGAGAGAGAGAGAGAGAGAGAGAGAGAGAGAGAGAGAGAGAGAGAGAGAGAGAGAGAGAGAGAGAGAGAGAGAGAGAGAGAGAGAGAGAGAGAGAGTTACATCATGTATAATGCATTAGTCACTGCATTTTCAATAAATGTGTTGGAACTTTTCCACTCAGCCTCAAGTTTGCCAGGACTCAAGACTTTTCAACTTTTGTAGAAGTTGGCAGATACAGTAAAAGTTAACCTCAAGGCACACAGGTCCATCCCTCATCAGGCCATTCTCGATGCACCATGGCTGTACCCTTAGAAGAGGGCTGACCCTACCCATTAACCCTTGGATTGCTAGTAACATCACGCTTCCCTGAATAACAGTGAGACCTCGTTATAAAGACACTCAGGTATCCGACATATTCAATTAACAACATACGTTTTGAAGCACTTAAAGTCAGATTCCTTTGTTATGTAACTCATTTATCTGACATATTCAGATATTGGACACATTTTTCAGGGAACAAATGGTGTCATTATAGTGGGGTTTGACTGTATTACAATGGTTTCGCCCTTAATTTCACACTTGCTTGAACTACTACAATGATTACGCCCTCAAATTCCTGGTGAAAAAACCTTTGATTGAAGTGCCAGCATGCCACGTCTAAATTTGATGATTTCAGAAAAAGTAAATGGCATAAGTCAGCGGCTTTCCTTGGTATGCCAAAGAAAGCTGTTGACTTAGTCAACAAAGCAAGGCTGTCATGGTTAATTCTGTGTGCAGAAATTTCAGAATTTATGAATAAATACTTGATCTGTAAAAGAGATACAAATGTGGAAAGACTGGGAAGGTTGCTTGACAGATATGATGGTAAATATCACCCTGGAGATTATGGGGGGGGGGGGACCATCAATTTTAACCCATACCCGACCAGGGCAATTGGTCTCCCTGGCTGGTTGCCATTTCTGACAGGTTACACTGTAGGCTGTTATCTAGTACCCCAGAATTCTGTGCTTTTGCTTTGTCCAGTCCCAAAATAGCTTGGTTATTGCCAGTGAGAGTTTCCTTGTCATGATTATGTACATGTTTACAGGAGGAATGCTTTATCAGTGGGCAGATTGAACCATTAACATCCAATAAGAGCTTGATTGACTACTCAGTCAGCTCATTTGCAAATCCCATTTGAAGGGGTCCACACAAGATTAAATTGCCAGATGCTGGTTGTGCAGTCCTCCTGGTGTATTGGTTGTTATCTTGTCAGGGTGACCCATGGGAGTATATAAGAGATCACACGGGGCTGTGAGTGAGTAACATGACAGGGTGCTTGAAGTGTGTGATAAATGTTGCCGTTTGTAGTTTATCAATCGATTGGAGATTTTACATGCAGGTGACAAGATAAGGCTAGGACTGAACTGCTGACAAATAAACTTTGTCTGTATGTGCATTCCTGGTGACTACCAAAGTGTCATAGCAACATGGCACTTCCTTACGGTCCGTTTTACCATCGTCCTGATTTTGTCTCATTCCAGAGTTTCTTCTCCAAGAAAACGTTCAAGAGTAACTTAAAGAGGACCAAGAGTGTCACAAAGTTAGATCGAAAGAGGACGACAGCCAGCGATGTTGAAGGGTAAGTTTGATGACTGTCCTGTTTGATTGGCTCAATCAAAGAACAACAGCGGCGTTTCTCTCCGGGAAGTTTGCTCGCACTGAATTGACAAACATGAGTTGGACAATGTGTATACACAAACCATCAGGTCATGACACAGATTCATCATAGACATCAAACAATATTGGCTAAGATTTCAAAATTGTGTTGCAAAAAAAAGTCCCAGTAAGTTGAGGCTGCGTTTTCTTTGACAGAGCCTTACTGATAAACACCAGGGGATTTCCGTTTAGGGGCAAGGCGACTAGCCAGCGGACAAGGAGATTGAGAAATGCGTGGTGTGAAGAAGAAGGTTTCTCTGTAAAAACACACCACCAGCCTGTGATCTCACTAACCATAGCTCTGTGCATTTTGAGATCAGAACACTAACCCTAGGAATGCCATGATGTACGATCGTACTGACGGGTTAATGTGCATGCAAGTTTGATGACAGCACAACTGTTTTTCCGTTTTGCTTATTAACAAACAACTGTGGTATTTATTATTATGTTTTCCATTTCTCAAAATTTGCCATGTTGTTTGGAAGGCCAGGAGGGATATGGTTCGTTCAGGGACACAAATAACTGACAGGAAACTATAGTTGGTAGTTCAAGCCAAGGGTAGACTTACCCCACAGTTACCCAGCCTCATAACCTATCCATTTGTCAGGAATGTGGCTCATAGTATCTCGGAAGAAAAAAAAATATATGCTAGATAAACTGTGGCCATACTTTCATTGTGCCTCGTCGATCACCTATATCCACAATGATTAGAAAAACCTTGAGTCTGTAACAGCTTAATATAACACTGAAGTAGAAAAATGGAAAAGAATTACATGCTAGATTGGTTCAGCAGTGACAAACTGGACAAATAAGTGTGAAAGGGCCCGACAAGGTAATTGCCAAATAACAGGTACACTTCCATTAATCCACCCCCCATAAATAAATAAATTTGAAAAAAAGTGGATGGCTTTATATTTAAGAAGGGTGATTGCTCCCCCCACCCTCCCCCTAGAATTTATGTTCAGGTCATGGACCAGATTGCAGTCTACAGACATCTATATGCAAGAGATCCCCATCACAAACTCTTTAAGCAAGAATTTGTAACTCCCAGAAACTGCATTTTTATGACACAGAAATCAATCTGCTGAAGATGCCATAAGAAAAGACTAAACGCTTTTAGAAATCAACCTAATGCGATTGATAATACCCAGATGGTGGATCTTGGAGGGGATGAAGTCTGAAGGCTAATTTGGTGTGTGGGGGAAAAAAAAAAGATTAATAAATGATAGTCTTGGCTTGAGCTCTCATGAGTCTTAAAATAACAGTAGTTAGGCTGCCAGATTTGGTTCAGTGTGTAGTCTTGCTTTAGTTTAGTTTTGATTGTGCGAAATGCTGTGGGGTGAGTTAAAATAGCGTGGTGTTCAGTGTGTAGAGATAGCTTGATAGACAGCAGTAACTGAGGCCAACACTCATCTGCCATCTACGGTAAGTGCACTCGATGTGTCCTCTTGTTATTTGGTTCACTTCTTGATTTTGATTTGTATTTCTGTGCTCAATATTGTTTATTAACTATATGTGTAATTTTGGTGTCTAAATTCAGTTGTATATCCCCTTTTCATGCTGTTTGTTGGAAATAACTAGTAATAAACTAGTTTTTCTGCTTAATGTCTCTAATGGCTTTATATAGAGAGAATAATTATAAAAATATAGCTCAGAAAAAAAGTGTGTAACACACGATTCAAAATCTCCATGGAAAAAAGGTGAAAGATACTTTACTTCAATTTTCAAATCGTGAGAAGAGTGTACATTTTTACCTTAAAATCAAGTTAGCTGATATATTCAAATTGTACATGTTGACTTGAGGATATATGATACATGAACGGGTCACAAATTTCCATTTTTTTGCGATATTTCTGTGTATGCGAAAAACATAAAATTTCCCATTGCCATATTAAAATTTTCTGACTTGTGAACGCAAAGAGTGAATTTTTGGCGAAATCTTAGATTCTCGGTCTCTGGGGTTCAGCATGACTTCTTGTTGGCATCATTTAACCTTCTAAGCCCCACCCACAGAGGTTTCAGTTCTACCTCAGCAAGTGAGGTAGAAACCTCTGTGGGTGGGGCTTAGAAGTGTGATTGGCAGTCTATGCTTTTGTGTCTCAGCAGACCCCATCAGCAATGAGCTGCCAGTCACAATGCCTTTTGACCTATCAAACTGCAGCAGGGAAGCCACACCCAAACACAAGTGTCACAGTAAGCAAAAGCAGTGTTGAGGTGTTATTTTTGGTCCAAAATATCTCTTAAACACACAAATAAAACTTTGAAGTTTAAAATGAAAGTCCAGAAGACTGGACCAGTAAGGGGTACACTGAGGTAGCAAAGGGTCACAAGAAACAAAGAGAATGTCAACCATGGAAGCCTCACTGAAGGAGGCATTTCCTGTGAAGGCTTTTTTTCCTTTCTTTCTTTTTTTTTTTTTTTTGTCTTGTTTTGTTTTGACATTAAGATTACACGTAAACTCTAAATCACAACTACTTCCTCAGTTTTTCTCAGAAAGACCTGAAATTTATTGCAGTCTCATTGTTTCAAGGTCAACTGAAAACTGGTCTCAGATTTTCATTATTTTGAGCAGATTTGTGGGAGAGCCATTTAAATATCAGGACAAATGATGTTTGAATGGGATGCTATCTCTTCAGTATCAAAGGCTCCTTACTCAAGAACAAAACAGATTAAAAATTGAGACCTAGGGGAATGTTTTTTGTACTAGATAAGGATATTTACTTGCTATTTCCAAAATACTACAGGATCAAGTCATAAATAAACAGGTAGATGTGACTTTTGTGTGAAACTTAGAGGACAATATTTTGTCAGTGTTGTGTTTACACAAAACCCTCTGCACATAATTGACAGTACCAAATATCGAATCCTTTCAGAAAATAATATTGTGTAGCACTTTTTATGATAATTTTTTGCCTGGTTCGGTGATTTGTGAACCTGTGTCATAAAATATCATATATCCTAAAACTAACATACCATGAAACTGATATGTGGTTGCCATGGCAACCATATCATTCTGTCTTTGCCACAAAAATAACATGCTATTTGCAAAATACATTATCCACACAAATTCTGTGAAATAAGAACTACACACTTACAGATATGGCAACTCAACATGGAAACTGTTGCTATGGTAACAATTTATGTCCAATTTTACAATGGTTTAACTGCCAGCAAATTGAAGTACATGTATATACTATTTGTATGCATATGTTGTTATTGTAACAAATAAAATTTGTCAAGTTAGTTGGAAAAATACTAGGAATTTGCAAAAGCAATCAAAATGTTGATCGTAATATTGTAGACGTCAAAAGCATTAAAATTTTAATTCAGGTTCAAACTTGCGACCCAAAATAATGGTCTTCACAGGTGTAAATTTTGCTACAGATATAACTGTTAATTTGCAACAATCAAGCTTATTTTAACTTTCTGTTTCTGTTAAGTTTCGTAGTCCAGTTGTCAGTTGATACCTGAAATTGTCTGCTCGAAAGCTGATGCACCAAGCCACGAAAAAGACAAGCTTTTTGGACTAAGTGAAGGGGATTTAAGCAAATTAAGAAATTATTTTATTTTTCTGAGGCCTCTAAGCTGTGAGTATAAATAGAGGGCAAATTGTAGCTTTGAGCTTATAAGATTGGTGGTGATCCTGTCGTCTGTCTGTCCATCCATCATCCATTTACAGTTTCATTTTTGTCTTCTCAAAAACTGTCAGTCAGATCCACTTACAAACTTAGTGGGGACGTACCTTGGGTAGGTCTGCAACAAGTTTGTTCAAGTGCTCAAAGTACTTTCACTTTTGGAATTGTTGGTAATTTTTGGGTTCTTTTTTTGACCAACTATTCACTTAAACTGCTCGGCCAATTTTTTTGAAATTGTACAGAGACACTTCTGGGGATCTTAATTTGTTCCACAGAAAAAATTGTATGTTTTCACTATTTTCAACTTGTCCAAAATCGTTACTCCAATTGTTTTGAAACTTGGTGGAAATGTAGCTTGTGATATGGTTACAAAGTTGCTCACTAGGTGGCGATACTTTGGATCCCTGAATTTCAATGAGTATTCCCAGGTCTGGTACCTGTCAGTTATGGCGTGCTGACCGTAATTCTTTCAACAGGTGGGGCTGCAAATATTTTTTGATTTTTGAATAATTTTTGTGGTTTTTACGTTTCTTGATTTTTACTTTTGAGCTTTTTTGAGGGTCTGTCATCCGTCGTCCGTCCGTCCGTCCGTCCGTCGTCCGTCCGTCGTCCGTCCGTCGTCCACAATTCACATTTTCGACTTCTTCTCAAAAACTGTCAGCCAGATTCACTTTAAACTTGGTGGAGATGTGCCTTGGGTGGGTCTCTACCAAGTTTGTTCAATTGGTCACGGTCCAGTGATTTTTGGATTTTTAATGAATTTTTACCTCAGCTGACTTGTCAGTCAGCTGAGGTTTTTTGAGGGTCTGTCGTCCGTCGTCCGTCCGTCCGTCCGTCCGTCGTCCGTCCGTCCGTCCGTCGTCCACAATTCACATTTTCGACTTCTTCTCCAAAACCGTCAGCCAGATTCACTTCAAACTTGGTGGAGATGTGCCTTGGGTGGGTCTCTACCAAGTTTGTTCAAATGGTCACGGTCCAGTGATTTTTGGATCTTAATGAATTTTTTTGTTCTTTTTTGGGTAAATCTTAAAAAATCTTCTTCTCCAAAACCGCTCACCCAATTGCTTTGATATCACAAAGGAACACTCCCTAGGACTCCTAGTTCTTAATTTGTTCACCAGGCGGCGCTGCGATTTTTTCCTAATTTTTTATGAATTTTTGTGTGTTATAGCTATTTTCGACTTCTTCTGCAGAACCATCACTCAGATTAAGCTGAAACATGGTGGATATGTTCCTTGTAGAAGGGTCAAACAAAGTTGTTCACTATGTGAGAATGCTGCAGATTCCTGATTTTAAACGATTTTTTCAATTCGGGTACTTATCGGTCAATGCAGCTTTCCTATTGATTACTATGGAAGTCAATGGGCATTCTAATGCTAATTCACATTTTCGACTTCTTCTCCAAAACCGTCATCCAGATTAATTTCAAACTTGGTGGCAATGTACCTTGGGTGGGTTTCTACCAATTTTGTTCACGTGGTCATGCTCCAGTGATTTTTGGATTTTTAATGAATTTTTTTTTTTTTTTTTTTGACAAATCTTGAAAAATCTTCTTCCCCGAAACTGCCTCCCCAAATGCTTTGATATCATACAGGAAGACATCTAGGGACTCCTTGTTGTTAATTTGTTCACCAGGTGGCGCTGCAATTTTTTTAAAATTAATTTTTTGTGTGGTTTTGCTATTTTTCACTTGTTCTCAGAACCATCCCTCAGATTAAGCTGAAATGTGATGGATATATTGTTGTGGAAGGGTCAAACAGTTGTTTACTAGGTGGCACTGCTTTGGATTCCTGATTTTTAAGGATTTTCAATTCGGGTACTTATCGTTCAATGCAGCTTTCCTATTGATTACTATGTAAGTCAATGGGCATTCTAATGCTAATTCACAGGACAACTGACACAAAATTTACTGTTTACTTGATAACTTGAGATCTGTTTTGAGTTAGCTACACATGTTAATTATTCTGTATGAAGGTCATGCTGAGACAGTACATGAATGACCTTGACCTCGTTTGAGGGGTCACAGTGCAACATACATGAATTTTTCTCTTCATTATAACTTGAGAATTACTTGAACTTTGATGTTGCACATGTAGGTGTTCTTGTATAAAGGTCAGACTTACTCAGAACATGGTGTCCTTGATCCTTTCCCAAGTTCATAGAGCTGCAAGTGTGATGAATGTCAAGATCAGCTGAGGCACAGGCTGTTCACACAGCCCTCTTGTTTTGTTCTTTTTGGGGTAAATCTTAAAAAATCTTCTTCTCCGAAACCGCTCACCCAATTGCTTTGATATCACACAGGAACACTCCCTGGGACTCGTAGTTCTTAATTTGTTCACCAGGTGGTGCTGCAATTTTTTCCTAATTTTTTATGAATTTTTGTGTGTTATAGCTATTTTCGACTTCTTCTCCAGAACCATCACTCAGATTAAGCTGAAACCTGGTGGATATGTTCCTTGTACAAGGGTCAAACAAAGTTGATCACTATGTGGGAATGCTGCGGATTCCTGATTTTTAACGATTTTTTCAATTCTGGTACTTGTCGGTCAATGCAGCTTTCCTATTGATTACTATGGAAGTCAATGGGCATTCTAATGCTAATTCACATTTTCTACTTCTTCACCAAAACCGTCATCCAGATTGACTTCAAACTTGGTGGGGATACACCTTGAGTGGATCTCTACCAAGTTGTTCAAATGGTCACGCTCCATTGATTTTTATATTTTTTTTGAATGCACCTTTACTATTGATTACCATGTAAGTCAATGGGCATTCTAATGCTAATTTACATTTTCGACTTCGTCTCCAAAACCATCGTCCAGATTTGCTTCAAACTTGGTGGCAATGTACCTTGGGTGGGTGTCTACCAGGTTTGTTCCAATGGTCATGTTCCAATGAATTTGGATTTTTTAATGATTTTTTTTCAAAAACCTCTACAAAAGTTTTAATAGGAAAGTTTAACATGGGAATTTCTTGTAATGGTCATAACTTTAATAATATTGACCAGATTTACTTCAAACTTGGTGGGGATGTGCCTTGGGTAGATCCCTATCAAGTGTGTTCAAATGGTCACGCTCTATTGATTTTTGGATTTTTTATGAATTTGTTTGTTCTTTTTTGGGGCAAACCTTCAAAATTCTTCTCCTCTGAAACCGCTCACCCAATTGCTTTGATATCGTTCATAGACACTCCCGGGGACACCTAGTTCCCAATTTGTTCACCAGGTGGTGCTGCAATTTTTTTTATGAATTTTTTGTATGGTTTTGCTATTTTTCACTTGTTTTCAGAACTGTCCCTCAGATTAAGCTGAAATGTGATGGATATGTTGTTGTGGAAGGGTCAAACAGTTGTTTAGTAGGTGGCACTGCTTTGGATTCCTGATTTTTAAGGATTTTCAATTACGGTACTTACCAGTCAGTGGAGCTTTCCTATCAATTACTATGTAAGTCAATGGGCATTCTAATGCTAATTCACAGGACAACTGACACGAAATTTACGGTTTATTTGATAACTTGAGATCTGTTTTGAGTTAGCTACACGTTAATTATTCTGTATGAAGGTCATGCTGAGACAGTACATGAATGACCTTGACCTCGTTTGTGGGGTCACAGTGCAACATACATGAATTTTACTCTTCATTATAACTTGAGAACTACTTGAACTTTGATGTTGTACATGTAAGTGTTCTTCTATAAAGGTCACACTTACTCAGAACATGATGTCCTTGATCCTTTCCCAAGTTCATAGAGCTGCAAGTGTGATGAATGTCAAGATCAGCTGAGGCACGGGCTGTTCACACAGCCCTCTTGTTTTCTCTCAAACTGTAGTTTGGATCCTCTCAGACTTATTGGGAATGCATGGGGACTTAATCTCCACCAAATTTGTTCACTGCAGTGATGCTGTCGTTTTCTGAGTTTAAACAAATTATCAACTTTTTGAAAAATCTGAGCAAAAGTGATGATAATCTTAAACGAAGGTGACTTTGATACCATTCTGAAGTTCCCCGGACAACTTTAGTCTGTGCATGTAAGGTCAGCTGAGCACAGAACTGTCACAATCCTCGTGGTTTTGTTTTTTATTCTGAATCCCAGTCTTCACAAAAAATAAAAACATGTACATTAATATATGTATATTCTTATTCAAAGATGTTTTTTAATTGAAAATAATGGAACATACAAAAAAGAAAAAGAAAAAAAATATAAGTTGAAAACATACTGTTTTCACTAATGTCAAATATATTGTGCTCACTATCCCCTTTATTTTGTAACCTGAAAATTTTTGTAACATCGTAGTTGTATGGCAATAGATGAAATTATGTGCATGAATGTTTTTGGTTTGGAGAGCAAATTAGACAACAGGTAACAACTGGCAACACATTTTTATTTGGTTTATTTGGTTATGTTATGACCTTGTGCACCCCACTCAACCTGTTCGTGTCAATGAGCGATAATGGGCCAGGTAACAGGCAGTGCCTCCTGGTGGGCCTGTCTGCCATAAGCACATGATGTTGCCATGCGGCAGGTACGCGGTGCTGGGATACGTGCACGGGGGATGTAGTTTGATGAGTTGCTTGTATTATTTCTACCAATACAGTGATCGAAATGTTGGCAGTTCCCTCAAACGCAGCATGAGCATGGGTCGGCTGACACGAAGATGGAGCCGCAAAAATGGCACTCCAGATAAAAGCCCCATTATTCCTCAGGGGTAAGTACGGGGTGTGACAACCCCCCCAAGAGTAGCTGCCTCATGCCAAATGTCTCATGCATGCCACATGAAAATGCCTCACAGCTTCATTGGTTGCACCTTGGTGTCAGATTATTATGCTAGTTGAACTGATTTTGTTTCCATCTGTTACCTCTAGAGGGCAGTATACACTGGATGAGATGGACCACCAGGGGTCTCTGTACTAATATTGTGATACACTGACAAGCTTGGACTGAAGCATGGGCTGCCCAACCTGTTGTCCCTGCCATTTACAGTTGACGATATAAAAAAAAAATGGACTCTTTCCCCAAATAACTAATAAGTTATTAGCTGTATGTGGGATGAATACATTGACCACCTGTTTTAACAAACTTAACTTCAATATGTTTAATGCCAACAGAAAAAAGATTATGATAAATCCAAGTACTAACCCTTAGTTCAGATTACATAACTGTGTCATTAAACTGCATGTTTACATGGACATATTAATCTTGTTTCTGGTTGCCTGCATACGTAGTGGCCCCAATGGTGTGCTCCCAGGCAAGTAGCCAATGCCCATGGACACAGTGTGTCATGCTCCCCACAGCTGGGCGTGAATGACGTTCGTAGAACCTACGTCGATAACAGGTGCTCTCACTAACTAATGTTTGGTGGAGGAAACACAGAGTCCATTTGGCTGGATCCATATGTCTTTTCTTGTTTGTTCATTCAATCATTTTTTATTGTTGATGATGATTTCAGCTTGTACGTACGTGCCAGTTGCTGTGTAGGACAATGCTGCAATACAGTAGCGAGGCACTCAAAGTTGTTGTAATCATTCTTATTTCAGGGCTGATTCTAATGCAGAGGACAAAACATCTTGTCTCTTGACAAGTTTGTGCTTCCATGATAATATCTTGTCCACTGTTGAGATGGAATGATGGCTCATTTGACTTTTTTTTTTTTTTTTTTTTGACAGTACTTGTGGTAACATATTCTTGTATTTTCTTCCTCTCCGTAACCAAAAAATCCATTGAATGAAATGTTACTCCAAACTCGCCTTGCAGGCCACCTCTGGTATTAGACTGGACATCTTGTTGAGACCGCTCTCTAATAGTTACTCCTTGTATTGTTCTGCCCAAATATATTTTCCATACACCATGTAATCTACAAACACAGACACTTTCTTACAGGTGTCCCCCTCAGGGATATGACGAATTAAGAAATACTAATTTCTGGGTTACTGTGCAAACTGTACATATCTGCATTCCTGTTGTTGCTCCCTCTGGTGATGAGGGGCCAGTAATTAGCCTGCCGCAGATGACACAGCAGGACGTTTGTGATTGAAAAAAAAAATTATATTTTGATGATTAGTCTTGCATTAGCAGTGGCCATTTGAGAGACCACCACACCTTTGGCTGGCTCTTATTTTACAGTACAGCCTTTGAGAAAAATAAAGTGTACTCCCACATGACACTCTAAGCAAGAGTACAATGTTACCTGGAAACCGTGCTCGTTATATCGCCAAAGACACCAATTAAATATTCAGAGAAGATTTGATTGTCTGTGTCGAGCAATGTAATATCCCGAGACTGCCCTTGGAAACTCGGGACTCGTAGTGGCCTTTATGGGGCACCCAGTACAGTGCGACAGCTGGCGACCAACAGTAAAAGAGAAATCGGCTTATCAAAAGTACATCTCTCATACTGCAATTGTAACATGCATCTGTTACCAACATCCTGTGATTCCCAATAATAACAACCAGGACACGCAAGATTCTAAGAATGCATAGGCATTTTATTGAATTTTATCATGTTGTTAAACATGCTTAGGTGATCCCATGAATTTTTGCTATTGAATATATGTACTTGTACATGTACATATATTGGTATTAGTGCATTACATGCATTTTCAAATTTTAGAAGTGATACATGAAATTATTACTATTATTTTTTTTTTCAATTGTGGGACATTTTTCACAATCTTTCAGGTAAAACCAATCCCAAATGTCACTGTAATTTTCTGCTTTAGTATCTTGCTGGTAATATTTTGATGAGTAATGGGATGAATTATCTGTGTTATGATTTATTGAATGAAATGTGTGCCCCGAAGACAATTATTATAACTCCGACAATAACCAGTGCTGGAAAGAAGAAAAATTTGTCACTTGCGTGCAAAACAGGCTTTGATAATATGAATCATGTTTTTAACTCTTTAAGTGCCAATTGCCAACTGGAAATGAGGTTGAACTACTTTAAACAAACTGCTCCGAGTTATATTAACAGTGCTAGATTCACTTTCCTTGTGAAAAGACCTTTCATTCAAGTACCAGCATGCCTATAGTCACGTAGAATATAATAGTCCAGGTCAACAACTTTCCTCAGTACCCCTAAACACCTTGCACTCAAAGTGTGCCCAGGAAAGCTGTTGACTCCATTCAAAATGTGGCACTGAAAGAGTTAGTGGAAATGCATGTCAAATTGGGACAGTTGCCGTGGCAAGTGTATTTGGTTGTCATGTATTCGCTGGTCTCAGTCAAGTAAAACGTGTTATTTGGAGCACCAACAAGAGGTCATCCGTAGGGTGATCATTATTGTCATGATATAAGTCATGACATGAAACGGTACGTCACTTTTTCTGTCATAATGCACATCATGACATGAAAAGGGGCCTCCTTACTGCCATAACACATGTCACGACATGAAACAGTACATGTGACTTTTTACTGTCATGATGTGAAACAGTACATGTGACTCTTTACTGTCATGATATATGTCATGATGTGAAACAGTACATGTGACTCTTTACTGTCATGATATATGTCATGATGTGAAACAGTACATGTGACTCTTTACTGTCATGATATCTGTCATGATGTGAAACAGTACATGTGACTCTTTACTGTCATGATATATGTCATGATGTGAAACAGTACATGTGACTCTTTACTGTCATGGTATCTGTCATGATGTGAAACAGTACATGTGACTCTTTACTGTCATGATATATGTCATGATGTGAAACAGTACATGTGACTCTTTACTGTCATGATATCTGTCATGATGTGAAACAGTACATGTGACGCTTTACTGTCATGATATATGTCATGATGTGAAACAGTACATGTGACTCTTTACTGTCATGATATATGTCATGACATGAAACAGTACATGTGACTCTTTACTGGCATGATGTGAAACAGTGCATGTCACTTCTTACTATACTGCCTGAAAATAGAGTTTGTTCTACCCCCAGTAAGCTAGGTATGGGGGTACACTGTTTTCAGCTTAGCCGACTGTCCATCCATAGTATAATCCTTGACAGCGAGATGTCACATGACTCATGAGCTACATCAAACTAAAATTTACCTTAATGGTACACGTACTTTGATGCTATTTCTTAACCTGATTTCCTGTTGGTGACATTGACATCATTCTCATGAGTACCGGACCCATGTGTGTTGCAAAGTTGGGGGTATCCAGTCTCTCCGTAATGACTGCTTTAGTCATTGTCACTAACATAAGATCAGTGAAATGCGTGAGCATTAGTTGTTTAATAAAAAAAAAAATTGCGAAATTTGTGATTATTCTGTGAAATGGCTAGTTTAAATTAGTTTACATGGAACTTGGAAACCTTTCTGTTTGGCAAACTCAGTGTGGAAGTAAGGAATGTAATTCTAGTGATTGTTGCCAAATTTTGAGACAAAATCTTGCTCTGCATTCTCCATGATAGGAAAACAATAATTGCTCCATCATTGTGGTGAGACATTTGTGGTATTTCCACTTATAGTTTTTACAAATAAGCAGAAAATTACCCAGATGCCTGGTGAAATGTGTAAGCTCAACCTCAAGAATTTGACTGAAAGTCTAGTGTGCTTAATATAGCCTCAGAGCCACGTCTCGTGCTTACTTTTCCAAGAAAATGAAAAAAAGGCCAGACATTGAGGAGAAATAGTTTTCAGTAAATCAGTTGCTAAAACCGTCAAGTGTAGCATGGCTTCCCTTGTCATTTGTGACGGTAAAATATACATTTGACATCTTTAGCTCAGCTGACTTGTCAGTCAGCTGAGCTTATAGAATGGGAGGTAATCCATTGGCTCTCCACCTAGCTGTCTGTCTATCCCTCATGTGCTCACAGTTTCGTTTTCTACTGCTCAAGAACTGTTGGCCCAATCCACTTCAAACTTAGTGGGGGTATGCTTTGGTTGTGTCTCTACTAAAATTTGTTGAATTGGTCATGGTCTAGCTGAGCACAGGACAGTCACAGTCTTCTTGTTATCATAATAACTATTATTTGAAAAGATTAAAAAAAAAAATTATCTCAGGAACTGCTTGGCCAATTGTTTTGATATTGTAAACAAGGATCCTTGGGATAGCATAGTTTACATTTTGGTGGCTCACTTGGGATAGTATAGTTCACATTTTGGCCATCAGGTGTTTTTTTTTTTTAATGAATGTTTGTTGAGGCAGTTTAGACTTCTCCAGAATGGTTAATCAGAATTCAATGGAACTTTATCAGAATGTAACCGAACTAAAGATGGTGAATATATGAGAAACTTATGGGATTATGTGAAGTTATGTTGAAATTAAAGGATATCAGAATTATGAATCGTGTGTCAGTAAGTACTGATACTATACAGATATGCAGCAGTAGTAGAGTGCTTATTGCAGTATTATCAAAGCTGTTGAATATAATATGTAATTTGCATGTACATGTAAATGTTACCCGACCCATTATCAAGACTGCAAAGGAGATCATGATGCAATAATTTAGCATATAACTTAAGACCATGTAATAGAGCATTAAAGTCTGCACTTGCAGAAGCATCAGATTCCAGTCAGCAGAGCATAGGATCATCATGATCTTCTTGTTTTTTGTTTTTTTATTTTTATTTATTTATTTATTATTATTTTTTTTAATGTTAAAAATCTCCAAAATTGTCTGGCCAATGGGTTTGAAATTGCACAGGCACACTTCTGGGGACCTCTAGATCTTATTTAATTTGTTCAACAGGTGGTGTTGTGATTTTTTGTTTTTTCATCTTACAAATGTTTGTGTTTTCGCTATTTTTGTCATCGTCTCCAAAACAGTCACTCAGATCTGAGGTAAATATAGATTGTGGGAGGGATAAACAAAGTTGTATACTTGGTGGTGACACTGTGGATCCATGTTTTTTAATGAATTTTTCCATACCCGTACCTGTTGGTTAATGCATGTTCTCCTGTTGATTATAATGTTAGTCAATGGAGATTGCATTGGAAATTCGCAGTCTGTACCTGTAAGGTCAGCAGAGCACAGGAAAGTCATAGTTTTCTTGTTTACATTTACCCTATTTTGAAAGATGGTTGCATTCAATAAGGTCAAGAGTGAGCAGAACCGGCATGGGGTCGTGTCACAATAAAAATAAATGCTCTCAATTTCTTTAAAGGCAAGTGGACTCGGATTGCTAAATAATGGTAAATTCTGTTTTATGGGACTTTTTGGGACCAAAGCTGAGTACTGTCCAAAGAAGATCACCTTACTTCTATAAATTGTTGCAAAAAAGGTTACATGCATTGATAGCAGGTAAGCAAAACCAACCTGCAGTTTCCCAAAATGAGAGACTTTATGATGAATTTTGAATATGAGAAGTTACTTTTCAGCCAAATAAAAAAAGGAGTGGTCAAAGTGATTACATTGCAGTGTGAATACCAGCTAATATACATGTATACCTTGCCAACCATGACATGTCGGAGAACAGGGAGATAGTTCTCTGTAAAATATGCTGTTGTTTTTCATCTACAGCCTTTGTCCTTGTTCTGTGTGGACGGAGAAGACGTTTGAGACGCGGTATGCTAATAGAATATACGTAACATACTCCTCACCGCTAACCTCGTGTGGGTCACATCATGAGAGTCTCCTTTCATTCTCGCTGATCACTTTAGCTCGACTGTAGCCTGACTTCCGTGTGGCTGTATATTTACGCTCAGTCCCCTTTGTTTTGTCCACATGGCCTGGGACAACTTGCCTTCTTTGCCCAAACTACTAGTATCCTGCATAGCAGACCAGTGCCTTCACTAATGAAATGGCGTCAACTTCTCACAGACTTTGATGATACAGTTTGAGGAAACACAAATTTGAGAGCTTGTTACGTGGCCAACCTTGCTATTAAACCAGAGCTGGTAGGACTTTCTGTATTGTCATGACTAGATTGTGCAAAAGATTTTGAGAAATTATAAAACGGATGAAACAGAGGTTGAAACTACCAATCAACCGTAACTGTTGATGATATCGACAGGCACCGTACATTTATTAGTAGTTGGTGGTAAGCTCTTTAGTGTACCAGTAATTGAGATACACGGTGTAGAAACGTAACACCAGCCATATAGTAATGGCAATGGTCTGTTGTGCAGGCTACAGGATGGGACCAGGTACACCCTTCCTGACAAGATGGTAGTGTATATGTGGAGATGTATCAGGAAGCCTGAGGAGTTTCTGCTGAGCTGCATTTCATCTCATTCTTTTTTTTTTCTTCGTCAGTTTATCATGCAGTCTCGCAGATTGCTTCAGCTACCTGAATGTCGCAATGTATTGATTGTACTCCTGTATGGACTCATTTTTTTTGTACCCCTTTCAAAATTATTGAAAATCTTCCAATTTAGATGATCCGACTTTTTCACTGTCACACGCTGTTGTGCAGAGCAAATGTGCTTGCTCACCTCTCTTTTTTCTGTAGGGCTGTGCTTTTCTGGGAAGCAGCATAGCTGTGACTTTTTGCTGAGCAACAGTGTTGTACAGCACATCTTTAAACGGAGTTGACATTTTTCTGTGCTGGAGTGGACTCTGACCTTTGACCTACTGTTGTGTGTACACTGTAGCAGGTATAAATTAAACTGTATTGACACAGCTTTCCATCTCCTAGCCAGCTTTACTCTGATTTATGTTTTATATTTAACCTCCGAAACAAGTATCAGTAAAGTTGATGTTTTACAATAACCCCAGACTTACTGTTGATGGGAGTCACTGACTGTGTTCTGTGCACTTTGCTTTTGTGTCAGCCAAGATTTATCACTGGCCAACTCATAAATGCACCTACAACAATAGAAACACTGCCGTGATGATTTGTAGTATTTGACTAGCCCAAAAAAAAAAAAAAAAAAATAAATAAAATAAAATAATAATAATAAATTTTTTTTTTTAAATAATAAAACAAAAAGCAAAACAAAAAATGTTGGGTGGAAAAGAGAATAATAAATTCGAACATATGTCTGGGAAATTCTTTAAGCCAGGCAGCCCAGTTTAATTGGATTCCTGTTGCAGACAAATAGAAGCCCACATGGCCCGACTTAATCTGCGTTGGTATTGCTGCCAAATGCAGTGTTGTGTGAGAATTTATGGTCAATCAGGTTGGTAGTGGAACATAACGCTAGGTGGGAGTATGGATTTTACTTGTGTAGGTTGAATCCATTCTAACAGGATAGACCCAAAACGAGTCAGTGCAGACTCGAGACACGGGAGACTGGGGATATACCTGCAGAATATCTGTGCCCGGGGCTTTCATCAGTGGAGGCAGACGCTGTCCCTTATGCAATGCCGCTGTGGACTACATTGATCTTAGAATGTTGACTGATGTGCAGATCACCAAGCAGCGTGCCATGTTGGAGCTACGTGTAGAGTTGCCCAATGATGAGGCCACCAGAGGCCTCGTCTACCATTTAATTGTAAATCTCCTGATCCGACGAGTCAGGGACTCTGGTTTGCAGCCCAATGGCATTATAGCTTTGACTTGATTTGGATGGGAGTAACGCCAATCGACAGCGGGGCTACGAGTGAAACACAGCCACCACATCAGCAGTTCTCAACTTAAGTTTTATGGATTGTCTGAACTTTGTCAGGTTGGTTGTGACTTATAAGCATGCTAACCGTTTCGGTGCTGTGTGGATAAGCTCGTTACGTTGTCTTTAATGGCTGTCGGCTTCCTGGGACAGTAATGAAAAATAACCGGATTTTTGTCAGTCGTGTTAGTGGGCAGCATTGAGAATGTAAACATGGCATCAAATCAGGAATCATTCGCGTTAGATTGATAATTATGTGATGTGATTATCTTCTTACAGGGCACTGATTCACTCCAGAATGAGGACTTCAAGGTCACATGAATCGCTGCTGACATGCCCGAGCAGTATGCACTCGATTGACTTGTCAGGTCCAGATATTGAGATTAAACCCCTTCACAGCAGTATCCTGGGACAGGACCACTGCTTTCAGGTGTCAACAAGTAATGGTAGCAAATACTACTCCTGCAGAACGGCAGAGGAACGTGAAAAGTGGATTGAATGGTCAGTACAGCGGGCTTCTATTGAGACTGTGTATCCCAATTTTTCTCCTTTGTTTTTTTGTTGTTGTTGTTGTTTTTTAGGCGACAGGTTGTTCATTTGTACTCTCCAAATTTCTAAGGCTGCAAAATAAATCCAAACTAAAATTGTCCTTAGTGTTGGGATCTGCGGTATAGTGTGGCTGTCTCTCCTTTGAGAGACCCTTCTTACAAGAAGACCACCTGCTTTTTAAGACCTTGTTTGACAGGCCCTGGTGCTATCATCACTTTGTATTTCAGCTCTAATGAAAGCCCACCTGCTCTATGTGACCACTTTTGGAAATGCCTCTGGGTGGTTACTTGAAGAAGGTACAACTGTAATTGTTTTGTAGCTCTGGTGACCAAAGGTCGCAGAGCTCATGTGATCACTAATGTGTGTCATCCTTTGCTCGTGAGTGTGATACAGTCCACAGTTTTCAAGATAGCCCCTTTAACTTTCAGGACATTTCAAGTGTATGAAAATCTAGTTGGAGTGTGATATTAGTGGTAGCACTTAAAGTATTATGGAATATATAAGCCAAAATATGGAAATTTTGAGAGTGCTGTGTTCCTTTGACATTTTCATCAATCATCACAAAACATGTTAGGAATGTCAATTAAGCAAAAAGACAAAAACACATCTAACTGTGGCTGCTCCCACACTATTACTAAAAATAGGGACCAAAAGGTGTTGAAAACACATTAAATTCAATATGTTGAGAAAGTATTAGGCTAATGATACCAAGTGTACCATAAATGTATATATGTTTTGGAAAAACTGAGATGTGTAGTCAATGTAGAGTGTATTTCAAAAGTGGCGAGGATCGGTTTAAAACCACCAGTTGCCTTTTATGGATGACTATGTGAAAACTAGGCAAAGGCCAAGACGGCAAATAGTGCCTGTCTGTGAAGCTTTAGCCTGACTTTAGCTATAAGGTGTGTCTGACCAGTTTCGTTCGTTCTGAACTCCTCAGAGACTAAGCCAAAGAATGCCGGCGTTGGTGTTTTACCCGAAATTTACACGTTCACGTCTCCCATTGTGGATGACTGCCTATCTCAAGTTAGAAATGAAATTTGATTTCTTCGTATTAGTACGGGAAGATGAATACTCTTGAATCTCTGCTTTCTGCTATTTTAACTTTGCTGTCACTGTTGGGTTAAAATTTCGAAGTGGGTCATATTTTTCTGAACTGTTGGAGATATGTGTGTGGAAACATTCAGTTTCTTAGAGACATCCATCCACAATTCACATTTTCAACTCCTCCCAAACCACTGACCAGATTCACTTCAAATGTGGTGGGAATGTACCTTGGGTGGGTCTCTACCAAATTTGTTCTGATGATCTCGGTTCAATGATGTTCAGATTTTTTATAATTGTTTTGTTCTTTTTTGGCAGTTTTAAACCACCAAGTCAATTGCTTGAAAATTGCATAGGGACACTTCTGGGGACCCCAAGACCTTAATTTGTTCAACAGATGGCACTTTTTTTTCTAATTTGTTTGTTTGCTTGTTTGTTGAAAATTGTTGCTCATTTTTCACATTTTTGCCTTCTCCAAAACCATCACTCAGATTGCTCTCAAACTGGATGGAAATGTAGCTTGTGGGAGGACTAATCGAAATCAGTCACTAGGTGGTGACACTGTGGATGTCGAATTTTTTTATTTGGGCACTTGCCAGTTAATGCATGCATTCCTGTTGATTACCATGCAAGTCAATGGGGATTGCAATGGACACAAGCTTTACTCTCTGTCCAAAATGTTCATCCCCTGTACAAGAGTGGGACTGCTGAGGGTGGGCTGTTCACACAGGCCTCTTGTTGATAGCTGTACAGTAGGCCTCATCCTCATTTGCCAATTTTATGGACCAAAGTGGGATGCTGCTTGCTGGCTGGGCCCACACTTTAGTCTAGACTCACCATGTGCATAGGAAAGCATGAGGCTAATCTTGGCCCACTGAGATACAGGCTTTCAACACTGTGTTATCTAATGATATTTTGATGGTGCTCTTTCAAAGCGTAGGCATGGCAACAGTATATATATTTGCGATAATCACTCTATAGGCTAGAGTTGTTTTGTATTTCATTTCACATACTCGACCAATTCCATTGCCCAAATTGGAAAAAAAATTAAATGTGAATTTTATCTTTTTTTTTCCATAAACGTTCACGGATAGGACATGTACTTTTCAAAATTTCTGCAAATGACTACTGTTTTGTGTGTCAGTTTCTGTACCATCATATACTGAAATTATAAAAAAGTACAGATATTTCTCTCTTATTTTTATTCTTCCCTCGCACCTGAAGTTTTTGAGGCAAAGGTTTGTGAAACTAAAAATGAAAAAGCTTTGGCCTTAGCATATTTTTGAATTTAACTTTGCATGAACAACAGTGTGGATAAACACTGTTGAAGACAGTTACATACATGTGTATGTGCACTGAATTACAAGGTATTATGGAAAAAGTTGCGACACTAGTTGGTATGGATTTTCAACAACCGATCAGAAAGAGCTGGGGTTGTAGGAAGGTAGTGTGGAACACCAGATTACCTGATCTGCACCAGGGCCATTTTGAAGATTATGCAATGGCAAGCACAGAATAAAAGCTGGTACGATGACAAATCAATGGGGTGCATTTGTTCAAACCTGGTGTCCTATTTAAGTGAGTTAAGGCCCGGCTCAGTAGTGGTATCAGTCATGCCTCAGCTGCCCTGATCAGTAGTTGTCTCAGTCATGCCTCAGCTTCCCTGATCAGTAGTCTCAGTCATGCCACAGCTACCCTTGTCACTGGTTGTCTCAGTCATGCCTCAGCTGCCGTGGCCAGAAGTTATCTCAGTCATGCCTCAGCTGCCCTGATCAGCAGTTGTTTCAGTCATGCCACAGCTGCCCTTGTCAGTAGTCGTCTCAGTCATGCCTTAGCTGCCCTTATCAATAGTTGTCTCAGTCATCCCTCAGCTGCTCTGATCAGTAGTTGTTTCAGTCATGCCACAGCTGCCCTGATCAGTAGTTGTCTCAGTCATGCCTCAGCTGCTCTGATCAGTAGTTGTTTCAGTCATGCCACAGCTGTCCTGATCAGTAGTTGTTTCAGTCATGCCTCAGCTGCCCTGATCAGTAGTTGTCTCAGTCACGCCTCAGCTGCCCTGATCAGTAGTTGTCTCAGTCATGCCTTAGCTGCCCTGATCAGTAGTTGTCTCAGTCATGCCTCAGCTGCCCTGATCAGTAGTTGTCTCAGTCATGCCTCAGCTGCCCTGATCAGTAGTTGTCTCAGCCATGCCTTACCTGGCCTTGCCTGGTGTAACTTGAATAAAGACTTTTCAGGAAGAATATGTCATTTCTCTTAAATCTGCTGGGGTATTTTGGGAAGATTAGGGAATATTTTGGGAAAATTAGGTATTGGCATGGAAGCCTGCCTTTTCCGACCCAACTTTTATCAATGATGATTGCCTTAAATGGCAGGTGGTCTGTAATAACAAGTAATTCACAGTGACCTTTAGCGGCAGGTGTTTTCTTATTATGTGGGTTGTGAATTGGTCTGTTGTGGGCTCCTTGATTGGACAATGTATTGTCCTGTTGTACACAAGGTTGGCTGTGTGTTATTGTTGCAGTAATTGGTAAATCTTATCAGCAGGCGTCTGTTTACTCCATGTCCAATTCAGGTTGGCACTCATCTTTCAAGATATTATTCTGTTGTCTGATTAAAAATTGACATCAGTTGTAATTGTTTTATCGCACAGTTGTCAGTCAAGTAGCTGTCAGTCACATCCATTATGTCTGACCTAGCTTGACACACGCACAGGTGTGTAAGCCTCCTGTACACCCAGGGGGCCAGGGGCAGGACTCCAAACCCACCGGACGCACCACAAAACTTGTGTCTGGCTGAGATTGACACTGCAGCCTTCTATGCAGAGCTTGAGCAGCAGAAGTCGATCTGATTATTGATGAGGGATTCTTTCTCACAGTTGAAAAAGCGAATATGTTGTGGGTAGGAAAGGACCCCGGTTGCCCCCTCGTGAGCCATCTGGCCCGGTGTGCTGTAGCCGTAGTCTAATCAAGTATTCTGGCTATCTGGCCAGCCAGGAGCTGTCACGGCAGCCTGGGATGAGCCAAGAGCAGTACACACCTATAAGTGGTGTGGCATATGTTGACGCTGGGATGCACACAACTCTCCGGCGCACATGTTTGACATGAGTGGGGCAGTATCACCTGTGTCTGAGGTTATGGCCGCCCAGTCGTGCCAGTCTACATCCATGGGAGGCTACTACAGCCATCTTGGTGGCTTACAAGCAGACACACAATCTAGGTAGGATCTCTGTGCTCTTGACTGTAGACTTACATACGTACAGTACACACTGAACCGGGTGGATGTGCTTTGATCCACTCAAGCTGGCTTGGGAGTCACTTGGTTCTACGGTTGGTTGGGTGTGACCTTGAGTCTGCAAGGTCAGGGATACTCACAGATTGGTCAGCATGTCTTCAGGTGTGAGAGAAGTGGCAGACATGGGTTGCACGTCAGCTAAGTATGTCTATCGGTGCCAAATGTTGCCCAGGCTTTTCCTGGCAAGACACTTCTGTAGTCAATTACCACACAGATCAATGTTGATGCCACAGCATTTGCTAAGCAGGATAACTTCAAAGTCTTGACCAGTTATTCCTTCATCAAGGTGTAATCAGTCCAGTGTAAGATACAGCTAGAGGGGTAGTCGTATGTCGAGGCATTTAAAGTAAGATAAATTCTGCAGTTTGTTCCGTTTTATGCTTAAGACATCATACATGAACATGAAGTACACAACTTGTCAGAACAACTTGCAATTTCTTTTATAGTCTGAGAAAAACAGTTCATCCAAACCAGGAACAGACAAGGCGGACAGACAACTCTCTGAAACTGTGGATTGTGGAAGCCAAAAACCTCAGCTCAAAGAAAAGGTGAATAATCTATTATTTCTGCCTTTGTGTTTGAACATTCTATTACTTTAACCCGCGTGTTTGAATATTCTATTATTCTAACCTTTGTGTGTGTAAATGTTCTGTTATTTTAACCCTAGTGTTTGAATATTGTTATTTGATCCTTGTGTGTGACACAATTTTTCAGCATTTTAAAATCTCTTCACTCTGTGTTTGTCTGGTGGCAGACTGCGGGAGAACAGAGAACTGTGTTCAATACTATTTGTGGGAGCTGAAGAAAGGATCCTGACTGACCCAAAAGCCTATCAATAGCTCTTGTCAGCCACGATAAAATGACCAAAAGAACACTACCAAAACAAGGGTTTTTTTTTTTATTTCACTAGAAATAGGGTTAAGGAATCCTAGCGCCGGGATATGAAGCAAAAATAGATTCCAGGATGTGAAATCAATACGCTGTTCTGTGGACAACATTCTCAGCTCTCAACCAAAAGACAAGTTTCTATGTACAGTGTACAGCGCAGGTCTTACTTAAATTGGAATAAATTTGTTTAAAAAAAAAAAAATTGTACCCTAGAATCCTGTACACACAAAATGTTACTGAGCAAAATTTCTTAATCAGGCATTTTCTATTCAAAACATGAAGGTAGTTTGAACATCAAGAGATGTTGACACACTGTGGGGAGCCAGGACTCAGGTATTGAACCAAACAGCTTAATACTAAAGAGAAAATCCAAACAGTATGAACAGATTAATTTTTTTCCCTGTCAGAAAGGTCAGAGCTTTGAAATATAATTAAAAAGTAACCTCCCACAGATTATTGATGATGTCTGCTAGTTTACCTTGATTGAAGTCTCCGCGTCGTGTCGGTGAAGTCCAGCATTGAATGCCCGGGTAGCAGTGTGTGACTGCACGATTTCGACGGGACATCTTAACCCAGTGTTTTCAAAAAAGTATTGATATTCAGCAATACTAATGTAATTCATGGGTGTGTTTATCTTTTTTTTAACTCCTTTATTAGGAAAGGCCCTGTGGAGATAAATATGAGTCGCATTAAACCTTGACCACAGCCATTTGGCACTCAAAAGCAGACCCAAGAATATTTTTTCATCTGTTTTGATTGAAACGTTTATGTCAAAAGAAACAACAGGATAGATGTAGGATAGTCAACATGTACGTGAGCTTGACCTTTATGAAATTAAATGATTTGGAGGACCTAGGATATTACCTGTGGGAAAATGAAGTATAAAGGTTGGGGCAAAACAGGCATAGTGGAGCAAGTTGGATTGACCATTTGATAAACTCGTTCCATACTATGGTCACAGGCCTTGGTCAGTGGTTCTGGCACTGTCTGGCAAGTCATGATGCTGCTGCGACAAGGGCAGCTGCAGCATGACTTGCCAGGCAGTGCCAGAACAGTGACTTAAAGACTATAGGCATGTTGGTACTTGAACGAAAGCTCTTTTCATGAAGAATTTAAATATGCAATTGTCATCTTAAATCTAGGTAAATATACGGAAAAATAAGAGACTGGTATGGAATGAGTTAATGCGAGTCATGACTTACACTTCATTTTACTTGCATTTTGTATCTTTGATGAATTGAGAGCGTCAAAAAATGCGTGAATGTTCACTGACGTTAGAAACTGTGTGGTCACAAGGGTAACACACAATGGCTCACCAGTTCTCAGGCCACTATGAAGTGGCATGGTCACAAAGTGGGCCTGGCAGCCAGCATGTTACGATCGTCAAATGAAAAAGGTCTGTTGTAAAGAGTTGGCTTGTGGGGAGATGGGTGTTGTCAAGAGTGAAGATGGGGACCATTGTAAAATCATGATACGCGTCCAATATAAATTAGTCCACACATTTATTGTTTCATAAGCGACACGAGGCTCTGATCATTTTGGTGAAAAGGAGCTTTTGTTGACATGTAAACATGCTGGATGTCAGGCGCGGATTTAGGGGGGGAGGGCCAGTAATCAAAAAAAAAAAAAATTAAAGGAAAAAAAAAATTCTGGCGCCTCCAAAAATTGTTGGTCATCTCCGGTCACACAAGAAAGGATAGGGGGGGGTTACCCATTACATCTGTGGTCCGAGCTTTCCGAATCACCAAATTTCAAAGACACAGAGTCGATTAATCAATGTGGTGTCAAAGATCCTAAGGCTGACAGGCACAAAAACAACAACAAATACTGCAGCGCCCTCTGTCGCATGTTCATAAATGTTGGTCACTTCATGTGTCCTCCTTGTTTTTTACCTCAGCTGACTTGTCAGTCAGCTGAGGTTTTGTGAGGGTCTGTCGTCCGTCGTCCGTCCGTCCGTCGTCCGTCCGTCTGTCCGTCGTCCGTCGTCCACAATTCACATTTTCGACTTCTTCTCAAAAACCGTCAGCCAGATCCACTTCAAACTTGGTGGAGATGTGCCTTGGGTGGGTCTCTACAAAGTTTGTTCAAATGGTCATGGTCCAGTGATTTTTGGATTTTTTATGAATTTTTTTGTTCTTTTTTGGGGAAATCTTAAAAAAAATTCTTCTCCAAAACCGCTCACCCAATTGCTTTGATATCACAAAGGAACACTCCCTGGGACTCCTAGTTCTTAATAAGTTCACCAGGTGGGGCTGCAATTTTTTTCAAATTTTTTATGAATTTTTGTGTGTTATAGCTATTTTCCACTTCTTCTCCAGAACTGTCACTCAGATTAAGCTGAAACATGATGGATATGTTCCTTATGGAAGGGCCAAACAAAGTTGTTCACTTTGTGGGAATGCTGCAGATTCCTGATTTTTAATGATTTTTTCAATTCGGCTCCTTTGGGGTAAATGCACCTTTCCTATCGATTACCATGTAAGTCAATGGGCATTCTAATGCTAATTTACATTTTTGACTTCTTCTCCAAAACCGTCATCCAGATTTACTTCAAACTTGGTGGCAATGTACCTTGGGTGGGTGTCTACCAGGTTTGTTCCAATGGTCATGTTCCAATGAATTTATGATTTTTTTATGATTTTTTTTTCAAAAATCTCAACAAAGGTTTTAGTAGGAAAGTTCAATATGGGAATTTCTTGTAATGGTCATAACTTAAATAATATTGGCCAGATTTACTTCAAACTTGGTGGGGATGTGCCTTGGGTGGATCTGTACCAAGTTTGTTCAAATGGTCACGCTCTATTGATTTTGGGATTTTTTATTAATTTTTTTGTTCTTTTTTGGGGCAAACCTTTAAAATTCTTCTCCTCTGAAACCGCTCACCCAAATGCTTTGATATTGTACATAGACATTCCCGGGGACACCTAGTTCCCAATTTGTTCACCAGGTGGCGCTGCAATTTTTTTATGAATTTTTTGTATGGTTTTGCTTTTTTTCACTTGTTCTCAGAACCGTCCCTCAGATTAAGCTGAGATGTGATGGATATGTTTTTGTGGAAGGGTCAAACAGTTGTTTACTATGTGGCACTGCTTTGGATTTCTGATTTTTAAGGATTTTCAATTCGGGTACTTATTGTTCAATGCAGCTTTCCTCTTGATTAATATGCAAGTCAATGGGCATTCTAATGCTAATTCACAGGACAACTGACACGAAATTTACTGTTTACTTGATAACTTGAGATCTGTTTTGAGTTAGCTACACATGTTAATTATTCTGTATGAAGGTCATGCCGAGACAGTGCATGAATGACCTTGACCTTGTTTGTGGGGTCACAGTGCAACATACATGAATTTTACTCTTCATTATAACTTGAGAACTACTTGAACTTTGATGTTGCACATGTAAGCGTTCTTCTATAAAGTTCAGACTTAATCAGAACATGGTGTCCTTGATCCTTTCCCAAGTTCATAGAGCTGCAAGTGTGATGAATGTCGAGATCAGCTGAGGCACGGGCTGTTCACACAGCCCTCTTGTTATGGACTCAAATTCATTTGACAAGTGTCACATAACATTCAAATATATTACCATGGTAACTACACATAGTTTCCTGTTCTGGAGAATTTGTGAATTCCAATGACAATTGAACAGCAGATGGAAGCTTTGGAAAATAAAACCCTTTGTAATGGTTATCAAAGTTTTATTATGGGGCACTGACATCCCAAATGAAGATAAACCAGACATCATATCTCTTACAGTGATCCCCTGTATAAGGCCCCTCTCACCAGAGGCCACTCCTCTTGAAAAGTCACCATTCTTATGCAGAAAGTGTAACATTTTATTATATATATATATATTCCCCCTCTAGAAGAGGCCACCCCTCTTACAAGGCCACTTTTAGGCTACATTTTGGGTGCCTTGTAAGAGGGGAGCCACTGTATTTTATTGACAGAAAAAAGCAGTTTATGCCCCTTTAAATGCATTAAAATCCTGGAGCTTCGGGGGGGCTCCGCCCCCCTTAACCCCCCACCAGGGCTCTGCCCTGGACCCGCTGGGGGCCTGGGTGGCCCCCAGACCCCTGGCCTTACTTGCTATGTTCAGCTCCCCCCCCCCCCTTGACAAATCCTGGATCTGCACCTGGATGTCTAGTCAGTGGTTTCCTCATTGTGTGGTGCCTTGAGTTGACTGGCAATGTCAATGCAAGCACTGCTGATGATGGCTTTTGGGAAGTTTAGTGTGGAACAAAAGACGTTGCAGTCCAGAAGCTCTTTTGTGTCACCTGATCAATATTACAAATTAGGGCACAGGTGTTTTTTTTCTCTTTTCTTTAAATGACTTAGTAGCCAAGGAGACTTGTGTTAAAACTGAAAAATGTGAAAATAAAGAAGTATGTATTAGGTAGCGGATCATAACATTCTTGGAAAAATAGAAGGACCAGTTTTATATAGCTCATGGTCACAATATATACTTCAAAAAAATGAATGGCCAAATGACTTGATGGGTGGGTCGGTAGCACGCGAGTGTCGTGCCAGCCCATCATTATTCTCAGCATCACAAATCAATTTGTCTTGTCACGGTGACAGAATTGATAACGGTACACTATAGCTTGTGGCAAATCACACGGCTGAGTGGACCTGACAGTCCGTCCTCAAGTTTTGTTCTCTCAAGGACACATGGAAAATACTGGGACAGAGCTCCACTGGGGAGGGCAGGGATTTGTACCAGTGAGCGCCCCCTTGATGTCATCCTCTCTATTTCTGTGAACTAGGATTGTTGTCCTAGGCTGTGAGGTGTTGACAAATGGGTGACAACAGACCGTAATTTCTGCTCGTGCTGGTCCAACTGTTCTCTGACAGCTTGCACAAAGGGACAGGCTGCTCAGCGGACTGCGTCTATTGTACCAATCCCTTGCTCATATTTGTTTATCCCAGAATTGTCATTTATTTTAGATTTGCAGACACACATGATACATGCACAGGGTGAATTCAAGTACATGTAATGATTTTTTTTTGGTTTTGATTTTTGTATGTTTGTTCATTATGTTGGTGATTCATAAACTTAAAATGTCATTGACACAGTTGTAAAATGATTTTTTTTTAAAGCGCAATGTGAAATTGTAACAATAAAAAGACCAAATTTGTGAAAAGTGACAGCATTTTTTTTTAAAGATAAGTATTCACATTAATGCAAATTTTTGGTATGGCATGTGGAATGTATTGTGTCAAAAGTCCTGACGTGTTACCTTGTTTGAACCATTGATGGGATAGAAACGTAGCAAGGAAGGGATGGCGTACAGTCTGTGCACAATGACAGGTAGACTTGTTGCCTGCTCAGCAGACTTTATCAGCGCAGCAGGCAAATTGTCTTGGTATATGGCAAAACTGCTCCACAGGCAAGACCATATAGTGCCATTAATACAAAAACTTGGAAAGAAGCATGCAACAGTGTTTGCTTGAAGCTGACCAGAATGTGTTGACAGCTGTGCATGGCTTCTATCGAAGTCCACCCACGTAGCAAACTAGGACACTGACTCAGCCTACAACTATGCATTTTTCAGCAGAATGGATTGCTCAATATTCCTGGCAAAATTTCAAAGTACAACTTTTGGGGGGGAAAAATATAAAATCATTGATTGGCCTGGACTTGAATGCCATGCACAATACCATTATTACTCTTTATTTCCCTAGTCACTGTCCTTCATCTATTTTTTTTTTAAATCTCCTGAGTTGAAAATATGTACATTGCTTTATTTTTGTGTGCATAAATTGTCATGGCTTTTGTATTTTTTGACATTTCCCTTGTAGTTTTAATTTCACTGTTTTGGACATAATTCCTAATCAGACTTTGTTAAAATGCTGTTTCACTGTGGTTTTATTTTCACGGTTTTGCGCTATCAGTGAAATAAGCGAAAGTAAAGAGAAGAGCAACGTTAAAGCAATTCGCGGCAGTAAATTTGTCTATGGAGGCACAGAATGACCACACTGTATATGATATTAAGCTGGTGACCGTGTATAATTAGTGGCCGCTGTGGTTCAGGGTCTCATTGAACTGTCCTCACACATTGTGTTGGTGTCCGTGTCTACCAGAAGCAGTGTCACTTTCTGGCTTTCTGTTTCTGGGGGACATAATTTTTACGAGACTCCTGCTCCCTGGCTAATGAAGGTGGCAGCTGGAAGGTCAGGCTCTGGCCTGGGGGCAGCCACTGGTCCTTGTCCGGATTCAAGGCTGTCAGACTTCAGCATTTGTGATTTCACTCGGCCTTTGCAGTGTTCAAGTCTTTCGTATGCTCTGATGCTTGAAAATTACGGAGACTGAGGTCAAACAGAATGCTGCTTCACAGCAAATGGCCCCAAATTGCATCAAATATCTCAAAATCTCAAATTTTGTGAGAAGAGCATTCTTAAGATTAAGTTTGGGGGACTTGTCCTCATTGGGGAAGGGACTTGAAGAGGCACACCCACCCAAGAATAAAATTATAAATGAAACACCCACCCAAAATTATGGGCAACAGCAATTTCTATATCCTTCCAATTCAAATGGAACTAGAAAACAAAAGATTTTCGTGAAAGCAAATCTGTGTGTGAGGAGTTTGTCACTTGTTGATATCCATAATGGTCCTGTTAATTTCCCATTAATAAGCTGTTGATGGGTATTTCATAGTGTTAGTCACTATGCATAATCAGAGATTAATTTATGTGTCAGTCCCCATTCTTCTGTCAGCTATGAAACAGTTCAACTTTCAGGTGCTAATCATTTGCATATTTCTCTCTTTGTTGATTGTCTACACAGGTTGATACTGAGAATAGTTTGAAATGGAATTTGTCAAATATCCAGTATCCACATGGCACTGAAAATCACACCCTATCTGCAGCCACCTTTAAAGCTGGTGGTGGAAAGTGTACAGTTTTTAAGAATGTCATGAGGTCTTTTTAGCCAGGGCCTAAAGGAAGGGGGGTAAGGGGTGGTTTCAGTACGCTGGTACAGGTAATTATTTTTCTAGAGTATGCAGTACGGAAAATAAAAATCGTTCAAAATTTTGGATAGTACGAAGTACGAAAAAAATAACAGGGCTTCCAGTACGCCAGTACAGTAAATAAAAAGACCCAGTACGCCTGTATGGGAAACCCCTTACCCACCCTCCTAAAGGAATATGTCCCTCCTGGCACTCTGGGGCATTTTGTTTTCCATACCAACATAACGGAAGCCTCGCTTTTTATGTACCTGGTACTGGCCATTATTTTAGAACTGTCTTGTGTTCTGTATGCCGCCCTGGTGCAAAATTATTTCCAGCCTAATGCCCCTGCCACACCCTGCAAATCCCTCCTTGTAGTGCATGTGTTTCCTGTATTTTTATGAATCAAGCAATAAGCCTTTAAATTCCGCAGCTTTTGATCATATGTTCATCAGCTGAACCACGACAAGTGTACCTGAAATAAAGCAATCTGTTCTTCCTGTTTTAATCTTGGGGGGAAGGGGGGGGAATGGAACTTCCCAACGCTGCCAATTAGTGTAATTGACCGAAATGTATCCAGTCAATGTGACCATGACATGCAACACCCTAACAAATACACGGGGCACACCTGGCGCATGTGGAGGGTGGGCAAGGGGTTTCCCGTACTGGCGTACTGGGGCTTTTTATTTACCGTACTGGCGTACTGGAAGCCCTCTTGTTTTACGTACTTCGTACTATCCAAAATTTTGAATGATTTTTATTTTCCGTACTGTGTACTCTAGAAAAATAATTACCTGTACCAGCATACCGAAACTCCCCCTTACCCCCCTTCCATGTAGTCACGACTGTGAACAGCCACACTGCCTGTTGTGGAAATGTTTGTTGGACAGAGGAGTCCACTTCTTTGCATGATTTAAATGTGATGAATTCTGGTGACAGGCATCAAAAGAAAATGGGCACTGTGCTGAAAGGTATAAATATAATGCGTGGATGACTGCAGCTTTGATATGTGTTAACTACCAGCAACCATCGTTTTCAAATTTGGAGTGGAGACACTAGTTCCTGGATGAAAATAAATGTAAAAGTGTCGACCATAAGGCAGGTGTCCATTCCACAGTAGGTCCATCCTTTTGGGTAATGTGGCTGAGTAGGCGCATTAACATTTACATGTACAACATTATTTAAACAAACATATACCATGTATACAGGGTGTCATAATCGAAGGGGTAATAAGATGGATTACAGGACTTTGTTCCTTTATTATAGGAAATATGTATATACAAGAACTGATCAGATGCTTATGCTGTCACTTATGTACCTGTGCAGAACAGGTCTCTTCTCACTGTTAAGGAAAAGAAAAAAAAAAAACAAAAGGAAAATAATAAAGTCTCCCACGGCAGACTTGGGCAAATCACTGAGGTGACATGAATCCACACATTAATTGTTTCACACTCTGTTTCTGTGGTTATTAGCCCACAAAGTTGTCAAAACAGTCATTATGAATTGGAACAATCTTATGCTTATGTGGTTCAATTTGTGATAGCCTGGGGATTACATGAGCTGACTTCTACCCAAAGGTCCAGTGCACGGTTCTCTCGGGATTAAGAGCAGGCTCAGATACTGTATATTGCCCTATTTTTGTATGTATAAATTTTCATGGTTTTGGTATTTTGACATTTTACGCTAGTTTTAATTTCACCGTTTTGGACATAATTTCTATTCAAACAATGTTAAAATACTATTTCACTATGTTTTCATTGTCACGCTTTTGTGCCATCAGTTAAATAGCAAAAATAAGAGTACAGTGAAATTAGAGCAATTTACAGTAGCTCCAGGCAGTGAGGAGACACAATACCCAGAACTGCACTGACACAGGACATATAATTACATACAGACTGGTCCCCAGCTTGTGAGGTCCTTCTCACCAAAGGCCACGTCTCTTGAAAGACCACTGTTCCTAAGCACAAAGTGTGACCTTCCTATTGAGGCCACGCATCTTAAAAGGCCACTTTCACACTGCGCTTGGGGTGGCCTTTGCAAGAGGCTCCTCAAAACAGACTGTTATCCAAGGCAACTTACTCCATAGTAGGAGACAGGTTCTGATAGCCTCAGCTAGTAGGGAAGTTAGCATAAATTGAAATTCTCAACTTTTGCTTGCATGCCACAGGAGTTGCCAACAACACAGATATTGAACTGGGAATTATTGTACTGTTATGATTGTTTTGAAGATTTTCAACTTTAAAATTTTCATATGACCCTTTTTGACTATGACTGTCAATTTTACAACTTAAGTTTGTGGTTCATTAAATGCATTTACAGGACAAACCCATAAATTGAAGTTGGAATGGTACCTCTATCTGTAATAATTTTGAAGAAATTCAACTTTGAAATTCTAATGTGTCCCCAATTTGCATAAATTCAAATTTTATAACTTTTGTTTTTGGTTTATTTGATGTGTGTACAAAACAAACCTATGAATTGAAATTAGAATGGCACCTCTACCTATAATAGTTTTGAAGATATTCAACTTTTAAGTGTGGATAATTAGGATACATTTGGAGGAAGAAAGAAAGTATAAATAATAGGAAAATACATTCACTACAGCTGATTTTTTTTTTATTTCATGACTATTATTGTTGTTGTGCTTCCTATTTTCAATATTTTTATCTTTGTATACATGCATTGTATATTTTGATTTCAGATATTTCTGTGAAATATGCTTGGACAAAACATTATATGCCAGGACATCATCAAAAACAAAGACTGAAATGTTATTCTGGGGAGAGCAGTTTGACTTCAAGTAAGTTGAATATGAATTTATATATTCGTGATGTTGACTTCAAGTAAATTCATTATGGTATCGATATGTCCCTGACATGCGACCAAAGGTAGGCCATATGCTGAAAATATACTTTGTCTTACAGTATCAAATGTTCACTATGAACCAGTAAACGACTAATGTAAGTTCGAAACACCTGTATTTGGAATTAAGCCATGTAAAAAATGAATTTGGGACACGGCCATCATCCCATGGGTTCATATTAACAGCAAGTTATATGCATGTGATATGTATATATATACAGTAGTACCTGCCGTATCTGACTTCCCCTTCTGCCAAGAAAAAGTGGTCACATACAACAGGTGGTCTCTCAGGGCAGGGGTCACATACAGCAGGTATCACTGTTTATATAAGTACGCACTATTCGGAACTACCTTCGTGCGGGAAAATATTTCAAGGTTGCATGTCACATCAGCATTTGAAATACAGAGTTTTGATTTGTGGGGCAAGGTCAAAAATAAGAGAAGGCTCCTTGCTGCAGTTGGTCAAATTTTATGCACAATTCAGTGCGAACTGAAAAATTCGTAGACACATTTCACACAACTAGCTTTTTGGAGATGAGTGGCGGTGTTATGATATTTCTAACACTGGATGTACTTTTATGTTTTGACAGCAATCTTCCAGCAGTGGAACAGATTATGGTCAATATATACCGGGAAGCTGATAAGAAAAAGAAGAAAGAGAAAAATGTATTATTAGGTAAAATTTTATGTCACAGTTCCTGCAATGATAAACAAAATATAAAGAACAAAATATTGGACATGCTTTTTGTTTAAATGAAAGTGTTCTCATGAAGATTATCAGCTCTTCTGACCTAAGGTCGTAGCTTGGACGTCACTGGCAATGTCAGGACAGCACTAGGCCCATGGGCCTCTTGTATTACATAATCTGGGTGACCTTGATCTTCTGTCTCCATGTCACTGAGGACATGAAGTGAAGGACTTGTCTTAGCACAGGCAACGATATCCATCACACCAATTGCATAAATAAGCTGTGATAACATGTGGATCTAAGTGCCATCTGGTGGACAAATAAGACACTAAAATCACATAAGTTTTATATGTTCAGAAGCCACTTGAAGACTCGTAACTTTGAAATGAAGATATAGATGCAATATAGCCACGGTGCCAGCAGAACCTTAGGCCCCGGGGCCTCTTGTTTTTATAGGTTGAATTCAGAAATTAGTTATATATATGCAGGAAAAATTCAGTCCGAAGTGTTGATAGGGATTATTCACTTTACGACCATTCTGTTGAAATGATCGCTACAGATATCCAAGCACATTATTATTACGGGGACAACTGCTGCAGTATTCATGCATTGTATCTGCACTGACTTAGAATGTACCAATAATGATTTTGTTGTTGTTTTTGTGATAGGTTATGTAAACATCCCAGTCACAGATGTCAACAGTCGGCAGTTAGTGGAGAGGTGGTGAGTGTTGAAATCTTTACATTAACACATTTCAGTCAATTGACCCTTCCTTATCAGTCCATACCTTTCTACAGGGCCTCCAAATAGTTCAGACCTGGGAGATGCTAAATTAAAACCAACTATCTGCCACTCTGCTATCAGTTGGGTAGCATTCCATCACAGCTATATCCTTAATTTCGGTCTAGGTCACAAACATAAAAAGACCCGCAGCTGTAGTAACCTGTTTGTGTTGGTACATGGGAAAGTTGTTGATCTATTGATGGCTTCAGTCAGATTTCAGACAGTTGTATGTTACTGTAGAGCAATGGCTGCTTGCAGCATTCAGAGCGTCACTGAGGCAGGGAGACGCCATGGATGACTGTGATTGGTGGTAACTGGAGCAGCTGGGAGATGGGGCTTGAAACCCTTTCTCTCTCGTGCCCACAGTTTTCTGTCTTCGTTCCATGAGGCCAGTGGTTGTGTGTTGATATTCATTGGGCTGAAGTCAGTGGTTTTTGTATTGCAGAGTGGCTTACCAGGCAATGGAAAAATGCCACAGAAGAAACGGGGAATGTTTGCCTTGCCTGGCTGAATAGTATCAACTCTTTAAGTGCCAAATTTTGGACTGAGTCAACAGCTTTTCTCGGCACACATTGGGCCTGTTGTGCCCAAAGTGCGCCGAGAAAAGCTGTTGATTTGGGATATTTTTTCTGGAACTAAAGGTATGCTGGTACTTGAATGAAAGGTCTTTTTACGAGGAATGTGAATCTGAGATCCTAATGATAATTCAGACTAGCTTGACATTAGTAGATCAACTTTAGACACCGGTTTAGTGTGTCGGTGACAAATCACAAGGTTACCAGACAAAAAATAGCTGAAGTGTTGCCGAGACACAAACAGCTGTGGCCCGACCAAGTAGGTATAGTATGACAGACGGAGGGAAGCACATTCCATGTCTGTCTAGAGAAAAAATTAACTGTATGCATCTCTGCCTGGCCACCAGGGTGTGTATTACTGAGAGGTTGTCCCATGCTCAATTCAGTATCCTAGCCTGTATGGATCTCCTGAGAGGCTGAATCCTCTCGAGACCCAAAGGGTAGAGGGAGGATACAGGTTCAAGGGGGATCCACGCAGGCAAGGATACTGAATTGGGCACAGGATGATTTGTGTATCCTTAATACCAGTGTCCATAATGTGGTGCTGAAAGAAAAATTAAAATGGAAACAAAAGTAGCCATTGCTGGTCTGTGAAGGCTAGCGTCGCTGACTGTCAGGGCGATGAAAAAAAAGGAGCATTCTCATTGGGTAATGAAAGAATGAGGGATATACTGCCACCAGGGTGTGTCTTACTGTCTGGTGTATATAATTCTTCATTGTGTCGTCATTTTGCGAAGTATTGCCACAGGGTGTGCCAAGATATTTGGTGCAGGGATCCAGGGTGAGGTAAGCTGGGTACCAGTTAGATTTCAAGGTCACTTGGGGGATCATTTATTGCTGTCAAAAGCTTTGGATGCACAGATTTGTTTTGTTGCATTCAGAGATGGATTGTGCATCAAAGTGGTTATCGAAGAGAATTTAGATCGTGTATCGGTCATAAACATCACACAAGTCTGGCTTTTATCAAATAATATGAACAGATCATGATAGATGGAACTGCTCTGTTTGCCTGGTATCCATATTGTGCCAGGCGAGGGGCTGGCCGCAGCTGGCCGCGGAGGTCATGTTCTTGTCTGCACATCCATGCAGGCATCAAAGTGCTGCATGAACACACAACATTAAGGTGAGCACCTCAAAGCAGATGACTTGTGAAGATGGCTAGTTGCTGGTCCCGGTCAGTCAGTGTGCCGGCCAGAGTCTAAAAAGGGCACACAAGTCAGGTTTCAAAGTACACGTGTACTTGATTGAATCAGCACCTGTCTGCGGTGGTTGAACAGGGAAGTGATCACTGTGTGTCGAAAATGAAGTATGAATGAGGTGGATAATTAGTTGGCAGGCTAAACAAAGTGTCTTTACTTACTGATGACTGAAAGGTAGTCGGGGTTTTGTATGGCAGTTACACTGGGCATACAAGATTGATGTGGAACAAGTCGGTCTAATTAATGCTGAAAACATTGAGCTCGGTGGCAAGGAAAATGTAATGCGATCTCAACTAATCTGTGTATATCGCCATTTCTTCAATGCATGTACATGTAGGGGTATGGCAAGTGACTGAGTTGAAAGCGTTCACCCAAAAAATTATGAAATAAAAAAGAAGGTGTGAGAAGAGGAGCAGAGTCATATATTATGAAACAAAGTGAACTGATCTTTGGGTATAGATTAAGTGTTCATAATGTTCTATTAACATGATGCTTTACTGCATCCTGAACTCTTAAATCCTCCACCCTACACCTCCACCCCGCCCCGCCCTGCCCCGCCCCACCCCCGCCACTCAGTGATGAGGTTTCTGTCAGCTTTTTAGAGATAATATGGTAATTAAACATTCTTCAACACTTCACATATTCTGTGAGGCACTATCTTGTAGGATATCAATGCTTTCATAGCAAAATATTTTCTGTTTACACGCATCTGTGTATAAATGTTCAATTGTTGGATCTTAATTCCAATTTTAGTATCAATAGCCTAATTTATATCGTGGTCACCTCGTAGTCATATTATCGTGATTTTTATTTGGTTGTGAGTCTTGTATACATTATTGTGCATCTCTGTGACTGGAGAACCCCTAAATTAGACCATGTTTTGTACTATTGGGCAATGCAGTGTAAATAAATACGTTTAAACTAAACTAAAACTATTTAACTAGTACACGTTTCGAACTGAGCCATGGCATATGTACACAGGTTTCATTGGCCTGGGGTTTTATTCAGTGAAATAATTTGAATGTTAGACTTTCTGAATGGCAATAGTGGAAATACAAAATGGAGGTAGTGTGTGAATCGTTACAAATGCCATGTCCCAGCAAGTGGTGACCGCATCTTCAGGTCACAGATGACCTGATGTGTTTTGTTAGAACGTTGTGACTGAAGGGCTATACGTGGAGGTGCAGTGACAGATTGTGTATCGTGTGGGTGTCTTGTAGGTACACAGCCAGTTCGGCCACAGTGGGCAAGGCCGGGCGGGAGAACAAGAGTGACTTGCCGTTGATTCGCATCAAAGCTCGCTATCAGACTGTCCACATACTGCCCATGGACTTGTACCAGGATCTTGTCAATGTGAGTACAGTACACACAATGCCTCGTGATAGGCCACCAGGAAATCTCCTTTTACCATGAACCCGAACCCCACAGGCCTTCAGAATAAGTACATTGGATGGAACACCAAGAGTTATAACTCACTTCCAATCGCAAAGGTGTGGCTTGGGGGGGGGGGGGGGGGGGGGCGCTGAGTCACACACAATGGTTCTGCAACTTTGACATTGCATAGAACTATGTTTCACATTTCACATACAAAACAGTACATTTTATTTATCGTACAGATGTCTAACTCTGGTAGGAATAATTTTTGAGTCAATATGACAGTTTTCAAGGATTTTATAAGCCAGTTTCTTAGAAAGTATCATTTCTTCAAAAAAAAACAAAAAAAACAATGGGATGGATTGGAAAGTGTATTAAATATATAAAATTAAAGTATAGACCAATATGCAAAAATGGTATTCTGCATTTACAAATCAAATACATAATTACAGAATGATTGATTTCATTAAACATCATTTTAAACATTAACGGTGCTACAAAAGTCTCTCATGGAAAAACAAAACCAAAAGATAAGATTCCTAGATGATATATTTATCTTTCAGAAGATGATATTTGAAGTAGATCAATTGACTTGCTTTTAATTGATGCTGTCTACAAAAGTGATTGATCAGCTGAAAATTTAATTTCGAGAAATTGGCTTTGAAAGATTTGAGGTCCAATGATCTCACATTGTTGGTCATAATCACAATACTTCTCTCCAACTCCGATCAAGCCTGGTTGTTTTGTTTTGCAGCATGCCAATCACCATCTTCGTTGTATTGTTTCCAATGTACAAAGACTTTTATTGGCTTAAAAAAAGCAGTTATTGACCTGAACGCCATCAAAGACAGTCAGACTTGCAAGCTTGTCAGTGTGGTTTCCCACGTGACGGTGACAGCTTGAAAGTTGACTTGAAAGGGGGTGAGCTGTGTGACCCGAAGGTGCAACGATAACCTTGACTCATTTATTTAGACACATGCTACTATGCACTTGCACAAGAAGAAGAGTTTGTATTACGTCTGGCTATTTTTCTAATTCACTTTAAAGAAATCAAGTCTATCAAGAAGCGAGAGAAAGAGAGAGTGAGCGGACAAAAATGCTAGATGGGCGGTCCGCATACATTGCTTTTTGTAACATAAAAATAATGTATGGAAAATAAATCCATAAATTTTTTAAACTTACACAGATCATTGTTAATGTTGCAGTATGTCAGTCGAGATTACTGCCTCCTGGTGGAGATTTTGGAACCACTAATCAGTGTGAAGGCCAAAGAAGAGATAGCTTCATCCCTCGTACATATATTCCAGAAGTTAAACAGAGGCAAGGATTTTCTCTCCGATATCGTCATGCAAGAAGTTGACAAACTTGGTACGTATCAAGGGGTTGTTCAGTTTATTCATTGTTTCCACTGGCTTAGTAATTTAATTTGTAGTTTTGACATACAATATAACGATAGTGCTCTTCCAGTTATCATCACCACCCACCCACCCCCAGGAAAAAATTTATAAAGTGACAAATGTATGCTAGAGTTAATCAAGAGATTGCAGTTATTGGAGCATACTTGTACTCTGAAGTAAGTTGTGTCTGTCAACACTTAATGCTGGTCAGAATATTGACAAGCACATCGTGGGAGTCGTTTTAGTATTTGAAGACCACAAACAAACGGCTTTATTATCCCTATCAAATGCCCCGGGCATTGAGGACAATTTCAGATTGTGAGACTCCAATTCAGACCTGTGTTTTGAATATCGTTGCACTATGTTTGCATAAGTGACTGTCAAAATTTAGAATATGTACGTTATTTTAGTGTTTTGGGCCATAAGACTGGGAGGGGTGCAGGCTGTCCCAAGAACGGATGATAGGGTATGCTCAGTGGGCAGCTCTGAAAGTTCTGAAGCTTATTTTATTGCTGTGACATGTTCCATAACTCCAATGTGGTGGAAAAAAAGCCACACGCGTGTTCTACAAATTAACAAACCAAGTGGAGTTACATAATCTAATTCTTGCTTTCAGATAATGAAAATTTAACATTCCGTGGAAATAGCATTGCCACCAAGGCCATGGAAGCGTACATGAAATTAGTCGGTGAAAAGGTGCGTATGAAAATTTCTGGGTGCAGCAACTGTTGGACGGCGACAGATGTTTGACGTGGGCATAAAGGATGTGTCATCATAGTCCAGACATTATGCATCCACATTATGCCCTGTGTGTGAACTGCAAGGTCAAGTGCCAGTTGTGACTCCTCACAGCAGTGGCACTATTGTAATTAACTCATTCTCCTCCATGACTCCATACAGCAGTGGCACTATTGTAATTAACTCATTCTCTGCCGTGACTCCATATAGCAGTGGCACTATTGTAATTAACTCATTCTCCTCCATGACTCCATATAGCAGTGGCACTATTGTAATTAACTCATTCTCCTCCATGACTCCATACAGCAGTGGCACTATTGTAATTAACTCATTCTCCTCCATGACTCCATACAGCAGTGGCACTAATGTAATTAACTCATTCTCCTCCATGACTCCATACACCAGTGACACTATTGTAATTAACTCATTCTCCTCCATGACTCCATACAGCAGTGGCACTATTGTAATTAACTCATTCTTTACCTGCCACTGTCTTTCCAGAATTGTTCGCTTTTGTCCATAATAGTCTCCTGAGTTTTCCATATGTTCACTTAGAATTAAAACAAAGGAATTCATATTCAAATCTGTCAAAAAAGACCCTTAATGAAAGTATCAATATGGCCAGGAAAACAGAAGCGCCACCTGCCAGGCAATATAAACAACTGACCAAGGCCTCGACCACTGTAACATGGAATGAACTACATTACAACTGTGTGAAAATTCAGTGCTTTCATTCAAATACATAGACTGACATGTCTGTGAAATGATTTTTTGATATTAACTGGCAATGCAAAATCCCTGTTCAGTACCACAACCATTTTGGTGTGGAAAAAATTAGCCACACACACACGCAGTCTCTCTTTCTGCAAGTCTCCCTCCCTGGCTCCCTCCCTCCCTGTGCTAACATGTACTCCCAGATTTACATTAGGCAAGGACATTGAACTTAAAATTGAAGGTCTCAGATGCATGTCTTGTTTTATTTCTTGTGTTTATTTAAAAAGTTCAAAAGTAACTATACATGAACGGGTAACAGCAGGGTACGAAATAATATCAATGCCAATTGAACCTCTTAATTTTTGGACAAAAAGCAAGATTATGTGCAAGTCAAAGCCTATAAGAGAGAGGTAATATAAGAACATGCCTGTCATTTTGCAGTACCTGCGAGATTCACTAGGAGACTTTGTGAAGACGGTGCTGGAGTCGACAGACGACTGCGAGGTGGACCCAAAGCGAGTGCCCAGTAACTCAGCACTACAGCGACATCAAACCAATCTGGTCATGTTCTGTGAGATGGCCTGGTTCAAAATCATTAACTCCTGCTGCTTTTTCCCAGTGTAAGGACAAGATCTATATTTATTGCCACTTGAACTGCTATTTCATCCTAGTAATGTCAAGACACATACTATGTTGCACTTTTAAATGCCATGGATGGCTTGACATCAAATCATGATGTGCTTCTGTTTTTTGCATTGTCTAAGGTCGGGATCTGTTCGTCATTACCCTTATGACAGTTTAGAGCTTAAACTCAAGTGAGCCCTGTTAGTAGACCCATATGAATCCTTTTCCCCTTAAACTGGCCAAAACCGGCTGGTGGTCAAATGTCATCTGCTTCAGTGTTTTCAACTGATTTCAACAGTTATGAAAAACAGTTTTACTGAGAAATGTACATGAGACTTATCAAGATCACATGCCCCAGGTCAACAGCTTCCCTTGCCAAGGAAAGCTGTTGATTCAGTCTTTAATTGAAGGGGGAAAGGGTTAAGAATAATATAAGAGAACTAAAGTAAGTGATAATAAATTGGAGCAAATTTAGCATTGTTTTATGAGCCAGGAAATGGGATGGGCACTGAAGAGGGCTGAGGTCCCTAAAAGAATAATAAGTAGGCTGGGTTTGTGAAAAAAAAAGGGGTGAGGGGTTCCCTGGAATATTACTACTGAACAAATAATTCTTAACAACTCCCGTTTCCATAACAACCATGATAAAGACAACGCCATTTACCACAAAGTTGATAGCTGTAGACAAGTACAGGTGAAATAAAAACAGAAGTAAATGAAAGTCCAATGTACAACAGACACAGGGATACCAGTACAGACATAGGCCAGTTTGGTCTGGCATACAACAGGGAAGTCTGTTATCACCTATGGCTGCCCGCACCCTCCCAATAGACCTCATCAAATACATATGGTCAGGAAATAAGTGAACAGCACAGCTAAAGGTGGTGTATTCTGGGAGGCCGGAGCATCTCAGCTGAGCATGCTCAGTGAGGTGTGTTCCTCTAATTAGGTCACAGGCCATTCAATACAAACTTCACCCACTTGACATAGAAATGTGCTGAGGTAAAACACAAAGCTTTGAAAAAGAATTGTTACAGATAACAGCTTTATTTATGAAGAAGTTTGCTCGTGTTTTTCATCATCTGTAGGTTATGCAGTTTTAATATAAAGTTAAACTTATTAAAGAAATTGATACAAATGAAAAGTTTCGATTCTGGTTACCATGGTAAGTTAACAAGTTGAGTGGGGAAAGGACACTACCTGTGTTGAATGACCTCTAACCTGAATCAGCCTGTCTCTAGGCTGGGCCGAGATAGTGACTTGGCTTATTGTGATGTACAGTCCTCCCCCTCCTATAAGGCCAGCCCAAATGCAGCCCAAAAGGGGGCCTGAAAGATGGGTGGCCTCTGTAGAGGGGACAATATAATAGCAACTTCACACGTTGTGCATAGGAATGATGGTCTTTTATGGCCTCTCAAGAGGGGGAGACCACTGTATTTGTAGAAATACTTAAAATTATGGAGAAAATTATTTATCATAGAAAGGGGGGTTGTTGGCACAGTAAACATTTTTGTTTGAAACATACGTGCAATTTAATAATAGAAGTGTTGATACAACACACAGGTTAAACTTGAGGAAAATATTGATTTTGCAGGGAGTTACGAGAGGTGTTTGCGAGCTTCGCGGAGCGTTGTCAAGAAAAGAAGCGTGAGGATGTGACGGACCACCTGGTCAGTGCCTGTATCTTCCTGCGCTTCCTGTGTCCAGCCATCCTGTCACCCAGTCTCTTCAGCCTCACGCAAGGTCTGTTACCGTGACAACTGTCTTCACATTTAGCCTTTTTCCCGCTCTGATCACCCCATATGTAAAGTCTGGTCAATTTTTCTGCTTTAAATTTTGAGCTCTGCTGACCATAGGTCACAGAGTTGATGCATTCGCTCATGTCGGTCGGTCTGTAAACTTTTGATCCCAGGAATACAATTAAAATGAAGCAGCCATATTGATAAGATCAATTGAATGTTAAAATCTTGTTTCACTTGGCAAGAGAAATGAATTTGTCTTTCTCTATTTCAGAATACCCACAAGAGAGAGGTGCCAGAAATCTTACCCTGATTGCCAAAACTATTCAAAATCTTGCTAATTTCACCAAGTAAGTTTGACCATCTTGCCATAATTTTTGTTTGTTGGTTCACATTACTGTCTGGACTGCTTTCTTTTTCATAGAACATTAATAACAGATAGAGCCATTTTTGTTGCCAGAAGGAAGGGATGTGTCATGGAATGAGGTCCTGTATGCTGGTGGCTCCATCTGGTGGTGACATAGGCTATCAATTTTGATAAGAGATTTGTACGCTGTGCTGTTGTATGTTTTCTACAGATAAAGAAACTCAAAATCAAATTGGTTAAGATGTGCACGTCTAAAAATAGCAGACACAGTTTGATGTAATCTTTTGTGTTAGTCTGGGAAGTAATTTTCAAAGGTCATGTAAATTGTTCTCACTTTGCAAAGTTTTGATCACCTCAAAAGGTTTAATTATGTATATATATCATCATCATCATCATCATCATCATGGAGAGCAACTCATTTAAATTTGCTGTCCACTGTGAAAGCTAACTTTCTTTTACTTTGAATAGATTTTTTAAAAAAAACGTACAATGGTTTATCTTTCAGGTTCGGTGGGAAGGAAGACTTCATGACATTCATGAATGACTTTGTGGAGAGAGAATGGGCAAGCATGAAGTCATACCTCCAAAAAATCACTGTAAGTAGCAACCCAAATTCCACAATGCCATGATTCAAATTCATTACTGTTATTAAATGTGGCAGGTGTTAGCATAAATTTCCATTTTTGACTTTCAATTATCCAGCCAAAAGTAGGCGAGCTCTCTCACTCAGAGATTTGGAGAGTGAAAAAAAGTCACTCAGTTTTCCACATTTCTTTTGGTACTGTCCACATAAAAATAAGAGAACTCTCACTTTTTATGCAAATTTTGATTAATCGACACCATTTATTGTGCGGTACATGGCCAGAACCTATGTGCTTTTGATGGATAAAATTTGCTGCATATCATGTGGATAAATCCCAGAGGCCATCTGCTGAGCTAACCAGATCTTAAAAGAAATATACTCCTTGATTCTTAGTCAGTTTGACAAGTCAGAGTGAAATTTGTGACTTCTTTTCAGAGAGGGAGGCATTTTGCTTCCATTATTCAGGTTCAGGTTGCAGGATGATATTAATGTTAGATCGAAAATGCCAAAGGAGCACTTTTTGTCCAAAAACGTGTGTGTATGTATATATATGTATATATATATATATATACAGTAAATATATTCTGATTCTTTAAAAAAAAAAAAAAACAACATTTGTGTGTAGCGCACACAAATATTGCAGTTTTAAAAGAATCAGAAAAAGGAAATGCCCAAACCAGAGTCAAAATAACGGGCCTCTTGAAAGAAGCCAAATTAAATTATTTGCAGGTTACTGTTGAATGTAAAAAAAAAAAAAATCAGAATTATAAATGAGAAAAGTAGAAATATGGATGGCATGACTGGGAGGAGAGTAGAAATAACAGGGACGAGAGTAGATATACTGACTGCATTTTTTGTGTGTTTTGCAGGAGTACAGTGAAGGAGACTGCCAGGCAGCAGAGTTTGACGGCTACATTGACTTGGGCAAGGAACTGTCCCTTCTACATTCACTGCTTGTGGAGAGCCTGGAGAAAATGAACGAGGTAATTTGACTGGCCCATGGGGGAGGCTAGCCCTACAGGTGCTGTTTAGGGAATGTGATACAAAGTTACATATAGTTACATAGTTTCATATTTTAGAACTCTTTCATTACCAATCACAACAGTTGGCTAAACTTAATGAATCCAGGATTCAATTTCTCGTGAAAAGACTTTGTATTGTAGTACCAGCAGGCCATCAGCATTTAAATTTTTCCAAGTCCCTCTGATACATGTAGGTATTAGTTAAAATTCTACAACTTTAGTTTATGGTTCACTGGATGTACATACAGCACAAGCCTATGAATTGAAGTTGGAATGGGACCTCTACCTATAATAGTTTTGCAGATAAACAAGGTTTAGATTTTCAAATGGCCCTAATTTGCATAAATTTCAAAACTGTTCAAAACTGCCACCCCTCTTCATAAAAAGCAGAACTTTATGCAGGGAAGCATAATCATACCTAGTTTGGATTTCCTATGTAAATGTTGGACAAATTTGCTGGGGAAGGGGGGAGAGAGAGAAAAGAATGCCTGCATTGGCACACAGAAGTAACATGCATATACAGTAAAGTATTTTTTCACAGAGTAAACATATCTATAGCTGAAGCTGATTCAGTTTAAAAGTCTTGTGTATGAAAAAATATATAGATTTGATACCTGAACTAAACAATTACAAGGAGTTTCGAACCTAACTTTTATTTTGGACCTGTACCACAATGATACCAAATAAACTTGAAACATGCCATAGTATTTTGAGACTCTGTTTCGAATTTTCTTTCCAGGCTTCAGAGCTAAAACTTGGACGGCTTAAGTCCATTTTGGAGGATATTTCTGATGCATTAGAGAATCCGCAGGCCGGCAACCAGAGGCAGGCGCTGAACAACATCCAGGTTGTGAATAACATGTTGCAGGTACATCACAGTACTGGCCACCTGGAGATGATGTCACCCCCGAGCAGTGCCCTCCCTGGCACCCTCCATAGCCTTATGAAGGACTATAGCGATGCAGATCTTTCTCGTGCTAATGACTTTGCAATATTGTGTAATACCTCACGCCATCCTCGCAGTCGGGAACCGGCGAGAGATCTCAATACGTCAGATGACTATGTGATGTTTACAGCACTAGAGAGCACAGAATCCACTGCTGCCGCCCCTGTGGTGGAGTCCAGGGCGCCGGCAACTGGGTCAGTTCCTAGACGGACTATTCAGACGTGGTCTGGGAGAAATCTTTCAGCTGCACAAGTGGTTAATGGAGATTACGTTGATCTTATTTCGTTCATGGATGAGATACATGAGGAAGTACAGAACTCTTCGGTGGACCTTGACGATGGTAGTCAGCTTTCTATTGGACAGTTGTCCACTGTGGCATCCTCTGGTTATCAATCATTTGGGTATAGCCAGTCCAGTTCCCCGGTAGATTCTGCCGCTCAACATGAGCTCAGCAATCGGGAACAAAATCGCTCACCAGGTGGAGCAGCACAGCCATTGTCATTTTCGAACCCCTTATTCCGCCATCAGGCGCAAGGGGCACCAGCCAAGTCCGTGCAGACGGAGGCCAAACTGCCTCATGTGGACAGTTCCAGTTCCTTAAGCAGCACAGAGGGAGCGAACACTGCGAAACATGATACTTCTAGTCCCAGTCATCAGAGTGAGAAATCATCATCAGTACGTGGCCTAGACCACCCATTGAGGACTCTCTCTAATGGATCTTATAGTTCAGACAGTGAAGAATCTTTACCGTCACAAGAACGGTATCGAGTCAAACAAAGTCCGCGAAGGCGGCGCAAGGCATACTCGCAAAGTGCAACAACACTGAAGTCTAGTAGTGAATCCAAGAATGACTCGTCAGGTGGACAGCCATTTAATGAGAATAATCTGGCAAGTTGTGAACTCTCCAAAAGTGCAGAATTTGCACAGCTTAAACGGCGGACACCGCTAAAAATGAAACGGACGTCCACCGACACAGCCCTCATGCAGGGATGTAGCTCAGAGAGAGGACAGTATGCTAGCCCGTACTCAAACTGGAGGGCCTCCATGCCCCAAAATACAGTGAGAATGGGAATACGATCAGTACAGCGTAAACTGCAGGACCACGAGAAGTCAAAGAGTGAGGTAAGAGATTGAAACGACGCCCATCTCATTATGTTTGTATCCTATACCCTCAAAGTGGTGCTTGTGGACACTTCCATGGTGTGGACATTTTCCCTGATTGTTTCTGAGTCATTTTTGCCTCAATGATACCTGTTGATAGAGGACATGTGTTGTGCATTGTAGATAATTTTTTCAGCTGTGCTGGCTTGTCAGTCAACATAGCTATATAAGACTTCTTCAGAACAACCACTCAGATATCTACTGAAGCTAGGTGGAAATGCACCTTGTGGAAGGGCACAACAGATCTGTCACTAGTAGGGCTGCGACTATTTATTGATATATGTCAATGTGTGGCTGTGTGATATATAGTATTGATATGAAAAGGCGTTTTGTGACATGTATCCTAATGGAAATTTTTAGACCAATAACACAAAAAATTCAAAATATTTTTCTGGAAATGTCATCAAGTGAAACTGACGGGAATCTTTTAATGTATTTTCCATGTATTTGATACATACTGATTCAGAATGACATGATGATAGTGCCAGCTAGGTGAAGTATTATGCTGTAGGGTTTATTGTACACATGTTACACAGTAGATGATAAAGCTGCGGCACCCTGATTTTTCCTGAATTTTTCAATTTTGTGTACTTATTGGTTTATGCATACATTCCTATTGTTGATGGAATTCAATTAGGATTGAAATGGTAATTAACATTTTAAACTTCCCCCCAAACCGTCAGGCAGTTTCACCTCAAATGGGGTGGGGATGTACTTTAGGGGGTCTCTGATGAATGGCTTCAAATGGTCATGTTCCAGTGATTTTTCAATTTTTAGGTCAGCTGATTTGTCAGTCAGTTGAGCTTATCATATGGTCCTTCCTCCATCATTGGCATCATTGGCATCAGCGTCTGTCCATTAAGAACTCTGCGCCTTGGGTTGTTCTCTGCTGTTGCTTAAATGGTCATGCTCCTATCATTGTAGCATTTTTTCCAAATTATGTTGTTCATTTTTCAGTAAAATCTTGAAATCTTTGCTGAAACTGCATAGCCAATTACTTTTGAATTGCACAGGGACACTCCTGGGATCTCTATATCTTAATTTAAGCAACAGGTGGTGCTGAGATTATTTTATGTTTTTCAAGGATTTTTGTACATTTTCACTTTTCTTGACTTTTTCTCCAAAAGTTTAGTCCTTTTCAAACTTACTATGCATGTACATGGACTTGATCTCCACCAGACATGTTCACTACATGGTGGTGCTGTTATTTTTTTAATTTAACAAATAATAAAAATTAGGAACAGTGTGTGAGGAGATATGTACCTATTACCAACAGTAATGATGATCTTAAACAAAGACGAGCTTCATATCATGATGAAGTTCACAGGACCACTGTAGTCTGTGCATGTAAGTTCAGCTGAGCACAGGACTGTCACAGTCCTCTTGTTTGATGAAGTTTTTTTGTTCACTTTTTGTCAAAGTCTGAAAAAAATCGACAAAATCACTTGCTAATTGCTTTGACACTGCACAGGCACAGTATGTCTGGAGTCCCCTCAGTTTTAATTGGTTTTGGCAGGTAGCACTGTATATTTTTTAGAATTTTTATGAATTTTATTTTTTTTTTCAGAATTTTTACTTCTTCTCCCAGACTGCTTGTTGAATTCTCTTCAAACTTGATGCGAATGCACCTGGACTTAATTTGCACCATGTTGGTTCACTTCATAGTGTTGCTGGCACTTCCACATGTTTAACCCTTTCCCCCTCAAACCGGCCAAAACCGGCTGGTGGTCAAATGTCGTCTGCTTCAGTGTTTTCAACTAATTTCAACAGTTATGAAAAACAATTAGACTGAGAAATGTACATGAGACTTATCAAGATCACATGCCCCAGGTCAACAGCTTTCCTTGGCATGGGTTGGGCACTAACTGCCCAACCCATGCCAAGGAAAGCTGTTGACTCAGTCTTAATTCAAGGGGGAAAGGGTTAATGAACTCTGGACAGTATTTGTTCAAGAGGCAGCACTGTAATGCCATAATGTCATTTTTACCCATCAGCCTTCTAGGCCAGAGGGGTATTGTCTACTACATTGTGGTGCTTTCATTTTCTGATTGTAAACAAATTATCAAAATTAGGAAGAATCAGTAATGGGATATGTACATAATTAACAACAGGAATGATGATCTTAAACAAAGGTAACCTGGTATCATTCTGAAGTTCACATGACCACCTTACAGTCAGCTGAGCATAGGATAACACACTCCTCTTGTTATAATGATTTGTGAAATAGGAAACCAACCAGAGGGGCTGCAGGAGTGTAATGTTTTTTTTTTGTTTTTTTTAAAATATATATATTTTATTTCATCTTCGGAACTGATGTATGGTTTTGAGAATTTGATGATATCCAAGAGTATAGTATACATGCTATATTTATTATCATATCAGGCAGTATAGTAAGGGAGGGGTCATTATTTTCACAACTGTACAGACAGAGGGGAGGGGTAAATTTTTAGTTTGCAGTAAAATGATGACCAAGGAATTAAGAACAATCTTTGCAATTTTCACTGGATACTGAAAAGAGAAGTCTTGATTATTTATGTTGTAAGCCATATACATAATGCCGACACGTTTGCATCAAAAATACATCTAAAGGCTAGCTTTTTCATGGATTTTTCTCCTGTTGTGCAACTTCTCTGGGCACTCATCATTTTTAAAATTCAAAAAGTGCTTTTTTCAACAGAAAAAGGGCGGTAATGAAAAAGACGTACTACGAACTCTCATGAAAATGTTGACCTGCTGCTACCCCGAAGGCAGTCTCAACCACTATGATTTGAATGATATATTAATGCAGTATTGTTTGTCTCCTGATACTGTTTCTCCATTTGTCCACTAGATGACACTACTGTAGATGTATCCTTCTAAAGTTTCCTGCGTATATTTATAGTATGAGGCAGAGATTGCGGTTCTGCGGCAACAGCTGACTGAGGCACAGACAAGCATGGAGGAAGCCCAGAAACAACTGGACTCACAGGGAGACTCCACACAGTCACTGGTGGCCGAATGGCAACAGAAACTGGAGGACAGCGAGAAGCAGATGCAACAACAGCAGCAGGAAAAAGATGAACAGATGAAGGGCATTATTCAAAGGTACGTGTAACAGCTGAAGGGATCAGTCATTAATTTCATCAGGCTGGAAACTCTTCTGTCTTGCTTTGCTGACCTAAGGCCCCATTGATTATACAATCGCTCACGTCTGTCCATCCGTCCTTCCATCAGTGGTGATGGATGATATCATTCTGAAATTCACAGGACCACTTCAGTGTTTGCATGTAAAGTCAGCTGAGCACAATATTGTCACAGTCCTCTTGTTTTCTAAACATAGCAATCTTCATGTGGCCTCTCACATTTTTTTATCTTTTATTTGATGAGCTGTGGTCTTGCACTGTTTAAACATGTCTGTAACATCCAGTTCAGTGCTTTCTATGGAAACTGCAAAAACCTGGGGTTTTACTGCAAGTAGAAATAAGACACCTTGCTGATTTGGGCCAATCAGAAACTGTGTAATGTACACTGCATCACACATTTGTACCAGGACCATACCTTTCGGTGATCTTACTTGATGTGCAACTTCACGTGCATGAGGACCCATGTTTACAAGGTGTAACAAAACTGTGTTGTCTGTCTGGACTATGAAATTAAAAAAAAAAACAGCAATGACTAGAGGGTACGTCTCTTGAGCCCCCCCCCCCCCCCCCATGTTTTAGGCCTACTTGGGGCCTTCCAGGGGATAGGGAGGTTGTTGGTATTTATTAAAATGTTTAGCTACATTAATAATGAAGTGCCAAGAACAGGCAGTGTTATCGTGACGTCACGACCTACATGTATAAATTAAAAGGTTAACAATGTGTGGCAGTCTTGCTTATAGGAGCGTTGACATGGAAATTTGGTGGCAACAATTGTTGTACCAAAAAAAGTTCATGTGTAAAATCATTTGTCTATATGGTAAACTTGAAAAAGTCTGTTTGCTAATCTGGATCTGGTTTGTTCTTATTTATGCTGCTGCTTATATGTATGTGAATCTAGTGATGACGTAAGTTATAAATAAGTCCTTATCACAAATGGAATCAATTAATCAAAGTCATAAAGTGGAAGATATTAATGTAGAGAGTATTTAAAGTGTTAGCCAGAAATGAAAACATCTGTGGTGCCGTATTACTGTTGCTCTATGTCAGTATCACATTTATCTTGGTCTAGCTGGGTGCAGGCATAGAGTATACAGTACATCAAGTTTTGAGAGATCACCCTCCCCCCCCCCCCCCCGCCCTCCTTTCATCGCCACAATTCACCAGGTCCCTAAGTGTATCGTTTTTTACGTCCAACATGAGACCACCTGCTTTATGTGACCATGTTTACATGTGCCCTAGGGATGGTCTCTCAAAAGAGGAACTACTGTACTTTCAGCAATCTCTGAATCCATTTTTATTCTCCACCCATGAAGTGGGAGCGGGAGATGTAGTAATGAGCTCCATCCTTCCGTCGCTTTGTCCGTCCTCCTGAAGCAATTTTGGCCTGCCCATATCTCGAAAAATATAAGAGCCAGCTCTTTCAAATTTTCAGGGTAGGGGCAACTTATATATAGTAGGTGTGCATAGGCACATCGATTTTGGCGTAATTGTCCTCCTTGATTCAGTAATTAACAAAGGTCATTAGGCAGCCTCAATATCTTCCTCACAATTTTTTTCCAGCCCATATCTCTCAAAATGTAACAGCTGGCCCTTTCAAATTTTCATGGTAGGTACATCTGATGTAGTAGGTGTGTAGAGGCAAATTTGTTGGTGCCTAATTGTCCTCCATCTCTAATTGATTAACACAGCTCGTTAAGCAGCCAAAATGTTATCCCCATAATTTGTTGCCCATATCTCAAAAACTATGAGAGCCAGCTGTTTCAAATTTTCAAGTTAGGTGCAGCTTATACAGTAGGTGTGCATAGGCATATTGATTTTGGCTTAATTATCCTCCTTGATTAATTAACAAAGTTCATTAAGCAGCCTCAATATTTCCCCGCAATTTTGTCCAGCCCATATATCTGAAAATATAACAGCTGGGCCTTTCAGATTTTCAGGGCAGTTAAATCTTGCGTAGTTTGTGTATATAGGCACATTTTTGTGCCTACTTATCCTCCGTCATTGATTTATTAACAAAGTTTGTTAAAAAGCCTCAAAATTTTCCCCATAATTTTAATTGCCCATGTCTTGAAAATACAACAGCTAGCCTTTTGAAGTTTCCAGGGTGGGAAAGTGATCATATACTAGGTGAGCATAGGCATAGATTTATATGGCTACCTTTGGTCTTTCATTAACATTAAGCACCCTCAATTTTTTTTTTTTTACTTCAGAAACTAGAACAGCTAGCCTTTTGAAATTTTCAGGGTGGATTTTGTGCATGCGCAGTCATCTTTACAAAAGAAGCTGGATCTTGATTAGATTTTGGTGTCACCATGACCATATTTAAACAAATGACAGTCTAATTAGATGTTCATTAGAACTTGCTACCAGAGTGCATGCAAGTTATCCTGTGACAGGTGTGTCTTTGCTGGAAGGTATCTGTATTGTACATGTATGTGATGTATTTTTTTGTGTGCTGGTGACTGTCACAGGAATGGGTTTCGTGTCGGTTTTGATTGCCCATGTCTTGAAAAATATAACAGGTAGCCTTTTGAAATTTCCAGGGTTGGTAGATCTCATATAGTAGTTGTGCATTAGCATAGTTTTATGTGCCTACTGGTCATCTGACCTCTGGTAATTGCATATTAATGTTCCAATAAAAAGAAATTGTGCAAGGGGGATTAGCTAGCGTCAGCGGCAACCTGCTAATTTGGGTTTGTTTATAATAGTAAATAAACTTATTAGTTCTTATTTGAATAGAATTTTTTCAAAGAGTAGTGATTCTGAAGTTTTGATAAAGTGTCTGAGATCAGATGGTAAAAGAAATAATAGAATAAAACAGGAGGAGGAAGTAGACTAAGAAATCATTACATTGGCTTTTGTTGGCTATTGCAGGTTAATCAATGTCGAGGAGGAGTTGCGGCGGGAACAAGCAGAGCTTCATGAGGTGGTTTCTCAGAAACAGCTGGTCATAGAATCGCAAGAGCGACGTATTCAATCACTAGAGGGTGCCAATGCTCGACTACTGGCAGCTCTTAACCAGCTCAAGGATCGCTACCAACTGCATAATCGTAATGGAGTATCTAGTCCAACCAAAGCTAAATTGACTTTGGCAGAGGAGGGGGAGTACCGAGCCAGTTCTTGTTGACTTGTAGATCATACGCTTGAATGTCGAAGTCTTTAGAATCCCTGGTGACTGTCAGACAGACTTACCCATGTTGGAATATGCACTTGTGGATATTCTGCTGAGATGAACATTAACCCTATGGATACAATGGATTTTGTCATCATTCTCTTCATATTAATGCATGAAGAACTGTGCAGTTGCAGTGCAAGTGATCACACCATGAAACTTGAAAGTGGTGAAAGCTAGATGTACATTTCATGTGATGGGGGGTTCAGAAAGGAGGATTGTTCCTTGGTTGTTTGTGATGCATCAAGCCTATTTGCAGACAAAACATTCAATACTGTGGTCTCTAACATGAAGGAGCTGACATGGAAAGCTTTAATACTGCCAAATGTGTCCTGTGCTGGTTGATAAGGCAGCACACGTACAAATGATGTTGCGATTTGTGTCTAATACATCATTATATTCTTCCGCTTGTGGGTCGCCCACAGTAACTTCTCTAGGATCATGTCTACCTCAGTTCTGGCTAACCTTGTTAACTGTTGGTGTTTTATTCTCAAAGTAGGAATCTCAGTTGGGCCTATGTGGTGAGCTTATATGCAGACTTCATGCGTGAGAATACACACACACATGTGATGTCAGTTTATGGAAGCTAGAGTGAAATATTGCAAAGTCTGAAATATTTACAAAGAAAAACAAAATTTATTCATGTGACAGTCTTATTTGCCAAACTTTTAAAGTCGGTGAAATGGATCTTTTAACCATGGTATTTGAAGACTGAATTTAGTGTTTTTTCAAGACTGGAAAAAAAAACTGTCTCTTTTACCACACTGCTAAATATCATGGACAAAATATCTCACTGGAACTTGTACAACAGAAAATACTCCGTCTCTGGGACCGTACAGTCACAGGGAATGTTTTACAAAACTCCAGTGACTTGGTTTCTATTCTAATCCAATTTTGGGAGTCATAGCTCCCCCTACTGGTGCTTTCTGGTATTACCAGACTTTAAAACAATGTTTGCTTTTTTTTATTTTACTTTTTCTTGCTCTAAAATTTGATTTGATAATCGTGTTGAAATAGCAACAGACATTGTTTTTTACTGTGTCTTTTTAATTGCAGTATTGTTGTTTTGCATTAAGCTATATGCCGCAAGTAAGGGGACCCTGATGCTGTGACAGCAGGGTGCCTGATGTGCCTGACAGAGTTTCAGACAAAAAACTGCATCATATAAAGTCTGTTTCTACAGAAACACAAATGCAGTGGGGTTTATATCGCCCGATATGAAGATTTAAGGGCTGACTGGTAAATTAACCAGTTTGTATATATGTGTAAAATATCAAATGATAGGTACGTGTTGCCATGTTCTTATTAGAGCATCTGACCTGGGATAAGGTCAGTGGAGCCCAGGGCTGGGTCACTGGGCTTTGTACTGCATCATTAGGGCCTTGGGCTGAGTCACTCAGTCATGAGACTGGGTCACTAGGGCTTTGGGTTGGGTCAGTAGGGCCTGGGGTTGGGTCACCAGGGCTTGGGTTGGTGGGACCTGGGGTGCGTCACTAGGGGCTGGGGCTGGGGCTGGGGCTGGGGGCTGGGGGCTGGGGGCTGGGTTTCTTTTTGGAAAATTTATTTCAGAGCCAGAGTACATGTTTCTGTCACGTCAAAATGAGTTTGTGCTTTTGTATAACAAGTTGCAGGCCATGTGTGAACGTGGCCTACCTTGCAGGACCTTGTGATCATTACCACGGCAACTAAGACAGTTTTAGAATGAATTATTTTATGCACAAACAAAGTGCAGACTTGCCAATTATCCTTGGATGATTATAGCTGGTCTTACATAGTGGGAGTGTTTTACGGGCAACTGGATTGCAAGCATAAAGTGTTGTGAAATGAGATAACAAACTTCGAATCAGCATATTGTTGACCGTTAAGCAGAAGACTACTTCAACCTCAGTTGCTGTGGGTCTTAAGTTTGGATACAAGTAGTATCAGTGCAAACACTGAACAAAAATCACAACACACACCCAATTAATTTTAGCTGAAAATGTTTAAGTTTAGAAAGTAAGTCTGTATGAGAAAAAACAGAAGTGTATTCCTTCTAATTGTAGCACATGTTTTTAATAGATAAATTTATAGAATTTTACTCCTTGAGGTCTGGATGTCACATGTCAAATTTTTGACAGTTTACTCAAAATAAACTTGGAACTGAAAATGGATAATTTGGTACATGTATTTTGATGTCAGATATTGTAATCTTGGTATTTGTTCAGCTACAATGTGGACTTGCAGTTCAGTATTTACAACGGACCGTCTTGCATTGGAAGGCCTATTTTAGGAAAGACTGGTTACAAGGACAGATTGCTCTTATTAGACGGAATTCAGTTATGTTGTCAATTTGGAGTAAATAATTGGTACTCCAAAGAAATTATAGCCCTGTACGTTGTTACATGCTACAAGATGTATGATAATAAAATTTAATAACATGTGTCTTCAAATACACAAGGTGCTTACATAGTGATGTGTACAACAACACTCTATCTCCATTTCTGTCCCATCAGAATTAGGGCAGCCTCAAGTTGATTTGCTTATGACATCTTTACCACTGTATAAGCTTAAATCAAGATGAACAGTGACAATAAGTATGAACACTGCAAAAACTGACTCCTTTCGGAGGTAAAATAAGAAGCTTTTGTTATTATGCATAAAGAGACGTGTGTACATAGGTAGTTAGTGTACAGAAATGCAATGTATCAAGCATAAACACACGTGAAAACAAAACGTGTTTTCATGCATAGAAAATGCGCTGTAATGTAAAATAGCAAGGTGCAGTTCAAGTCTCAAGTCGTATGCAAGCGTAACTTATAATGAAACTGGTTAGGAAAGTAGTGGTTTTATGTGACATAAGTTATATACTCTAATTTATTTATTGTATTTAATGTGAATATTGCACATTGTATTTAATGTGAATATTGCACAGAGAGATTCATCTGTATACAGAAAAATTGGGGGGGAAAAAGAACACGTGTAAATGTGAAAAGAGAGTCGAGTCTGCCACGATACTAAGTGGACGCACTGCTCATGGGTTGTATCTGTTACCTGTTGGCTTTCAGATTCATTATCTATGCATACAGGAGTCATGGTGGGTTTTTTTTTTTTTCTTCTTCTTGTAATGAGTCAAGAACTATCTGTGGACTTCCATGTGATATTAATTGGTAATAGCAGCCTTGGAAGATTAGACAGATCTCCGTGGACATTATGAGTTCCTGGCACTGCTAGTCAAACGCTCCCATTCAGCAGTTTTATCCATGCAGTAACAGAATATGATTTGTTCAATAATAGGAAGAAAATAAGTACGTCATGTCACATTGTCCTCTGTCAATATCCCTTGACAATCTTCTAGCCGTGTTCACAAATAAAACTCTTAAAACATGTACAATTTTTGTTTGCCTTGATGTTTTTGTGCGAAGGACTTCGCCGAGGGAAGGAGTGAGTGTGAATGTACTACATGAAGTAAACATAGTATTTTGTAAACGACATATGCATTCTCATTATATCAATATCAAATGAAGAAATGTTTTAATATTTTAATTTGATGGCAAATTCATAAAGTTGTAAACACAAGTGGCTCCAAAATTGCCATGGCTTGGGGCACGGGTGTGGAACCGGTGGCTTCAGTTCCCAAGATTTTTAGACTCTGTATTTAATGCAGTGAATTATATTATTGAAAATATACTTTTGAAATTGAATTAGATATTTAATTTACAAAATTAGCATTTACTTTATTTTTATTTCAATGTTGATTGATTTCAAGGAAAATCTTCAGTTTATTAGTTTTGCCTAACTTGCCGTTGACAAATCCCTTGCAAAGAGCTGTAAAACGTATATTTTCAGACAGTTGACAAACTATAGATTGAGTTCATTATATTGCTACAATGTTTACACAACAGATACACAACAGATACAAGAGTATCCAGCATGTTGACATTAATGACTTTGTACATGTTGCAGAATCGAGAGCATGGTAATATGCACTGAACAATCCGGGTTCCAATCGAAACGTTCAACTCTTCCCAGTCTCCATTGCTTTACTGAATAATTGGTATCGCTGCACCTGACCTTAAAAAAGCTTTTAACACTGTAGATCATGAAATGTTACTTTCTAAACTTCATAAATATGATCTCAAGGGTACCACTCATTGCAGGGTCAAAGATGATCTCATTGACTTTGTCTGCATAAATGGTAACTTCCCTGACCCAGTGCTGATTGGTACCTGCGTCCACCAGGGGTCCATCCTTTTACCCTTAGTTGTCATGTTGAACATAGCACTGTAAGCATGTATGCTGATAACAGTCCTTTATTTGCCAATGCTGGCACAAACTGAGTATCAAAAGCTCTGAACAAATACCTCCAACAAATTTATGTCTGCAATTTGTCTGATATTTTACTTGAACACTATTATAACTAAAAACTAAACTTGGCATGATAATACCTCCATAGATAGAGTCATGAAAATTATGCAAATTGGGGCCATTTGAATATTTAAACCTTGAATATCTTCAAAAATATAGGTAGAGGTGCCTTTCCAACTTCAATGCATAGGTTTGTACCGTAAGTGAACCCAATGAACCACAAACAAAAGTTTTAGAATTTGAATTTATGCTAATCTGGGTACTTGAAAAGATTAAATTCTGAAACTTCAAAATTGTAGGTAGGGGTGTCCTTTCAACTCCAATTCATAGGTTTGTGCTGAATTGCCCCTGATGACTCGTAAACAAAAGTTGTAGAATTTGGATTTACACCTATTAGGGAGACTTGAAAAATTTAAATGTTGCAAAATAGCTATCTTCAAAACTATTATTCATAGATGTACAATGCTGACTTCACATCCCAAGTTTGCCTGTCGTCAATTTTGTCCAGAGCTATGCACTCGGACACCACTAAAGCTAGAATCTTGAAACAGTGTGTGGCTATATGAGTGAAGTTGAAATAATGTAAATTAGGAGCAACAATAGCAGATTTATACATATTTGAGATAGTCCAGACATACAACAGGCTGTGATCTGTCATCAGCAGTCAATTACAAGTATATGTACATCATTAGAAGTTGTTGTTTACACCCATTTCAGACATTACATTTTCATGCTACCACATGATGACAAGTGTACTAGAACTAGCTTGAGTTTCTCACTACATGACCAAATTTTGTTTCTTTGCTGAACTTGACATTCGGTTTTATTCAGAATTCTTTCTTTCTGTCTGGCATGAGCCTTAGTCTTATTTTGCCACCGTTTTTGGAATTTTATATTTTCTGCCATAGCTTTTCCAACTTCAATTTGAATGCATAAGACAACAACCTTCTTTAGTAGGCACAGACAGATTTGCTTTGAAGCAAATCTGCTTTTCTAGTTGTACTTGCTGCAGATGCACCCCACCTCCTTCATCTAGTTTTGAAGATCAATATTTAAGATTTAAAATTTGAATAGGTCCTAATTAGTGTTACTTAAAATGCAAGAACTTCTGTTTTGTATTTGTTAAATGTGCAATGGTTGTGTGTAAAACTTGGAAACATTTCCAAGTTTTACAATATTTTGCATGTCTATCAATAAAAATTTTGGAAATATTCAAGATTTAAATTTTGAATTGCTCTGAAGTAGTATAAATTAAAATGCAGCAACTTGAAATACGTATACATTAGAAGCACAATGGTTTATAACATAGGTGTAAAACTTGGTACTCCATCCGTCTGTCGGAGTCTTGGAAGATATTTAAGAATTACATTTTGAATTGCTTCTAATTGGCATAAATTAAAATGCAGCAATTTTCATTTTGTATTCACTACGTGCACAATGGTCAATAACAGGTGTAATACTAGGATCACATCTCCGTCTATCATAGTTTCGAAGATGTTCGGGATTGAAAATTTGAAATGCCCCTATTTACATGTAACATAAATCAAAATGCAGCAACTGTTTCATAATGTATTCATAGCATGTGCAATACACAGGAGTAACAGTTGGTATCACACCTCCAGCTATAATAGCTTTAGAGGTGAATATTCAAGATTTGTGAAATTTCAAATGCCACTAATTTGCATAATTTTGTATTGTGCTCAACATCTTTATTAAATAACATGCCTTCATGTATGGATCTATAATCATACCCAGTCTGGAGTTTCTGAGTGTAGTAGTGCCCAAGAAAATTGCCAGACAAAATTGCTGGTGAAGAAGACTAGAAAAGAGGATTTGATTGAAAGCAAATCTGTCTTTGTGCCTCCAAAACTTGCACAAATTTAAATGCTGCAAATTTTTGGTGGCTTTTTAGATGTCCCTTCAGCAAAAACCCATGAGTTACAGTTGGAATGACATCTCTATCTATGATAGTTTTGAAGATATTCAACATTCAAACTTAAATGCTCTTAATTAGCATAAACTAAAATTCTTCAACTTTTGTTTGTGTTTCATTGGATGCACCTATGGCACACACCTGTATATTGAAGTCGGAATGGCACTTTGACTGATAATAGTTAATAAGAAATTCAACTTTTAAAATTTCAAATGCCCCTAATTTGTATAATTTGAATGCACTCACCATCTTTGTAAAAAGGCTCGACTTCATGTGAGTATCTATAATCACACCAAGTTTGGAGTTTCTGGGTGTAATAGCATCTGAGAAGATTGTCAGACAAAATTGTTGGCAAAGAAAAAGAAGACTAGAAAAGATGATTTGCTTCAAAGTAAATCTGTGTGGCCCCAAAACATGTATAAATTTAAATGCTGCAACTTTTGTTTGTTGTCTATTGGATGAGCCTTCAGCACAAAACTATGAATTAAATTGAGAATGGCACCTGTACTTTTTATAGCTTTGAAGATGTTTAACATTGAACTTTTCAAGTATCCCTAATTAGCATAAATTAAAATTTATCAACTTTGGTTGTGGGTTCATTGGATTCACCTATGGCACAAACCTACAAATTTAAGTCGGAATAGCACCATAACCTGTAATAGTTTTGAAGATCTCCAACTGGTGATCGGTGCCCCTAAGTAGTATAAATTGAATTCTAAAACTCTTGTTTCTGGTTTATTGGATGCATTTAGAGCATGATCTTATGAATTCAAGTTGGAATGGCACCTTTTCAAATAGCCTTAATTTGCCTAACTGTCGCCCATCTTCAAAAAAAAAAAAAAAAAAAAAAAAAAAAAAGCTACGTATGGATGTATAATCTTGCCTAGTTTGGAATTTCTGTGTATAAATAGTCTTCTAATGTGCACCAACGGTATATAATAATTAGCCAATGACAGCCAGTCAAGGTCACCGGAAACACTCTGTCGCTCAGCAGACAAAAGTATTGACTTCAGATGAGCCACAAACAGTTGACCACAAAATACTGTAAATTTGAAAAACAAGCTGTAGTGCACAGTAATTGTGAAAAAAATCTAGCCAAGTCCGCTGAAATGTCTTGCATCCATATGTGTATGCCCCTCTGATAATACCCAAAAGACAACTGCACTTTGAAAGTGTCCACAAGTCATGCAACTTTTATGCATGCTAATTTGTCTGTGAGGAAACATTTCGGAACACAGATTTATGATTCAGGTTAAGCATAGGCTCTGAAAAACATTTCATCATGTGGTTTTACACCACCCCACACCCCACTCAAAAAAAAATTGTACTAAACTGGAAAACAATTTGAGCTGCTTGCCCCCTTGAATTAAGACTGAGTCAACAGCTTTCCTTGGCTTGGGCCGGGCACTAATTGACAAACCCATGGCAAGGAAAGCTGTTGACCTGGGACATGTGATCTTGATTGGTCGTATCCACAAATCTCAGTCAAAATGCTTTTCATTCCTGTTGTGGGCAACAATGAAGCAGACGACATTTGACCACCAGCCAGTTTTGGCTGGTTTAAGGGGGAAAGGGTTAATCCATTAACTATAATTAAGAATTGTGTTTTTGTAATCTCCCTTGTGACTGGTATGACCCCTCCTTACTGGAGCTAGTGTGTGTGTGTGTGTGTGAGAGAGAGAGAGAGAGAGAGAGAGAGAGAGAGAGAGAGAGAGAGAGAGAGAGAGAGAGAGAGAGAGAGAGAGAGAGAGACTCTGTTGGAAGATAATCAGTAAGTTGCCATGAAAACCATTCAGCCATGCAGTCACTGGTTGTTTGCTCTTAGATGGTAACACACAGCAGTGATTTGATAACCCGGCCATCTTATTCCAGCTTGCTACAGAGTGTGAAGTACTGTGCAGCTGTGGCATATATTTTGGACTTCTTCCATATGTTGTCAAAATGTGAAAACAAAATTTGGCCATTTCAATATTCAGTCAGGGGGCTTTGGCTCAAAATATAACTTTTATGGACACTTTGAGGTACAAGCTGGCAACATACCTCATTTTAAAGAGAAAATTCTTGTGAGTCAGAAAAGTTATGTTGCCACTTTGGCGGATAATTAGTATTGGAGTTACGTGAGATTATATAAGGTGACCCCGACTTCCAGCCCAAAATTACCAGAATTCAAACTCTAATAATAGGCTCTTGATAAAAGGCTGGGTTAGTTTACTGAAAATTTCAAGCCTTTTATTTGCTTCAATCTGGATGTTGTTATCCAACGATGTTCTGTGTTTAATTTTGAATAATATTAGTGCTGATTGTGACTTCCTTATGCATATAGAATTATAAGAAGGAACACTGTAAAGAAAGGGAAAAACACTCTCTTCTACACAATTTTTGAAATTTCAGTTTCTGGTTGGTTTCAATTAAAAAAATGTTTCACATGCCTCTGAAAGCAAAAGCAAATATGCAATATTATATACATATATATATATATATATATATATATATATATGTATGTATGTATGTATGTATGTATGTGTGTGTGTGTGTGTGTGTGTGTGTGTGTGTGTGTGTGTGTGTGAGTGCACACATGTCATTTAAGTTATTTAAAGTGAAATTATAGTGCAGATGCAATAACATTTCAACTTTCAAAAGTAACAGTCATCTTTATTTTGGCCACTTTGAAAAAGTTTCGCCATTATGATGTGGACACTTGAGCATATCTCTTTTCATGTGTGATCAAAAGGCACAGATCATGCTATTCAAAGTTTACACATGCAACTCACATTAAACGACTTAGAAATAGCTTTGAGAAAAGTGCAATTGGTTCATTGTGTGCAGGACAGTCAACACCTGCATCAGCTGTATCAAAAGACATTTCACCTCCTGGTTCCTTAAGGAGATCATGCACTGTCACTAAAGCATTCTGGGACAAATGCATCTTTTGTCAAGAAGTACTTTCTGGCAAAAAAATGAGAAATATAGCTACATTTGAAAGGTCTGAGAAAATCCTGCAACTGGCTCAAAAAGATGCCTTTCTCAGAGTGCAATTGGCAGGTGTTTATGACCTTATTGCAGCAGAAGCAAAATACCACCTGATGCTACATAAGTTTTGTGAAAAAAATACCAAAAAGGTATTGGTAGTGAGCCAGACGATGTCAGTCCCTTTGACTTGTGTTTGAAGAAAGTGGTTGAAGAGATCACAAAGGGTCCGTCTCGAGATGTGTATTCGTTGACAACAATATGGGAACAATACACTGATCTGCTTAAAAGTGACTTTGACACAGTTTTAAGGGTGCATGAAAGGTGCCATTTTCGGGAGAAAGTTAAGAGGCTGTTAGGTAAAAATGCAAACTTTTTACTACCCCTAAATCGAAAGGAGTCTCTTCTAGTTTTCCCAGCTGTATCAGCTGGAGTTGTCATTCAGAGCCTGAAAGATGCTTGTGATGATATTTCTGATAAAAATGAGGGCACTGCTGCCTTCTCAGAGAAAACCTCACAAGATTGCACAAATGTTGATTTTGAGTTAATTAGTTGGTTGTACCGTGTCTCCATAAAGGTAAGAGCAGACATTCAAGCAACACCTGGGCACAGGGTTATTGGAGACAGCAACAGAGACAGTGCACAGAAAGTGGTTCCTGAGAGTTTGTATCTGCTTCTTCATTTGCTCTGTTATGGTAGTGAAAAAACAGAAGACTGAATCAGATGGTATAGATACCAAACTGCTTAGTATTGCTCAAGATATTGTATTTGTGGCATCTGGAGGCAAGAAACACACACAAAACACCTGGGACTTGGCCTCACTATTCATCAGGCCACAAGGTCTAAAGAGTTAGTGCAGCTTTTGCATGCAGCAGGGCACTGTGTTAGTTATGAGTCTGTGATTCGTGCTGATACAGCACTTGCAAATTCAGTGCTGACACGATACAGGGAACAAGGAAACAAAGTGGTTCCTCATAATTCCGTTCATGCTCAATATTCTGGTTATATTTGGTATGCAAATGATAACATTGACATCATTGAGGAAACCCTTGATGGGAGAGGCACTTTTCATGCATCACAAACAGTTGCCTTCAGGAGAAGCGTTTCCATAGATGTGGCACCAAAACTAAATGTTGATCCTGGATCAGCAAAATCTGTGTCTGTCCCTGATGATTTGCAAGCCATTATGCCATCTCCTATTGGTGCAAGTAAAGCTGAACCCTCATTCCCAGAACCTGCACAAAAGATCTGGTACAGACGTGATGCTGCAGTCACATGTGAGGCAAAAGCTAAAGACATGGCTTGGATTTTAGCAAGGCTTCAGGAACCTGATGATCAGCATGTTCCTGCCTGGGCAGGTTTTAATCAACATTTGTCCAATGTCAATCCTGCTTTAACAGCCATTGGTCCAAAGCCAATCATAAATGCACCTGCACATGACTTTGATACCCTCTGGACTGTCATTCAGAGGTGTCAAAAAATTACTGCTGCTTTAAATAAGATTTTCACAGTTATCACTTTTGACGAGCAGCTGTACTGCAAAGCAAAAATGTTGCAGTGGTTTAATGCAGAAGAATGTAGAAACTTGGTTATCATGATGGGAGGCTTCCATATTCAAATGAATTTCTTAAAGATGATTGGCAAATACATGGCTGATTCTGGTTTAAGAGACATTTTGGTAGAAAGTGGAGTATATGGAGAAAATACAGCTGACAATATCCTTCAGGGCTCCCTGTGGAATAGGGTTGTGCGTGCACACAAACTCACATATGAGGCGCTGTGGCAGATCTTGTGGCCAGCATTTGTAGAGTGGATGCACACAGACTGGTTGTAGATGCCAAAAAACCCAAGGCATGTGCAACCGAAGCAAGCTAAGTGGGCAACCATTAGATATTCTTGGGGGGGGGGGGGGGTTGCTTGGGTGTTCTTTTTTATTTCTTACACAGTACCACCTCAATTATTTTTTTCCACCTTCCATGGTAAGATTTTATTTTTTCCCATGGAAATCTGGCAAACATTTTTTTTTTCCTTTGCAGCTCATTATTGCTGTTACAAGATCACTGATCATATCAATAGCTTTTCCCATTATGTGCGTGGCCATAATGTGTACAAACATTAAGATATATCAATATTTAAAGTCAGTGCTGAGAACAAGAATAAATTGCTACTTTTGTGGATTGTGATCTTCCAACAATGAAAGAGTCCAAGACACCTTTTAAATTTTACTGGCAGTGCCTATATGAACCATATTAATAGACATTTGAGTATATTGAAATAATCACACTTTTTAAATTCATATTTTAATATGAAGTTAAATGCAATATTCAAAGGGCTTCCAATCCTATTAAAATATCTGGGCAAGTATGCTTTCCAACAGATCTTGTTATCATCACTGATATACTTTAAATTTCATGCATAGAATAAGGTTTAATTGTATATTAACTGATGCAATGTACAATAAAGCTTTATAATACATATAATCGGAGATATCTTCATTTAATCATCAATGATGTTCTATAACACCTGTCCAATTTTATGATTGATCTCTGGAACACACCATCAGCAATGGTCATTTTTACAATAAGCTCATGTGTTTAACTATGACTACTCTTTGGACACACACACTTGTATGCCTAATTGTGATACAGGTGTCATTCAGGTGCCATTTTGACCAGTTTTAGAGAAAATTTGTAGCATTCTATGGGGAGGCATAGGGTTGTTCAAACATAAGTAAACCTTTTTTAGCAGTTACATCAGTGAAGAGATGTAGAGTATTGCCTTTGGACAGATTAGAAAAAAGTCATGTTCGCCTTTGAGTATACATGGTCTCTACCTTCAGCACTGTGAATGTAATCTGTTTTATACCACGGTTCACCAATTCATCTGTCCTCTTGTCTGGAACAAGTAAAATTCCATTCTGGGACTAGTGAAAATTTAAAAGCACTTGTCTTGTGGACAACCAGGAATTTTGTTTTAATAGTATGTAGTTTAATTGAAAGGGCAGGTGAATTGTGCAAGAGGATAACAGAATGAGACCATTTAATATCTGTCAACATCGTTATTATATCCAAAAATCAGTGCAAGTCAAAAACTGTCCAAATGTTGATCAGTTTTTAAGATGAACACCACCAGAAGCCAGAAGTTCATGAAACAAAATGCTATTCATTCAATACTCAAAACTGACATGATGTCACAAGGCAACACAAAACAATAACTGTCATGAAAAATAGAAGTGGACAACAGTTTTCAATGATGTCATAGGAACTACACCGAAATTCCAAGCAAACTAAAACTAGCCATGATAAGTAGAATTTGAAAATAGCTTGTCCTAGGGGCAAGAGATGTGGAAAAGAATTGTGTTTGTACCTGTAGTCATAGATCGTCAATGATCTATGCTGTAGTATAGATCAATATATTTCTATTATCTAAAGTTAATTTATGCTTGTTGAGTTGCTGTCTGGTACATCAACTTGGTTAAAATTTATAGTCATATATATAACTTTAGCTTTTACGAAGAATATGAAATATGTAGTGGTATCCTACCAGGTCGTCTGCCGTCCATAGCTTTGTATTTGTATTTGTACCTGTAGTATATAGATTAAATCAAATTACTATCTAGGGTAGTTAGTGTGGCTGTATGACCACCAACTTGTTTGTACTGGGATGAAGTTCAGCAGTCCTTATTTTAGAAGGACTTGTAATGCGTTTCTCACACTGAAACACTTTAGTATCACACCTGTTTATTAATGAAGTTATTTTTTATCATTTTCTTTATGAAACACTGATCTTTCTACATCATTTTGTTTCAAGTTTTGTATAACACTGTTTAATATTCTCCATTTGCATGTCAATAAAATATTTTGATACATCATGTAGTTCGAGTTAATTTTATATATTACCATGATTACTGGGAGCATGTTGCACAAGTACTAGCCGATTAGTTTTGGACCAAAACACTGCACAAGTCATTCTTTGTGAACATCTTGTAATGATCAGTATTCAAACATAAATCTTTCAGTAATTGTGAGTACATGCAAATAACCATTGATGGGTAAAATGGTACAGGATGGCAGAAACATTATTATACATTTATAAACAGTGGCTAAAATGAAGCAAGGTCACAAGCACCACAACAGCAGATTCCTTTCACTGTTGCAGTTGCTCTGACTGGTCAATTGAAATCGAAGTGAATTAATATAGTTTGCACTGCAACATTAAAGTATTTTTTTTCCAGCTTTTCAAGCAGTACTTTATTTATTTCTGGCAATGAAAAGGAGAAATTATTTATTTCTCCAATTTCTCACCCAAAATTATTTATTTCCAAAAACACCCAGCCCCCCCCCCCCCCAAGAATATCTAATGGTTGCCCCCTAAGGTGCTCTGGAGCCTGCAGGTGTCGAGACTGGTGCCTCAAGCCCCAAAATGTTGACCGGACAGTGATTAGTTTGCCAAAACATTGAACAGCAAATTTGATGTGTCATCTGTGTCTGCATATTACAGCTGTAGTGTGTACCTTAATTTTCTTTTTGATTAGCATCTTGCTAAACAACTGGTGATGAAGTATTAGTTATTTTGACCGTGGCAGAATGGCTATAAAACGTTACCTGCGGACAAGCTATAGTAAAGCCACAGTGCTTCACTATCTTTTTAGGAGTAACTAGCGTGTTTCATGATTGATTAGCATTTTGCTAAGCATTTGAAAGTACAGAAATGTTGACTGTTATAACTGCTGAATACCCTAAAATTGCATTTACGAAACATAAAACGTGCATTGAGGTGCAAAGATTGGGTTCAGGATGCAACAAATTCTGTTCTGGGTAGCAAGTTTCACTTATCTTCAAACGTGATTTTTGATAGTTTGCAGGGACAATAACATGATTACATACTATATTTGAAATGTTCCATGACAGTTTATTCTCTGAATAATATAGAATTGTGCTTAGGACATTGGAAATGAACATTAGTAAATGTTGAACAGCCTAAAAGGGTCACTTGTAAAATGACGAAATACACAAAAAGGTCCAAGAAATGATTTGGTGGTGGCCATATTTGATTTATGCAAATTAGGCAATAGACGTGAAAGTCATGCTACACAAATGGTAGTTGCGAGTCAAAGACACCTAAGTTTTATCAAAAACATAAAAAAAATCTCATTGTTGAAGGATTTTTATAATGTTTTCTTTGTTATCATAATTTCTAAATTTTTGTCAACATAATTTATCTCTTTTTTTCTGCAAAATAAAGGTAACCGTATAAAATCATCCACAGAATCACTTTTAATCATTTCCTAGAGTGGCAAAATAGCTTTTCTGAATCCAGAGGAATTGCTGATCAATCCTATATATGTTTTATGCTTGTACCCTTTCATGTCCACAAAAGTGTTTTCTAAGGCTCTTCTGAGATACAGCCCCCTAACTTATTCAAGAGTATGGACCCAATTTTTGCCCTTGAGACATTTCTAAGTGTGACTGTTCACCAACACAACAGGACATACTGCAGCCTAATATATGACTGGACCCTCTATATCGACAACCACCATACAGGGTGTGGGGTATTAAACATGAACATGTCTTTGCTCCTTCACTAGCATGGTTTGTTTTTCATATACATGAAGTTTCATGCTCAAGTCAACACTTCAAATAGAAGTGTTGATTTTTTTTGAGATCTTCACTTGCTCTCCACTAGCAGAGAACTTGTTGCCTAGCAACCATACCCTGAGCTGCACTTCTCAGCCACCAGATGTCTACATCTAACCAGGCTAGTGTAGTGCCGAGTAAGATTGCCACACTGTGAACTGAGCTTTTTGCCACCAAATATCCTCAGCTAGCAGACCCATCTTTGTGGGTGTGAAGATTCAAATGACTCCAATTTGCATAATTTTCAAAACAGTCACTCCTCTTAATAAAAAAGCAAGTCTACTTTATGAAGGTATAACCATGCTAAATTTGGGAGTTGAGAGAGAGAGAGAGAGAGAGAGAGAGAGAGAGAGAGAGAGAGAGAGAGAGAGAGAGAGAGAGAGAGAGAGAGAGAGAGAGAGAGAGAGAGAGAGAGAGAGAGAGAGAATTCCTGCACCAACAGCATGTCTGTTTTGGCACACAGACATAAAGAAGAAGAAGAAAAAGAAGAAGAAGAAGAAGAAGAAGAAGTAGAAGAAGAAGAAGAAGGAGGAGGAGGAGGAGGAGGAGGAGGAGGAGGAGGAGGAGGAGGAGAAAAAGGAGATGGAAAGAAAGAAAAAGAAACCCAACAAAACCAGAATGTCAGTGTTGGCACACAGATATCAAAATATTTAAATCTGCCACAGTAGGCTTGACCAAAGCACTGAGATGATGAATCCACACACTGGCTGTTTCACACTCTTCAGATTATTAACTGACAAAGTAATGTCAGATTCAGATTCAGTTTATTTCTCAAAACTCCTCAAGGGGATACATGAGCAGGGTATACAAAAGATCAAAAGTATGTCATGCACAAAATAATCAAGGAAACATAATCACACAAATTAATATATATGGGACTCATTTTAAAACACGGTTAATCTCTAATATGCAATCAGTCACTGTGAACTGGAACACTCTCATGCTTTGATGGTACTATTTATGATAGGGATTACTGCTGACTTTTACACCGAGCTCCATTGTATGGTCTCTTGGGACTAAGGGCAAGGTCAGATATATACCTCTGTGTACTTCCATATTCCTATTGATCCAATTATTGTCATTACTATTGTTATTTTTTGTGTCTTCAGTATGTACCTTATGTGTATGAATAAAGAACATATATATATATATATATATATATATATATATATATATATATATATATATATATATATATATATATATATATATATATATATATATATATATATATATATATATATATTCCATATTTTTCCCATGGAGAAAATTTTCCAGGGAGTACATACCCACTCATTTCCTTGTAATATGGAATGGCTCTTACAATCCGTGTACATGAAAAAAACACAGAATAGTCTGTATATGATTCGGACCTCAGTGTGTCTCATTTCCACATTCAACTAGAGTGAAACCTCCCTATACCAAACACCCTTGGGACTGGAAAAAAGTGTTCAGTATAGTGAGGTGTTTGGTATAGGGAGGTTTGATAGCAATTAAAGTATATATTTGGGACCGAGAAATGGTGTTCAGTATAGAGAGATGTTCAGTATATGGAGGTGTTCGATTAAAGAGGTTTTACTGTACTCCATAGGTTTTCCATGTTTCATGAAAAATATGGAGTAGTTGTTGCAAAAATATGCAAGTTCTGTAATTTATATGGAAGAATAGGTCAATCACCATGCCAAGTTTGGTACTTTTCAGGAAAATGTGTCCCCCCCCCCAAAAAAAAAAAAAAACTGAGGACAAAATTCATACTGCAGGCAGGAGACAGCTTGGGGAAATCCCAGTCTGCCATCACATGACAGTTGACCAGACTGTGGAAATATTATGCATACTGCTGGCTTCAGAAATAGAACAGCTTAGTCAGCTATGGGACCTCTGCCTGTCCCAATGTACCCACTGACCCTGACCAAAAATATTTCCATATTACAGTTGGTCATTACAGGGAGTTTGGATCTGTGTTTGGGTGATTTCTGGTGGTTGAACTTAATCTCCCTTTACAAAGACATACTAAACTTTGGTTCATATTTCATTGGATGTCACTAACCCATCAATTGTAGTTGCAATGGCACCTGCCAGTCAGCACATGCTACTTATTTGTGATGGGGAGTCACACCATAGAGACTTCAGACTATGTAGCCTCCTTGGTTGCACAATGCAGACTTACTCTACCAAGGCAGCCAGTCTCCCTAGGAATTGAAGGGTAAGCCCAGGGCATGTAGCCGCTGTGCTGATATATAGGTACAGAGGCCAGGCTCTCATAACTCAATTATGTCTGGTTACATTACAGTGTGGCCAAGGTATTAACAGTAACCAGCTTGTGTATGTGTGTGTGTGTGTGTGGGGGGGGGGGTGTCACGTGCATTGTGAGAAATTCATAAAGTAAAATTCACAACTTGGTTTGCATGCTATAGGATTTTGCTTTAGCAATAGACCCACATGTTAAGCTTGGAATGGCAACTCTCTCTAGAAAAGTTTTGGAGATATACTAGATTTAAAATTTCCACTAATAAGCCTCTAATTTGCATAATTTTTAACATCAGGACTGGTCCAAACAATATGCAAAACTTCACTACTACTACCTCTCTCACCATGGCAAGTTTGGTACTTTTCAGAGCAATAACAGTGTATGCATGAGAAAAACTGACCATAAAGTTTGAAACCGAAACTGAAATAAATAAATAAATAAAAAAGTATTTGCAGAAAAACAAGAAGTTTGTTTCACACACAGACTTAATTACATGTCGGATATGGAAATCTGAAGTATGGGCTCAGGCAGCAAGGCACAATGCCTTAAAGTGCACTGAAAAAAGATATATATATATATATATATATATATATATATATATATATATATATATATATATATATATATATATATATATATATATATATATATATATATATACATACATATACAGTAAAACCTTTCTATTGTGGACACCTGTGGTTCTGGCAAAAGTGTCCGCAATAGACAGTTGTCCACAATCGGCAGGGGCTGAACTTTTGGGATCTCAGAGTACATTTGCTCTCAGTTTTTGTACATTATACCCCTGACACTTTACTCAAACACATCTTAACTTGGGATTTTACAGCTTTTATCTTTTAAGGGAAAAATTGTGTATGTATGGGCTTACCAGGCTAAAAAAACTTTGCGTAATTTCTTTTACTAACAGAAAAACAAACAACAAACATACCACAGGAATATCCTATCCTTTGAGTAGAGTATAACTGTATGTGCCATTGTTACAAATTGTGAATAACTTCACATGAGTCTCAGTGTGTCCTTTGTTTTAGGCTTAATGATTGATCTATGGAGCTTAATTGTTTGATAGACAGAGAAAGTGTGAGCAACCTCACTCAACAGGAGCACCAGTGCTCAGAGACACCTGGCATATGTTCGTTGAGGCATTGCAGCCTAACTGCTTGGCTGAGTGAGCTTATTATGTTACAGGCCATTGAACAATGGATTCATTAGTCTTTGATTCCAGCTAAACATGCACGGCATTGTTCAGGCATTACAATTTGGAACATAACTTGCAAAAATGCATTGATATATTGTGTCCGCAATAGACAGGTTGTTTTTGCATTTGGTGCCCCAAAAAGTGTCCGCAATACACAATAGACAGGTGTCCACTGTAGACAGGTATCACCAATATGAAATTGACTTAAAAATATTCGGTTCTGGCAAAAAACTGTCCGCATTAAGCAGGTGTCCACAGTAGACAGGTGTCCACGAGGACAGGTTTTACTGTATACACGTACATACATACATACATACTTACATACATACATACATACATACATACATACATACATACATACATACATACATACATACATAATGTTTTGTGACCATGGAATTGCCGGGTCTCGAACCAGCAACTTTCGGCACCAATCACCCGAAAAAGGGAAACTCACATACCAACTGCACCAAATCCCCATTCTTAGAGAAGAATGGTTCAATGGAGGCCGGTATGCGTGAATGCCATAATCGACACGGCCCAGTTCATTGTAAGTTATCCAGTACAAGTACTGTATTCAGAGTTGTCCCAGATAGATAGGAACTGTACATGTGTAAGTCCACCAGCATCAAAGGAGCACTGAAAATACATTATGTTTTGTGATCACAGAATGGCATATAGCCTATATATAACATATCTATCTATCTATCTATCTATCTATCTATCTATCTATCTATCTATCTATCTATCTATCTATCTATCTATCTATCTATCTATCTATCTATCTGTCTGTCTATCTGTATATATATATATATACATACATATATATATATATATATATATATATATATATATATATATATATATATATATATATATATATATATAAGCATCCAGTGTATATGCAGTCCTGGATATCATTCGTGTGTAATGAGTTGGTATGAAAGCTATGGGTGCACAAAAAACAGACAACCTGGCCTTGTTTTTACAGATGTAAATGAAACAGATGCTAAAGAATCGGTGGACGCGAGCAACAGAATGAAAAAGAAGGAAGACTGTGGCACAGGTAAAAAATCTTTACAGATGGCTACAGAGCAAGATCAATAATTTATCTAAATGTGTCAAGGATGGATGGCTGGATAGATATAGAAGTTGGAATGGCACCACTAAAAGTCTCTATCTAGAACAGTTTTGAAGATATTCAAGTTTTAAAGTATCCATAACCAGCATGAATTTTAATTCTACAACTCCTGTAATATGTCCAATGGATGCACAGCCCCAACAAATGTACCAGAAGAACCAACAATATTTGGGCCTCCATTTTGCAGATGACAATTATGAGTTGGAAAGATGACTGGAAAAGAGCAATCAAGGAAAAAGTATGGAGAGATAAGGGAAGATTTTTTCAGGAAGTGGCACAGGGAAAATTACAATTACAAGGGTTTAGAAGAGGTTCGGTGTTCAGAGGAAGAGGAACATGTACATGGGTTTTAGGTTTGGAAGGTAGCTTTCTGGGAGGCAGAAAAGGTAATAAAAATGTACAGGTCTACCTGGTAGAATGCTGGGAGAAAAGGAATGAGATCAGAGTTGGAAGGCAACAGGTTAAATCATGGACGTACTATCTGATAATAGGTCCATTAGAATCCCAGACTCTTTCCCTGTATAGAGCCGTGCCCAATTGTCGGACCTCGTTGATAGTTTTGCCATTCATTGGCAATATGTGTAAAAAAAAAATTTAATAAGAACCTAGAGACTGATGTGGGATCGACGACAACTTGACCATTATTTAAATTTGCATATTTTCAGACACAATGTCAGCTTTTAGATAGAAAATATCCATAAAATATCGGCAAGTGTTAATCAACACCTGTGCAACGCAGTTTGCAAATAAAGTTTTCAATCTATTATATGTGTATTAAAATGTAGGCCTAGAGGTTCTTCCCTCAAGGACTGGAGTTTAATTTCCAGCTAGAAGGTGAACAAAAATAACATGGAGCCCAATACCTTCCCATGTCCGACATTTGGGCACACCTAACTTTCTGCTCGTGGCAGGGTTTTCTCGATCATCTCTTGTAGTTGTAAAATGTGTGCGCGTTCGCAATCCAAAGAGTGTGACTTGACAAGGAACATGCGCCAACAACCCACAGTGTTTGGTCTTTTGAGCGGCAGTGCCAAACAACATCAGTAAATGTAATTTAAATTTCAGCCTGTCAATGAACGCAAACTTGCGCTTAGCTGTCCGACAATTGGGCACCCCAGTATACTCTGGGCCAGAGTACAAGGAGGGAACGGAATGGTGGTAGGCCTAGCCCTTATAAGGGCTCCCACGGGTGCTCCCATGGGAAAACCCTGAGCTTAGAGGCGGGGATATATTACATATAGGGTGCGTGCGGTTTTTGTTTTGTTTTGTTTTGTGTTTTAGAAAGTACATTAGCAATGAGTGAAGGGGATACAGGATAAGGGGCCCACCACAGGTGTGACTGTGAGTGTGAGAGTGGGTGATGGGCCCTTTGCCTCGGCTCTGGTCCTGGAAAACATGGCAGCACAAGGTGGTAAGGATTACCATGGTTTCTCTCGCCTTATTCCCCCCTTCCCCCCTTTGTTTATTTATTTTTTTATTTATAGGCCACCTGTGTCAGACTCACAGTGGCACAGTTGTAAGACCAAGGTCAGTTGTAAGACCAGGCGCTGTAGGTAAGTGGGGGATGGTTTATTATTTTATTATTCAATTTTGCTAGGCCTAATCATTAGTGTTAGGTGTAGTTTCATCATATTTATGTCATGTGCATGGGCTACGTTTTTAAGTAGGCCTATTAACTAAGGAACATCATATTCGCTTTATTCCGTAATACATCAGCTCGGGATGTTTGTATTGGAAATGCAAACATGGTGCCGCCAGTTAGCAGAATGACTTGTTCGGGAATTAATGGCACCGAAACGAGTCTTGCGCTGGTTCCCCGCTGATGACCCGATTTTTTAAAGGCTAATAATGCCTAAAACTTTCTTCTAAATTTCAAATTTTATGATTTTGATTTGTTCCTTTCATAAATATAAATTAATTTGCTATTATGATTTAGAACAATACAGTTTTTCAGTGAATGGTACGGAATAGGACTTTGCTCTTAGAATATCGGACTTGATAGTGTTCAAACGGTACATGGGCTTACAGAATTAGGTTTGTTAAGTTTCTCTTTGTATCAAACAGGACTGCGGCACGCGGCAGACAAGCGGACGGGAGGGCGCGAAATAGATGGTGTGCACTGGTTACTTATGGCAGGAATTTTAATGGGTGTGCTATAAAACTGTTTTGACGCATTAGAGCCCGGATGAATGCCTACGGAGCCGGCGGGGAATGAAACAATCTAAACACTGAGCCTGAAGTCCCAAACTGCCAAAGACCAAGTTGAAGTCTAAGATGATTTCGGGAATGAAGCGAATTAGAAGAATCATAAAAAAAGGGGAGTGTAGTTTAGGAAATCCAGAACCGTCCCGGTTCAAACGCGTTTGTGAAATATTCCTTGGAATGGATAGAGAGGACAGGACACCCAGAGGGGTGGGGATCGTTGAAACATTGGATCTGTCTGATTTCTCTGTACTGAAAACAGAACTGACAAAAGTGGTCACAGAATACGTGAAATCTAACCCCAACATGTCTGCAGGGAACCCTGTGGAAAATGTTGTCGTTGACAATGTATATTTCTTTAAGAGTAGTAGAAGAAAACCAATGGAAATCAAGAAAACAATCGATGCATTCGTGGCTCTTGCAGAGTACCCAGTTGACGGGACTGGAGAAGAACCAAGAATTCCGTTGGCTGTACAATTCTCCGTCTTCTACCGACACAAAAGTATAGAAAAACGGAATGGTACGAACCTCTCATCCCTTTTTGCTGTCCAGAAATTTGTACTTGTGACTATAGACCAAAAGAAGTAAATAGATTGTGTTCAGGTTTATCTTAAAAGTAGATTTATAATGTTTCCAAAACAGCACAGCACATTATCGGAATTCTGAAACGGTGCAGCCAAATTGGAATCTTGCAAGATGTGACCCCTGCCGTCATTCTTCTACATATTGGAATTCTTGTACGGCCTGGACCATATTGGAATTCCTATTCAGATCTGGACAGTACCATGTAAATGTGACAAACTTCTGATTTTATTCACAAGAGAGGGAATTTAAAAAAAATCAGGTATGGTCTTGGACCATATTGGAATTCCTATACGGTCCTGATTATTAAACTGCCCCGGGGCCCAGGCCCCAAGCCTGTGCGGCCCGCCAGTGATCCAGGTTATCACCCATCTCTGCCCCATTGGTAGTGATAAGATAACAAAATGGCAGTTGACACCTCTCGCACAAATTGAGCTTGGATACTGTTACTCCTATATTTGAGTAGAAACAAAAAAAAAAAAATAATAATTATGGAAAACAACCACTAATCGTTTTGATTTTTGGCACCCAATATGATTCCAATATGGCCCCAGCATATTGGCATTCCACGGTGGCACAACACATTATGGGAATATTCTCATTTGGCCCAGATTCAGTTACTTACGGTGCACAACAACACGACTGACAGTGGTACCAGTCAGTCTGGCTTCATATCCCTGTCAGAGCAGACATCCATATAACGGGCGGTTAGATTGTGGGTGTGGGCTGAATGGCCTTAAGCAAAGTGTGACCAAGCTACAAGTAACATCTGCACTGAAATTTAAAGAGTGGAAATACAAATGTTCTGACGTGTTCCAATCTGACCCCAGCTGGGATATTGTAACCCTGATTGGCATGCTGCATGATGTCTGGTAGTGAGAAGTATTTTATATATTTATAAATATAATTGTATGACCTCCAGTACAGTCTTCAAAACTTCAGGGTTAAAAAATAAGTTAATGAGGCCCATGGACATAGTGCTGTGTTAACCTGTTTAGGAAACAATGAGGCAAAAAATATGTTACATATACATGTATTTGATTATGTGTCACCAGCAACTGAAAATTCTCAATTGTATATTTTTATACAACTGTGATTGATTCTTCATCCACTATAGCAGGTACAACTCCCAGTAGCGTGTACAAAGAAGAGTATTATATGTAAGATATTCATGTACTTTTGACGTCAGAATATATTCTAAATGAAATGTACCAATTTCCTCTGTGACAGGTTAATTTATGACACTTGAAAACTTTACATATGGAGTATCTCTATACCTATTATGGACAGAGGTGCCATTGTAACTTTATGAGTTTGTGCTGTAGGTACATGTACATCCAATATTAGCAATGATTCAAAGATGTAGGATTTTAATTCATGCAAATTAGGTCAGTATAGAGATTTTGTATATCTTCAAAAATTATTTTAAAGAGAGGTACCACTACCCACTTTAAGTGACAGCTTTGTGCTGTTCATTGGACCAATGTTTTATCTAAATTTATGCAAATAAGGCAAATATTCATAATCTATATATGCTGAATATTTTAAAAAATGATAATGATAAGTGCCCTCTTTATATATTGAAACTCATCAAAGTCCACATTTTGTGTTTAGCCATAAAAAGAGCCTACTTTATGCAGAAATACATGCAGGGATGGTAGTTTTTTTTCTTTTTTTTAATGCCAATTAAATGTAATTTTAAAAATGAAATTGGTTCTGGGTCTGTTATTTTGGGTGTGAAAAAGACATAAACATGCCTGGCGACTCTGTAATGGTTTCCAGATTTCAATTTGTTTTTAACTCATTCAGATTTCCAGTAGTTTGGGTGGTCAAGTAGTGCTTGCAGTTACAGTGGTTAATAATGTGTGTGTTTTATATTGTACATTATTTTTCTCATACACCATTACACATGTAATTCTGTCAGTCCTAATGAGTTAACATGCAGGAGTGGCCTGGGTCCAGTTGGTTTTATGTTACAAGCCCTGTTCTGGCCTGGAAGCATCACAAGAGGCACATGTATGTATGTGCGTGGTCCTTGCTGGACAAAGTGGACTGCCTATCATGCCTGTATGTTAGGGGTGGGGGTGCCCCCGTAGTACGCTGGTACAAGTAATGATTTTGCCCTAGTACAAGGTACAGAAAATAAGAAAACATGCACATAATGGTTGGTACAAAGTACAGAAATTAAAAAGGCTTCCAGTACGTAATTACAGCAAATAAAAATGCCTAGAATGCCAGTACAGAAAACTCCTTACCCTTCTCTATGTAAGGTTTCAAAGGTCATATACCAGGGACTTCTCTGACCATTAGTCAATTAGCTAAATGTTAATCTTTCTTGCATTTGACTAAAGAAACATGTAAATGGCTAAAATCATATGATAGTTTGTCTGCCACTTGAGCAAGGTCCATTTACAAATATATATATTATATCATTTCCTTGGGTACAAATCCTTCAAACTCACTTTCAATGTCACTCTCACCAAATTGTTCATAAAAAGTTTCAAGCCTTTCCTGCATCTTTTCAACTTCATTCTCACTATCATCTAAATCACTTTCCACATCACTACAATCTGGCCCTGAAATTGAAATATTATACATGATCCCTTCTGCTGGTACAATGGTCCAGTGCACAGCATGCACCAAGAGTGTATTCAACAGTTGACACCTCCCTGGTTAGATTCCCTGCCCTGTCCAGCAGCCAGGACAAGGTCCTTTTGCCACAAGGTGAAAAGGCTAGCTGACCAGCACTGCACAAGGCTCTTTATCATGAATTATCGGCGAGATTGGACCATCTTTATTAATGATGTCTATATTTCCAATTTCAACTACAGATTTTTGAAGTCTAGATGTGTCCCTGATTTACCTGTATTTGGAGTAATTACTTGATTGTTTGAAATGATGTAGACCAACAATGGACACTTTCATGTCTTTGTTTTCTTGTAACCAGTGAGATGAAGCCTGTTCTTCATAGCCAATACTGAGTCAGTATAGTGCATGTCTCAGTTCACAGGTACATGTACATGTAGTTTTGTAACAGCATCCGTTAGATTTTTTTATGTAATAAAGGAACAAAGACAGTTTTGTATTGGCATGTATACACATCCCTCTGAATTATAATATGTGTACACTGTACATGCCCCATATACTCATCAATACTGCCCAGAAGGGCTGACCCTCTCAGGAGTGGGCACTTTTCTCTGGTCGCGAGGGTGCTCACTGTAGAGAGGTTTCACTGTACAGTGGTACCTGCAATTTAAGACCACCCCTAATGCCAGATAAAAGTGGTTACATAGGACAGGTGGTCTTTCATCTCAGATAAATTAACAAAGAAATAAAAGGCCAATGTCTTTTTTTCTTTCTAGAGAGGTGCCATTCCTACTTCAATTTATGGGTTTGTAGCATAGCCCCATCCAATGAACAATAAATCAAAGTTATTCTAGGCTTATAATTCATGCAATTTAGGCAAATACACAAAATTAAAATGTTGAATAGCATCAAAACCATTGTAGATGGTAGTTTCATTCAAACTTCACTTTATAAGTTTGGGACATGGCCATATCCCTTGAACTAAGAACCAAAGCTGAGCATTTAATTTATAAACATTAGGCTAATACACAAAATTTAGATTATGTTGAACAATGGCAAAAGGTAGCATTTCAAACTGTTCTCATTTTGAAGGCAACCAGGCAGATTTGCCGTGAAGCAAATCTTCTTTTCTAGTTTTGACTTCTCCACAAACAGCTTAACTGAAGTGTATGAAATTTTATCAGTATATTCTGTCTGATGGTAGTGAGTGTATATGTTAACTTTTTGGCAAAGTTATGGGATATTAAACTTTAGGACCATAGGCTGATTAATGCTGCTATTGTACATGCGTGCAGCAATACACTGCATGTATTTCAATATTGTCAAATAGATTTTATGGAATGCTTTGGTTTTTACAGACAGATGTTCTCCAGTTGGTCCTCTGCTAGCCTTGTAAAGGAGGTGACGATGCAATAATTTTTTTTTCTAGGATTTTTAAAAAATTATTTTGTAAAAAAATGTAAAAGTTCTCAGGTACTAATTGCATTTTGCTTTGGTATTGCATACAGGGCCACTTGGGGGTCACCTAGTTCACATTTTGGCCGTCAGTTGGTGCTGCAGTTTTTTCTATTGTTGCAATGAAGTTTTCTTCGCTAAGACTATCTTCCACTTTTGCAGAACAGCTTAACAGAATTGCACTGAATTGATTGGAATGTAGTCTAACAAAAGGATACACCTGTATATGGTTCCAGTACATTGTGTGTATTGCATTATTGTCAAAACAACAGTAAAGCACATTAACTGTTACATGTTGAGAAATAAGAAGGCTAACAATACCACATGTACCACAAATATGTATCATATATTTATACCATGTCTCCTTTGTTTTCTCAAGGGATATATATGTCACCTGCTTACACATATATCCCTGCTTTAATTTCCATGGCTAAATTTCAACACAGGACTGATTTGCTTTGGTGAATACATTTTAAAATGCATTTATATTCATGAAAACAAAGAAGGCGTGGTATAAAAAGGATACATCCCGTGTTCTTGTGATTTATCTAGAACCCTGCATTTTTAAATCCCTACGCTTCGCTTCAGGATTTAAAAAAGCAGGATTCAAGATAAATCCCTTGAACTTGGGATGTATCCTCTTCAGAAGTTTGATACTGCATTTTTGGTGATGGTCATCATGTACTATGTCGGCAGAGTATTAGGCCCATGGGCCTCTTGTTGTGTGAATATGCACCCAAGGCATGCCAAAGAACTAACATCTTTGACTTTTTGAGAGATTTCATTTGCTTACCCTTCTTTCTGCAGGTACAGAAATACCATTCTGTGTTTCAATCCAGTCCAGATTTCCACTAGACTCTAACAATAAAACATGCAGAAGGGAAGATCCAAGTGAAACAACAGCTCCAACTGTACCCAAGAGAAGATCACCAGAATATTGTAGGGAACATGTTGCTTCAGATCCAGCAGAGCTAGACTATAAGCCTTGCTTTGTCCCAGAGGAATATGGTCAACAACATGTTGCACCAGTTATAAAGCCAGGTTCTGTGCCCAATCAACTTTTAACTGTTGAGAAAACAGAGCAGATATATGCAAGTGGTTGTCAATCTACCTCATCACGTTCATGTGCAGCAAATTCATCTGGATTGGGTACGTCAAATGGAAGTGACCAGTCTTCAGTTTTGATTCAACTTTTGTCTGAAACTCCAAGCCCTGCTGTGCTGTCAGAAGTCAAGGACAAAACCAACATAGATTGTCAAGCCATGCCAGTTGTGAGGGAGGAGTCCTGTGATGCAGATTTTGGTGGTTCAATTTTTACCAGAGCTAATGGGTCTCAAGATTGGGCCAGCATAGAGCCAGAAATAAAACAAGAGACTCCAGAGACTCTACCGGTGCTGATTAAAAAAGAGCCCTCAGATAGTCCAGGTCCTGTAATATCCATTACTCCGAAACCTTTCATTCAAGAACCAGTGCTGCATGCCCCTCATCCACACCCAGGCCACACACTTGGTTGCACAGATGTACTCAGATGGGAAATCCAGGGTGGCTTTGTGAGAAGTTCTTCGATGCCTTTCCAAGGTTACCGTAGTCATTCTCCCCCCACACCAGGGTCACCTTGTGAGCAGCTGTGTACTGGTACATGTACAGGTCAGTTGTGCTTCCTGTGGTCAGTTTTCAAAGAGGATGCACGTTGTAGATGGCATCACTGGTAATGTAAGCTTGGTATACAGCTCATCCTTACAAGTGGAGCCATCTTGTGCAGGGACTGCAGGTGCCATTAGCCAAATGCTAATGTTTCGTTCATTTAGCAAAGGAAATTTGCAAATTACTAATTCGTTTTAACATGAATTATATAAAAGTTACGTAGAAGTCTGCAGTGATTTTTGACTGTTTTATTTCTGGATTTGGCTTCAAGTTTTGAAGGCCTAAATCTGGCGACTTGGACACTTAAAAGATTAGTTTGCCTTCAATAATTTAGAACCCGACTTTGAACATTAAGGGTACAATATATGAAAAAGATTGTTAAATGTAGAATGTTTTGGTCTGATCGTTGATCATTCATATTCCAAGGAGATGGGGGGGATTTATTGAAGGAATAGAGAATTTCTCTTTTCTGAATTTATTCTCAAATGATTTGCTCACAACTTGTAGTCACACTGTAAAGACAGCATTCTGTTGAGGGCGTGGTACACTTTTACTGCACTTGACACAGAAATGAAATAGTACATTTCTAGCAGCAAAACTATATTTTAAATTTTGGATAGGGATTTTAGTTAAGTTTACAGGATGTTTAAATTAAAATTAGAATTTTTCAGTTAAAAATAATTAAACACCTATGAAATTAGAGCTTATCCCCTTTTAAAACATTGTTATGGAGAGGTGTGTCCTATCCTTTGACCCCATACCATAAACTAAATCTGATTTTTATTTTTCAAAATTCTCAACTGTTAGACTTATCTGAATCATTATACTGATTTAATTGTCAAATTCCTCATCCTGAGACCACTCATTCACCACCATGTTGAGTCAAAATTTGCCAGTTCCATAAGAAAATGGATGGTGTTGGTCAACAGCTTTCCTCAGCATAATGCAAGGTACATCACGGAAAGCTGTTGACTCATGCCAGAAATTAGTGCTTCACAAGTCATTGATGCAGGCATACAGGTAAATGCTTTCAAGATATGTTTTAAAAAAAAAGTGTATGCACGAGGAGACACGAGGACATAACATATTCATTCCAATTGTAGCACATGCCCTAATAGAAGCACACCTTCCGCGGTTTATTAAAAATTCATTATTTTTCAATATTTATATAAAAAAAATAACTGCTTCAGATGAAAGAGTAGGGTTCATTATTTTTTTTTTTTTTTAAATATGTGTATATGGATTCTATTAAGTAAGTGAAGTTGCCTGTTGTATTGTAAATTAAGACGTATCATTATACAAAACTCCAGGAAAACCATATCAGCTCCAGGAAATCTTTGCGTTAGCACAGCATGCCACTACAGGAATGAATACAGTACTTACTTGTTAAGCAAGGTGTGATTTAAGCAAAATTGTGCATTTGTGACTCTGGTGTTTTTGTACAGGTGCAAGCACACCAAATGACAGTTTCTGGCAGATGGCAAGGAGCTTGCGTCGAGACAACATACTTTGTGACGCAAAGCTGTATGTGCAGGATGCGGATGGTCAAACTGTCCCGGTCAGTGCCCACAAACTGGTGCTGGTTTGTGGATGCAGATACTTCCAGGGCCTGTTAGACTCTTTTGAACTGGACCGGGAGTCTAGTTATTATTGCTTGGATGTCAAATATGACACCATGATTCTGCTGTTGGACTTGTTGTATGGGCAGGAGGTTGACTTCGATATTCTGCCGGGACAGAGTGTGGAGAATCTGCTGGTATTGGCAAGACACTTCCAAGCAGACAACGTGGAGACACAGATTCTTTGCTACAAAGCTCAGAAAAGCATGACCAGACAGTCCGTTCATTGCATGGGGATTTCAGGAAATGAGAAAAATATGTCTCCTCTTGTTCCACCGACAGAGTACAGCAGTTTAAGACTATTAAGCTGTGATGACCTACAGAAACCGCTTCAGTGTTTTGGTGGTAAGAAAGATATTAATGAAGAAAATGGAACTTCCCACAGTAGCCTCTCTAGTGATAAGAGTGCTACTTGTGTCCGGCATCCCCGTAAGGTCCGACATCCACAGAGACGGCCTGTGAAAAAGTCAGCAACAGGGGCAGTGGTAACAGAGGCAGACATAGATTGGAACCCCCTGGTAGAGTTACAACGTGGTAATGGTGCATTTTCAGGTGATTCTGAGTCAGTGCTGGGCCATTTAGAGGTCATGGAGATCCCATCTGTTCTTGAGGAACAGCATCCTTGTGGTGGTAAACAAGAAATATTTAAGTCTTGCACATATGAAAAATCAGGAAACCTAGGGCTGCATTTGAAAGAAAAAGAAACTCTAAGTGATTGTGCAATTGATATTAAATCGTGTCACGAGAAAAAAAGTTCCAGTGTCAGTCATATAAAAAAGAGTGGTCCTGTGCAAGATGAAAATCCCACATCTTTGAAGAAGGCTCGATACTCCTGTTATGTATGCGGTATCAAGTTTGCTTACTATTCTTTAATGAGGAGACATTTACATTCAGATCACTGGTGTAAACAGTGGACTGGTACCAGAAGGACCCTGTTAGGACCACGTTACACAGTATTGGATTTTAAAAATAAATTACATGACCACAAGGCTGTAAGAAATACAAAGAAGCCCAAGAGGTAGAATATAACTAATGTTTGAGAGTTGGTTTGTAGTGTATGTGATCAGGTCTGATGCTTATGATATAGTTTGTCATGAAACTTTGGACTTTTAAATAGTTTAGTTTTCTTTTTTTTTTTTAGCAAAGATTGCCCATTTTAGCTAATGTATAACTTGTGTCCAACAAGAGCAGGACGAATGTGTCTTTCGGGAAGTATATTTTTGGTAACACAACATTTCAGTGTTTGGTTGTAAATAGACCCTTTTAGGACCCTAGAGAGCACAATTTGCACAATGTACTTTTTTTGGATAACTGATAACCTTTTTAAAGCCCATTTTAGCCAATTGTGTGTAGAAGAACACCATCATGTGCTGCCATCTGGTGTCCTGAATTCCTCTGTTGCTCCAATGTCTGATCACTGTCGAATCTAGTCAGGTTGGAAACAAGGTGTTTGGATTACAAAATGCCCTTCCTCCATCATTATTTACCATAGTAAATAATATTTTTGTTCATGCACGTTTGAAACTGTCCCTTGACAATGTATGTACATGTACAGTGTATGTGCATGCACAGTGTCCAAGACCACTTTGATAACAAACCATCTGCCGTGCAAGATTGCTTTTCCAGGATGTTAATCTACATACTTTTTATGCCATCAATATCTCCTGTGAGAAACCAGCTACCATGAGAAACTACAGTTTGGTCATTCCCAGGGATGGTCTTTGAAAACAGATTCACTGTACATGAAGCATAACAGCAATTGCAAGTAAAAAAACTGAAAAAAACATATTGACAATGCCTTACACCAAATATTTTGGTTCTGGAAAATTTAAAATCAGTATATGCTGCAAACTTTATAAAAACATATAGATGGCTGAAAAATGGTAAGTTGGTTGGCTTGAAGAAGGGGGGGGGGGAGAAAAGCAAATTTATACATTTATATTTGTTAGATAATTTGGAACAAGACACAAATAAGTTGATGTATAATTCATGTGTATACAATAGCCACACTGATGTCATTGTATTTACATAGATCTATAGCTTAGAGAAGCATGTTCTGTCTCTCTTTATGGGTATGACTATGAATGTAACTGCAGTGACAGCATACCACGTACAGATACGAATCCACAAGACCCCTGTCCCATGCTATAAACCATATCCAGCAGTTACCAGTAATTTTTTTTTAAAAAATCCTGGTGCATATGTACAATTTTTAAATATTTTAGTTTTCTCAGTATTTACACAGATATTTACTGCATCATTTGTGTCCTTCTACAAGCCACATTTCCAGAAGAATCAAAGAGACAGCTTCAGAGAAGAAATCAAAAATAGGTTCAACACACAAAAATTTGTTAACAAGAGGCCCATGGGCCTGGTGACATATATCGGTACATTTTGAGTCCTAATTTCCGCACAACTATAGATGGCACCACCAGTATCGTCCTTGATCAACATTTGGGCCTCCCCCATCATCCAACCAAATTTCATCAACAGCCATAAAAAACCTAAAGATGTAAGAACGTTCAGAAGTTTTTCATATTTCACTCCTATATTACATAATATGGAAGGTGGTGCCACCAATATCTTACTCGATTTAGTTTTTTTTACAATGACCTTGAAAAATAGGTCAAGGTAATTCATATTAAAAAGATTAAGAGTCTTGACCCAAGGTATCTTTCCTGTAAATTTTTTGATGTGGAAATATGGCACTGTGGAAATAATGAATTTAATGTGTTTACCATCGATTTGGCAAATTCTCCATAATATACAACAGGTGGCACCCCAGTACAGTACTTCACGCACAATAGGAATTGGTCTCTGTAGATAAGCATGTAATGTACGATTCATATGACCACAATTATATGTACAAAGCACACCACTACCTACTCACCTCTATGAACTTTATAGTCCCAGTGACCTTGAACAAGTTGGTCAGGTCATCCATGTCTAACTTTCTAGTTTAAAATTTAGCCATGATACATATATCTATAAATTTGGGAAGGCTAGCTGTATTCTTTGCTGAAATAGTGGATTTATATGAGTTGAACACATTTTGACTCATAATTTCTGTACAACTTCTGGTAGCGCCACCAGTATCAGCATTGATCAAGATTTTGACTTCCCCCATAATCCCACATTTCATGAAGACCCACTTAAGATTAATGTTGCTAGAGCGTTCAAGACATGTTTACAGTTCGGCTCATATATGACGTAATACTGTACCTGGAGCCACCAGTAACGAACTTGACCTAGAGTTTCATACACCGTAGAAGTCCTGAAAGTTATACTTTGGTCCCCGTCTTGAGAAACCATCCCTAGGGCAGGTCAAAAAGTGGTCTCTCAAAACAGGTGGTCTTTCATTGGAGGTATAACATGGAAAAGATAGCACAATATTCTGAGAGAGCAGTCTGAAAAATATATGTGGTCTTTCTTTGGAGGGGTCTCTCAAGACAGGTACCACTGTACTGGGTTAACTTGAAAACTGTGGACGACATGGGCTAACAAGAAAAAGTTTACAGATGGACTGACAGACATGAGTGGTTACATAAGTTCTGCGACCTTAGGTCAGCAGAACTCAAAAAAAAACAAAAAAAACAAATGCCGTGCTACCTGGTTAACAAATATAACATCTAGGGGTCCAAAGTGTGTCATGCAATTTCGAAGCAAGTGGCGTGGCAGTTTTGGTGAAGATTTTTTGAATATAGTGCCAACAAATGAACACAAAAATTCATCACAAATTAAAAAATCACTGGACCATAACCATTTGAATAAACTTTGTAGAGACCCACCTGAGGTACATCCCCACCAAGTTTGACAGAGAATTTGGCCCATAGTTTTTGAAAAGTTCAAATGTGAAATGTTTACAGATTGTCGACAAATCACCACCCATCCTATAAGCTCAGCTGAATGAAAAGTCAGCTGACCTAAAAAATACAAACACCACCAGCACCCTCCCCCCCCCCCCCCAAAAACCCTGCAGCACCACCTGTTGAACAAATAAGGTCTGGGAGTCCCCAGAAGTGTCCCTGTACAACTTGAAACCAATTAAAAATCCAAAGAACACTGGAGCATGACCACTTGAACAAATTTGGAAGAGGGCCACCCAAGTTCCCCTCCAAGTTTGAAGGGAAAGTGGCCAGTGGTTTTGGAGAAGAATGTTAAATGTGCATGGATGATGGCAGACAACAGATGATGAAGGAAGGACGCGGGATAACTGAGCCTCCTAAAAGCTCAGTTGCACTGACAAGTCAGCTGATCTGAAAAAAAAAGCAATAACAAAAACACAGTACAAATGGACTTTTGTCCAAATTATATTTACATTGAATTGATGAACCACATTTTGCAGATCATCGTAAGTATGTGTCACATATATCACATTTCATTAGAATATTTGGTTTCTTGACAGGAATGAATTCTGTGCATCTACATCTATAAAGAGCAGAAATATACTGGTATGTATAATACCATATAATATAAATATATATGTTCTTTATCATTTTGCTGCATAAGCTGAGTTCATCTTTCTCTCATTATCACGAGGAAGTCAACTAGTATAGGTGCTTTGCACCTATTCAACTTTTATGTGTTATGTATAATCTCTAAATATCATGCATTTCTGCTGATTAAAGTGTAATAAAATAAAGTTATTGGTCAAATTGCTGGTCATAAATGTAAAATGTGTAAAAGTTCTCTCGTGCATGATTAAAAGGACTGGGCTAACAGGACACCCTTTATATGACCTTCCAACCCATCTGCATGGCACCACCAAATATCTGTGAAGATTTTTTGCCTGGCAGGCATCACACACCTTGTAAACCCTCTGAACACATGGGAAATGCAGGCAAACCTTGGATTGGTGGGCTGGCGGTAGCCATAGGCTAATGAATATGGAACTTGACTAAAAGAATTTACAACCTTCCAGCCAAATTGGCTGAAGACATTTTTGATACACTGTAGCTTCAAAATCAGTTTTACTGCTCTATCGTCTGACTGCCTGTCACCTATTAGTTGTAAAATGTTAGAAAATATGAGCTGATTTTGTCCAATGAAATTTAAGTTTGGCTAGCAGATTTACATGATTTTAGTCTAGTTGGCTTATGAAATAAAATCCCTAGCACAAAAGCCCAGGATTGGTGTGTAATCAAACCAACTGATGCACTGCTTCGTCCTCACTGAATGGTAAGTCCAACTGATAAGGAAATTTGTCAATGGGCAGTGGTGACCTGACAGGGGGCAGTTGGTACATCAGTGGCATAGTCACCAGGGGGACTGCATTTGCATCAAACCAGGGCAGCATTTCATTTGCTCGAGACATGACAACTTTCAACAGTGCCATGCAGTCATCTTCTGCTCGGTGAGACTGTTCTGGGTATGTTCCAAACTCCCGTCTGTAAATCTCTCTCAGGCTATATGAAACCTTGGATCCATTTTCATCGGGAAACAGCTGTCGACGGGGTATGCCATTTGTATCTTCAGAACTGATAGGGGTGTTCTGTCCTGTGGCAGTAATCACGGCATCATAATTTTGCTTCCCAAAAGCTTCACTTTCTACATCCAAGTTACCTGTAGCAGCATCCTGGTTTGAATCAGTAGAAATTATGTGCTGGTGTGTTTGTTTGCCACTCTGATCGGACCCTGGGGAGACGTAAACTTCAGTGCTTTCTATGTTCACACTATCTCCACTTTCATCAGGGCATGAAGGGATGTTCAAGAGATCCTGGTCTGTCACTTCATCAGCTGAAGCATGCGTTGTCCAGTATGTTCCCATTTTCATTAATTTTACACCACTTGAGAGTTCCCTTCCTGTTGGGTTGGCCCTCACTGTCTCACAATGAGACTGAGACTTGTTAATCTCACTTTGGGACTGAGTGGATTCAGAGCATGAGCTCATGCCCACCAGATCCTGATCACTCACTTCATCCATTTTCTGTGACTTTGTGCCACTTGCTTGTTCTCCCTGTGTTCCACCATGCATCTTTGTGTCACCATGAGATTCAGTCTCATCTTGAGACCAGTCACTGAGAGCATACTCCAGGGTGTCTTGTGACATTCCATAGGATGGCGTATGTTCTTCTTGTGGCTCCTCACCTGTATCATTGTTCTCCTGTTCTCCATTGCTGCCAGACTCTGTCCCCTCTCTCTTGGTATGCGGAAGTTTTGATTTTGCTTCGTTTGATTCCTGGATTTCTCCACCGCACGTAAACTCTGCCCTGTCCACATCAGTACACTGACCATTTGATTGTTTTGACTCTTGTCCAGACGCTCCAGCTGTAACTTCATTTTGTAAGGAAATGTCACTGACCACTTCATGATTGTCTTTCTTTTCCATCTTTTCCTCCATATTTTCAACCTGGTCTGGCTCTGTTACAGAGACACGGTGCTCTTGTTTGTCAGAGGCAGAAGACTCGGTTCCCAGTTTGATTGCTTTACCACTTGAATTATCTTTCTCATCATCACTGTCTGCAAACACTAGTCTCTTCCTGACTGCGGACTGTTTAACCATTGCAAAATCATATGCAGGCTGTTGTATGAACTTTGTGTTCTTTTTGAGGTTAAACCGACCATGACTAGGGGTTTCATGAGAAAACAAACCTGGCTGTGGAAACTGTGCTTCAACAACTGTCTGTGGTTTCTGCAAAATTTCGGTCACCGTTTTAAGTTTTTTCTCATCAGCAGCCTGAAATGCCAACAGTGTATCAGCACACAGAATGCCCTCGCAAGACTGCCGTTGATGAAGCTGTAGCTCCACTAGCAGCAGGCCAAAGTCAAACTTGTTGCCATTGTGTGCCAGTAAACACACTGGCGGATCCAGCCTTTGAAGAAAACTCTCTATGCTGATCAGCGCATTCTCGTCAAAGTCCTTTTGATAGAAGAGGTTATTGCTGTCCAGACCTGCAACGATTCAACATTAAAAACTGATAAATATACGATGATACAACTTCTGTCTATTGATTGTCCATTCATGCCATTGTATGCCGCTGTTATTGATACATTATATGGTCATCTGTTCTGCTAACTGCGTTATAACCCTGTGTTTTATGATTTTTTTCCTTGTTTACTTAACACAAAGTTGCACATAAATGTTCAGACACAAGTGATGTTGTGTACACTGTGTTTATTTGAGAAACATCAACAAGACAAACCCAACTAAATCATTTTGGTGGCACACAGCAGTGGTCACTGGTACTGTAAATTGCTATAATTTCGCTGTCTTCTTATTTTCGCTTATTTTGCTGATGGCACAAAACTGTGAAAATAAAAACACAGTGAAGTAGTATTTTAACATTGTTTGAATAGGAATTATGTCCAAAATATCAAATTAAGACTATCGTGAAATGTCAAAAATTGAAGAAGAAAAAAAGGTAATATTTAAACATGCGAAAACAAAGCAATTTACTATATACTGTTGCTGTCTGCCACAGCCAAACACTGGCAAATTCTAAGAAATATTAGCATTACATGATTATCATTATGTCATAATTATACATGTACCTAAAGGGAAAGTCTTAACAATAAAATCAGGAGCCTCCATTCAGTGATGAAGAACACAGGGATGGTCAAACCACTGAGCAGGTGTCTTTTATATGCTTTTCTAAACTTCCAGTGTGGACATTGGTTCTTTTCATTTTTAGCTCTGCTGACCAAAGGTTGCAGAGCTTATGCGACCTCTCATGTCTGTCCATCCGTCCGTAGTGTAAACATACTAGAGACATCCGTAAACTTTTGCTCTAACAACGCGATACCGTCCACAGTTTTCAAGTTAACCCCTTTTGATATTGGTAGCGCTACCTACATTATTATGTAATATTGGGTTCAAAATGTGAAAATCTTGTGAACACTCGAGCATCTTTGATTTTTGGTGGATCTTCACCAAATTTGGTGGGATTGTGGGGGAGGTCAAAGTCTAAGTTGGTAATGTTACTGGTGGTGCCACCTATAATTTGACAAATTATGAGCCAAAATGTGTTTTAAGATGTAAAATTCCATATTTGGAAAAGTAATTGGACAATACTTGCTAAATTTATATGATATATAGACCATGGCCAAAGGTAGAATGTTAAATAATATCCGTGACCGTGACCTATTTTTGTGAGGTTACCATGCCTGTAAAGTTGAAAGAGGTGATTTTGTAATGGCAGGGTGTAGCTTGGACTTCAATGGCAATGTCAGCACAGCACCATGCAGGCAGGCCAATGGGCCTCTTGTATTATATAATCTGCATGTCCTTGATCTTTTGTCCTAAGGTCACTGAGGACATAAAGTTAAGGACTCACTCATTTTTGTCTTGGCACATGCAACAATATTCATCATAGGAGTTGCACAAATAAGCTATGATTACAAAAGGAGCGAAGTGCCATCTGGTGTACAATTTTTACATTAAATATACATAAGCTTTATATGTACAGAAGCCATTTGAGAACTGGCAACTTTGAAATGAACAGGTGCAATACAGCCACGATGCCAGCAGAGCAGTAGGCCCATGGGCCTCGTTTCTATCTATAATGTTTCTTATTTCATAAAAAGAAGCTCTGTATCCCTTGCATGAATCTGTCAACTCTGGCAAACAGCACCATGATTCTGAGTCAAAGTGCAATAGACTTACAGTCTTGACAGGAAGTGTCATGGCTGGATGGACACAGATATCTTTATTGCTGAAGACCCGCCATCTGGTGGGCATGGCAAAGATTACATACTTCAAACCTGTGCTAGCCTGGACACCTGTATCCATGCATGCATTGAACAAGAGATCCATGGTCTTAATGCTTTGTCGACATATCATCTGATCACCACCACCGAAAATCATTTAGTAAAAGTCATTTCCTTAAAGACCTTGTGAAATTAACCAAGGTCATCCATATTATGCTTCATCAATTCTTGATCAACATACTGAATTAAGTGCCCATTTCTGAAATATTTAATACCCTTGAAAAATTAGTCACGGTCACACAACACATGATAAAATTTGACCACTGGCCCAATGAATATTTGGTCTAAGTTTTGCAGTTCCATGTCAATTCATTATGTCCTGGGCATCACAATAAAATCAGTCACTGATACAGTAGTCCCCCCTTTGAGAGCTCACCTCTAGTGCCATCCAAACGGCAGTCAGATAAAGTAGGTGGTCCCTCAAAGAAGATATAAATAAGATGAAAAGTACGACAGAGAGGCCTGACGATTGTGGTCTCTCAAAGGAGTGGTCTTTCAAAGGAGGGACTACTGTATGCATTCCTTTGTAAATCTTGGAAGAAGCAGCTTAGGGTCAGCCATATCATGCAATCTTGAAACTCTATCAATACGATCCACATTTGTGGTACATTTGGTATTGTTAGCCTTCTTATTTCTCAACATGTAAAATTAAGGGGCCTTTACAACCGGTACTCCTTCATGACCTTGGAAAATAGGTCAAGGTCACCTAACATTTATACAGCTTGAACATTCATGATTGGCTTAATGCATAATTGGTGTAAATTTGGAAGGTTAACATTAATTTATGCTCAATATAATGCTGACCACAATAATACAAAAAACAAAACAAACAAACAAACAAACAAACAAAAAATTTTCCTGACATGCATTCCCTCCATGACCTTGGAAAATTAATCAAGGTCATCCATATTTGCAATATCAAACTTCCACATGATACACATTTGTGGCACACTTGGTATCATTCACAGGATGTAAGTACTGGGAGGTAACTACAAGCAGTAACAGCCAGAATTTCGCAAAATTTTGCGAGAATCTATTTAGATTTTTTGTCAGTTTTCTTTTTAAAGAAAGACAAGTTTACGAGAATCTTTACAAGAATCTTTACAAGAATGGATTCTCGGATTCTCGCCGAAATTCTGGCCCTGAGTAAGTGAAGTCCAGGAAAATTTACAGTGAGGTAGTCAAGGATAAAAACAAGATGGGTCAAAGACATAGATAAGTTAGCAGAGAGATACGAATTAAAAGGACATGAGGTAGATCATCGGAAAGTATATGTTGGTAAGACTGTTACAGAATGTTGAAAAGAGGACTGGAAGAAAGGAGTCAGGGAAAAAAGTACATTAAAAGCATACCAGGCATTAGAAAAGCCAAAAAAAAGTGTGTAGGCATGGAGGAAAGGGATCCAAGCTTCTTTTTCAAAGTGGAGGAGGAGGAGTAATCAATTTAGAAAAGAGAAAACAGAAGAGGGCAGATGGTAGTCATGGAAAGTGTAAGATGTGTAGACAAGAGGCAGATGAGACGGTGGATCATTGGCTGTTGTGGTGCGATGCATATAGAGAGATAAGGGAAGACTTTTTCAGAATGTGACACAGGGAAGATTACAACAAGGGTTTAGAAGAGGTTCAGTGTTAAAAGAGGAAGAGGAACGAGTAGCATGGATTTTAGGTTTGAAAGGTGGCTTTTGTTTAAATGTATTTATTTAATCTGGATAGCCCTATAGCACATCAAGGTGACTAGTACATGGGTTCTCCAGAACATGGAGACACTCTCTGGGAGGCAGGAAAGGTACTAAAAGTGTACAAGACTACCTGGTAGGATGCTGGGAGAAAAGGAATGAAATAGTACAGTTAGAAGGCAACAGGTTAAATTAGAATTCCAGAGTAGAGGGAGGAATGGGAATGGTAGTAGCCCTTAAAAGGGCTCCCATGGCAAATGCTTGAGCCTTAGATGTGGGGATAGGGTTTGTGACGGAAGGACGTCTTTTTTTTTTTTTTTTTTAAGTTAGTACGAGTGAGGAGTGAGGGGGATGTATTCAAGACCAGGGGCCCACCACAGCTGTGAGAGAGTGGGTGGTGGACCCTTTGCCTTGGCTTTGGTCCTGGAAAACATGGCAGCACAAGCTGATAAAGATTACCATGGTTTCCCTCACCTCATCTTTCTCCCCCCCCCCCCCTTTTTTTTTTCTAGGCCACCTGGGTCACACAGGACCATGGCAGACAAGCAAAGAGCCACAGTATTATTATTATTTCCTGATTCTTTATCAAGATATTGAATTAAATGTTCCTTTCTCAAGTGCTTAATGACCTTGACCTTGAAAAATAGGTCAAGGTCCTTCAAGATCACACAATCCTTGGGTCATGGTGACCCCAAAAGTTGCTCACCAAGTAGCGTTTATATACAATGATCTCAAGTTCAATTTTACTCTGAAAGCTTTATTTTCTTTGCCATTGATGTCCAAGCGCTGCCATTACAAATCACCTCTTCCAACTTAACAAGTCTAGTAACCTAAAACATAGGCCAAGGTCCCTGATCTTATGCATTGGACATGATCTGTATATCATAATTTTGGCATGTCTAATTCAAATATTTTTCCAGATATGGAATTTTGTATCTTTCAAGATATTTTTACCTATTTCCGTCAAAGTATAGGTGGTACCACTAGTACCATGACAACCAAAATTTTGACCTCATCTACAATCCCACTAAATTTCATGAAGACCATAAGAAAATCAAGGATGCTGGAGTGGTCACCAGATTTTCAGACTTTGACCTGTATATTACACAACACTATAGGTGGCGCCACCAACATTAATGTCGACATGAATTTGCATACACTTTATAATGATATTAAGGTCACCTTTGTTTAAGATCATCATCAATGCTGCTAACACAAACACATATCCTCTCACTGATTTTTCCTGAATTCTGATAATTTGTTACAATTCAGAAAAAGGCAGCACCACCATGTAGTGAACATAGTTTCTTCCTCTTCAATTCAAATCAGGTAGCCAGTTAGAAGTTCTAAAGGGCTACCTGATTTGAATCGTGAAACTTTACCTGTAGAGAAAGTTATTGTGGTTCAAATTTCTTATATAATTGCTGTTACTATGGTAACTGCTCATGGGTTGAGGAAATTGCTAGCTAAATAATGTATCAGCCTGCAAAGGCTGAAACATAAAAACAATCTATTTGAAGACCTTAGGTGAAACCTCCATGTACCTGTAATATGAGTGACATGTGGCTCAATAGGCTTTTGTGGATTCAAACACAGGGTTAACTTGTTCTGTACCCGAGGTAGTCGGTGGGGCAAGACTGGACATACAAGTTCAGTTCTGTGTACAGCAACCATGCTGAGCTCTGTAATCCTTGGGAACGAACCTGGGGAGGGAAGTCCTGTTGTCTCCAAGTCAAAGAAGACAAATGTACGTACTTCTCTGCTGGTTGTCATGGTGACAAAGCAATCATCTGAAAGAAGAAATAATTTTGCATACAGATATAAATAACAGTTTCCCAAGACAAACTATGGTCAAATTTTTCCACTTTGCTATATTCATTTGGCAAATACACCTGGTGACCTGTCAAAGAGTCAAACATGGGGGAGATATTCGATGACATGGACATATTTCTAAGGTCAATGAAGCAACAGGTTAAATTCCACAGGGATCCAACATTAGCGGATCATGTGGTCTCTAATTCTGATACACCTTATTATGATAGTATTGCCACCACAAATACTGACACAAACACACTACAAGGGACAACGGTAAATCCTTCAAAATGCTTAGTATGTTCACTCCAACAGAATTACAACTAGGGGACTCTAACCTAGAAACATTTTGCAGGACAGTTTTTTATGAATTGGCTCAATGAAATTAGGAAGTCTTTATGCATGTATTTGTTCATGTCCTTTTTATGTAAAATTTGGATTGACTGAAATTTTACATCAACTTTTGACTTCCTGAGCTGTGGTTTGATGAGAGGACAGCTGTCTGGACACTCCAGCCGACTTAACACATTTACAATTTTACATACATTCTCTTAACTCCTTAAGTGACAATCACGGCTTTAGTCCTTTCTTTATTACCGTTAAAAATATAATGGTTAAAAGATTAATATTCCTCATGAAGATACCTTTCATTCAAATACCAGCAAGTCTAATCTAAAGCAAAAGGTTGTTTTAGTGACCAGCTTTCCGTGGGGTTCTTTGCAAACAAAGTGCCCTGAGGAAAGCTGTTGATTCAGTCTTAAATCGGCGCTTTAAGGGTTAATAAATTGACTGCTCAACCTCAATAAAATAATTGACACAGGTCTGCATATTATCTCATCACTAAACAAAGAAACATGTGGGCCCTACATCAAACACAATTATTTGCCAAGTGTGCCTGGAATATGGTTATGCATGCCATCAGACATTTCCAAGATGACAGTGGCCTGATTGTGCACCAAGAATAGCAAATTTCTGTGAGTTAGTTTTGAGTTGGCAGAGTGTTGCTAGTGCAATATTATCACCAGATCTTTTTGTTACTTGGGAATTAAGACCAAATACTGTAGCATGTGATGGCATGCATTGGAATTTAATGGCACGAGTCCACAATTTTTAATGATACCACTCTAAGTTGGTCCCGAAGCAAACTATAAGGACACCCCACCCCACCCCCGGGAATAAGTCTAAGGACTCTGTGGGCATTCCTAGCATTGCTCCATCTCGCATCATGTATACTTACATCCATTTTTAATAGGCATTGGCTCTTGCAAAACTTTAAGCCTACCGGCTCAATAATGATGCCATACAATATTGATGCCTAGCTATTTACATGACAACAGCTAGCTATAAATTGATACTGGTATGTAAAAATTGGGAGATCTCAGGAGTATCAGAATGGCTGAGCAGTGCTAGAAATAAGGAAAAATTTTCACTTGTCCGCCAACCAAGTGGAGTCTTATTCTAATTGAACTGTATGTAAATTTTGGACAAGTGCATTGGCAACTTTACTTGTCCGCCACAAGTTTCACTTAGTACGGACAAGCGGATAAGCCCTATTTCTAGCCCTGCTGAGACATGTAAGTGTCTTTAAGGGGGTATCTCATGGCTGCTATCTTGGCCCTTTGATCTTTAACATATAAAGTATGTTTCACAGCATTTCTGGAAGCACACTGCAATTATGCTGATGACAACTCTCTCATGTAGTCATGACCCTGAAGTTCTCCAAACTAATCTGGAATTGAAAACTGGGGAGTTTTTATTTTGCTTGGTTCTCTGATAATGAGATGAGCCAACCCTGAAAAATTGCAAGCCTCGATAATATGCCAAAATCACAATGATATTTGCAATATAAATTTTGGCATTGAGGTTGTGTCACTAAGTGAGAGGATTGATCATGTAAAGCTCCAAGGCATTGAAATTGAAGTTTGATACATGTCTCCAATCTTTGTTTGACGGCTGCTAGACAACTTAATGCTCTTTAAAGACTTGGTGGCTTTCTTAAGGACACAGGGGCAACCAGCAGAATGGTTGTCATGATATTCTGGTTGATACGAACCCATTTATACGGACTCAAATTTCTCCTTTGCTCTGATTGGCTGCCAATGAATAAATTTGTATATTTGTTTACTTTATTATTTCATTAGGGAAGTGTACACAAATCAGCAATTAAAGTAAAGTTGGTAAGTGAAGGAAAATACAAATTTATTCACTGGCAGCCATTGAGAATAAAGGAGAAAATTGAGTCCATACGCGAGGGTCACTTCCGTTCAATGAAGAGTGGCTCATTTGGAATAGAGACGCTTTGCGAGAAATAGTGGCACAAGTGGGCTAAATATGTCCAACAACTCAATCATTTGTGTTTGTTCCCCTCAAACCCTAATCTGTTTTTTCGGTGGACAGTGACTTTGGCGGTCAGTATGAATGGGTTGGTATCAACCAGAATATGAAAACAACCATTCTGCTGGTTGCCCCCGTGCTTAAGGATATACTTCTGCTTAGGGATGGTTCAACATTTTCATCATTTTTGAATTAGTACTTACAGTCCGCAAAGGGGGAGGGGGTTACATGGGTCTGTACACTTTCACAGGATATGGAAAATGATGGTCAATTTTTGGCCTGTTTTGTGCAATTTTGCTATGATTTGGGGGGAAAATCATCATTTTTAAAGTATTAATTTGGGGGGAGGGAGGGGGGTCATGAAATTTAGTACCCTAAGTACTAATTCAAAAATGATGATAATGTTGAACCATCCCTTAGTAGAGGTGTCCAGAAAAAAGTCCAAACAAGGTGTACATACAGTGCAGAATTGTGTTTTGTCGCTGTCATTTGTGTCACTTGTCTTATGTTTATACAATTGTGCCAAGTGAACATACAATTTTCCTAATTTTTCAGTTTCAAATGGATTCAACTTTTTTTTTTCATTCAAACCTTGAAATTCTTGTGGCAAAATAAACCAGAACTTCCAGTGAATACAAAAAGCAGGTGTCACTTTTTGCAAATTTGGTTTGTTTGGTTTCGAGGACTGTTTGATACATGTTAGAAGGTTGAAATCTCACTTTAGCATCAAAGGGCCTATTGTTTGGAATGGAACTCTGACAGGAATAATCTAGTTCCTCCTTGGTAATGGTAGTATATGGTACGACAATGTATAACCATAGAGCATGGAGGTGAGCATAGCTTACTCTATGGTATAAGACAGTAGACTAGTGTCAGTACCGTACGTACAATTTTTGGTATGTAAATTTCTGTTCTATTGTAATTTGGGGGATGTAATTTGTACCACGCAGTCTCCTTGTTTGTACGTAACTCTTCAGGACCATGTGCAAACAATCAGCCTGCAACATACCCAGTTATCGTTTGGCTTTACCGTCTTAAACTGTTGTCTCAGTCCGGCGATTACCCTCGCCAAGAAGGCATGAGCTGCCAACAGACTTCTACGATTTACGCATCATTCCACCCGGACTTGTCTTTGTTGCGTATCTCCGGTCATGTTCATCGCCAGTTGACTTACGATCTTTCAAAGTTTCAGTTTTCGGTCCTTCCAGTGTATCAAATTGTCAATATAGTCGTGTCATCCCTCTCACTTTCGAAGGACGTTGTTGCTTTAGCCTTCACGCACAAACATCACACGGAAAGTTTTTTTGTGACGAAGTCCAAGTTGCGTCTCTTCGACGTGCCCAGACTTGTCTGTGCCACTGGCCTATTCTTTTCCGGGCTGCAGCGAGATAAGAGTTTGTTTGATGCATTAATACTTGGTTCCCAAAGTTTATCCATGGACTTACTACACACAGGAGAAGGGAGACTGACTAAATAATGAGATGTAGGGGCCTATTAAACATTGATTATGCGTTGTTGGTAGGCGTTAGGCCTTGAAAGGGTACCTCCGCAGCGACAGCTAGAACAGTCTGTGAGAGTGGGTGGCGTCCCACTCCTTGTCGTGAGCCTGCCCCTCCGTGTTGCGCTTGGGAATGCGAGGCGGCCTCCCTGACCCCAGATCGACCTACCAACCGGTACTTTTTACAGGCGCAATGGAGTTTTCTTGTAAACGAACAGGAGAGGGACTTCGCGCTAGATTTGAAAAAGATGAGCGATCATTACGATGAACTTTGGTGATTGTCCGATTACGATCAACCTCGATAGCGCACTGAAGTTTATGCCGGAAGCTGCCACAAAATTACCTAAGCGTGCGCATGCGTGAATGGGACCCGTTCTCAGGGACAGCACATCTAATAGGACTATTTAAAGTGTGCGTGTCAACACACACTTTTCTGTTCTTTCTTTCTTTCTTTCTTTCTTTCTTTCTTTCTTTCTTTCTTTCTTTCTTTCTTTCTTTCTTTCTTCTTTACCAGCAAATTTGTCGGACACTTTTCTCGGACACTATTATACAAAGAAACACCAAACTTGGCATGATTGTACCTCCATACAAAGAGTTTGACCGTTTTATACAGAGGGAATGCAGATGTTTAAAATTATGCAAATTAGGGGCATTTGAAATTTTAAATCTTCAATATCTTCAAAAGTATAATAGATAGAGATGTCATTTCAACTTCTGGTAGGGGGTTATTGACCAGTGTGCATCCAATGAATTTAAAACGAAAGTTGTAACAATTTAAATTATGCTAATTAGCAGCATTTGAAATTTTAAAACTTGAATATCTTCAAAACCATTAAAGATAGAGATGTCGTTTTAATTTCTAGGGGGTTATTGACCATTATTCATGTAATGAATCTAAAGCGAAATTTGTAGCTATAATTTAATTTAAATTATGCTAATTAGCAGCATTTGAAATTTTAAAACTTGAGTATCTTCAAAACTATTATATATAGAGATGTCATTTCAACTTTTACTGGGGGGTGTTGACCATTGCACATGTAATGAATCTAAAAAAAAGTTGTAGCAGTTTAAATTATGCTCATTAGCAGTATTCGAAATTTTCAATCTTGAATATCTTTAACACTATAATAGATAGAGATGTCATTCCAACTTCTTGTAGTGGGTGTTGACCATTGCGCACCTAATGAATTAAAAATAAAAGTTATAGCAATTTAAATTATGCTAAATAGCACCATTATAAATTTTAAATCTTAAATAACTTCAAAGCAATAAAAGATAGAGACGCCGATCCAACTTGTGCCCCTGTGTTATGGAATAGTTGTACACTACCATACCATTATGCTTTGAAGACACACACACTGATTTGCTATGCCGCAAATCATCTTTCCTAGTTCCATTATGGATTATACCAAAAGGTTTTGGGTTTCATGAAACCAGTTTCGTAAGTTTCACCCAGATAAACTAATAGAAAATTAATCCAATTACTCTGAAACCCTGTTTTGAAACCACATATTCTTTTATACTGGTACTGTTTTCTCAGGTAGGAATAAAACCGAAACCACTTTCTGTAAACTTTTCATTTCAATTTTCATTTTGAAACCTTGAAACAAATTTTGAAACCACTTTCTGTAAACTTTTCATTTCAATTTTCATTTTGAAACCTTGAAACAAATTTTGATACCCTCTATTTGTTATCCCCCCCCATCCCCTAATAAATAAATAAATAAATGAATAAATAAATAAAATAAATAAATAAATAAATAAATAAATAAATAAATAAATAAATAAATAAATAAATAAATAAATAAATAAATAAAAACTTATTTGTCAAAACCACTAATTTCTTTTGTTAACTTCATTTTCGGCAAAAATCCGTTGAAGTCGGAGTCCCGATAAATCCCATATAGGGGCTCTTGAGAGTTTCGATGTTCTGCACGTGAACCCAATTGAACGGAATCAGGAATCGGGAATTTTTCATTCGACCATAATATTTATATATGTGTACAATAATAACACAAGGGTATAAATACAAAACACATTACAAAACAGTTAAATGTATGATTACAAAAAAGTATACAAATTGTATGATCAGGGAGACGTACATTAAGGTCTTTGATAGACTGCTCTCACGTGCGCCACCCTAAAAAAATAAACTAAAATTACATATGAAAATGACAGCCACCATACTACATGTACATATATGGAAAGCATGCTGAATAAGTTAATAACCATAAAAGCAGAGATCAATTAGAGTTACAGACATAGCAATTTTGTGCTGTACAAGTAGTTTCATGTTTATTGAGAAATGTTATTTTGATATAATTTGAAAAGCCTTGTAAACTGTGCGAATGTACTGTTTACAAGGTTTTTGAATGAATAATTGACAGGTGGCAATGCAAAAGGCCATGATTAGCCTATGTTGCCTCGTGACCGGCCAATGATCTAAACAGGTCCCATGCTGAAATGAATGAATAACAAAGATATACAAATTAACAAATTAATAATCTAATAGGCCAACATACGTTCACCATAATTTGGACCACGCGCATGAGAACAAACCGATAAAAACTGAAAAAAAACCATCCCCCCCCCAAAAAAAAAAAAACAAAAAACAAAAAAAACCCCAAAAACAACAAAACAAAAAACAAAAAACAAACAAACAAACAAAAAAAACAAAAAAAAAAAAACAAAAACAAACAACCCCCCAAACAACAACAACAACAACAAAAAAAAAAAAAAAAAAAAACAAACAAACAAAAAAAAAAAAAAAAACCTGCACACTGGGCGGCACCACGGGCTCCCATTCATTTGCATGCCTGCAGTCTGAGATCAGTCATATTAGTCCACGTTTTTTTTTGGGGGGGGGGGGGAGAGTTCACATACTGGCAATTATTGTTCAAACGACATTTATATGATTTAAATCCTACACAGACTTAGTTTGCTTAATAAACATCCAGATGAAAATAAAAACTGCAGTTGGCAAACACAAGATCCCCTGCTGTCATATTTTGTTGGAAAATATTTGACAAATCAAGACCGTAAGAGCCTGTCACTGTGGTCTTCAGAGTCAACATTCAGTTCACTTTCACTAACTGTTTCGCTTGGTTCTTTGTGACTGTGCTTGGTGAAGGAGGATTTAACACTTTAGAATATGGCTGACACACATTATTCATGAACCACGAGAGAGAGAGAGAGAGAGAGAGAGAGAGAGAGAGAGAGAGAGAGAGAGAGAGAGAGAGAGAGAGAGAGAGAGAGAGAGAGAGGCTTCTTTCTTTAATTACACAGGGCTTGAATGTAAGCGGTTTTAACGCGCCAACGGACTACATTAGACGAGCAGAAAGAAAGAAAGAAACTGAAAAAAGTACGCGAAGGAGTCGAACCCATAAAACTAAAATGTTCAAGGTTGTTAGTATACTTCGGTGTAACCATTCGGCTACCCCAACAAAGGTGTTATAAGTGTCGTTTTAAATGTAACATTCGGCAAACTTCCTTTTTAATTGTCCATATTTCCGACTCCATTTTTGAAATAATCCCTTCACATTAATGTGTTATTATTTCTGAATACATCAGCTGTCACTAAGACATGACCATAAATTAAAATTAATTCATAAATCACTTTTGCCATTCCCGCGCGCCATAGTGGATATGGCCCCGGCTTATTTCAACGGTCCAGAAAGCATATACCGTTGTATAGGGCGCAGTGCGGAACTGACTATGTAGAATTTTGAATCTGAAAACTTCTGTTCGATTAAAAGTAGCAATTGACGCAATGTTTTTCCGAGAATGTGCTTAAATGAGTTGGGTCATGGGGTCGTTAAGCAGACCAAGGGGCGAAAATCTTTTTTCCCAAAACCGTATTAAAGAGCAAAGCGTTTCGGACGATCCTAAACAACGCTTTAGTTCCATGTCCGCATTAGGGCGCTGAACTGTTCGTACGCACCCCTTCAAGTTCAACAGATCTGTGCCCGGTGCGGGCCACGAGTTTCTTGATGCAGTGTAGTTGCCCAAGTACTCTTTCCTGAATGACAGCTGTAATTTCCCGACAGTTTTGCTACCTCGTTTTTGTTTGTTTGTTTGTTTGTTTTTTTGTTTGTTTGTAATTGACCTGATGTTTTTTACACAGACAAAGAAAAATCGCCATCATTGTCTGACCAAAAATCACCCGAATGTTCTGCTATATTCATACTCAATAGGTCTTTGTCGGAAACTCTATAGTTTTGGTTTTATTTTGTTTTGTTTTTGCCTCTGGAAAACTATAGACCTAGCCCAAAATGTAAGACCATGTAAGTTGTAACACGTACAGCACGGCTTAACTTACGTGACTTGATCTGTGTTTCGAATTACTTCGGGTCCTAGTTCTGCTCATCGTCTAATGCTTGTCGCTAATCGAAATGCACGTGAGGACAGCTGAAGCGCTGATTGTTCAGTTAATAGGTTAAGAGAGCGTCAATAGAATTTTTGCCATAAAAGGAAATTAAAAAGGGTTGTGGGGGATGGGCTAAGCCTGCATAAATATTTATCAGGGCAGGCGGCGCCTGCCCTGATAAATGTATATATAAGGCCTTGGCCAGTCCCATAACTCTTACTTAATTTCCTTTTTCGCAAAATTCCTTTGAAGTCGGAGTCCCGATGTCTGCACGGGAACCCAACTGAATGATTGACAGGTGCCAATGTAACAGGCATTGATTAGCCTATGTTGCCTCGTGATAGGCCAATGATTCAAATCGGTCCGGTGCTGAAATGACAGAATGACCAAGATATAAAATAACCAACATAATATTTTAATAGGTCTACATGCATTCACCATTTGGGTCACGAGCATGAGGATAAAGTGATTAAAAAAAAATTTTAAAAAGAAAAACAAAACAAAGAAAAATAACAAAAAACAAAAAAAACCCCTCCCGCAGACTGTGCTGCCCGAACCCCATTCTTTGCCTACAGCCTGAGACCAGTCATATTATTCCACGCTTTTTCGGGAAAAAAAAGTCCATCATGATATCTGCCAAGGCCTTCAAGCCTTTTGAGGAAGATGCCAGGGGATCTGTTCTCAGGGCATCCTACTCTAACGTCTTGTTGGCAGCTCTGAAGTCTCTTCTTGATGACCTTAGAGGCTCTGTACACATTATGGAGGCAGTACAGGATTGGTTAGATCACCCGTCACTCCTTGCAACTTTCTTGTCACGAGCTGTTGAGCACCAGGTGCAGGCCGCCTTCACATTGGAAGCCAACGTTCGTTTGTTGCGAAGGGATGCCTACCTTTCGGGTCAGATGCTACCTGACCCATTGTACCACAGAACCTGAACAGGGCCGCTTTTCTCAGGAACTTTGTTTGGAAGAGAGATGTCAGAGGTTGTTTGCCGGGAACAGGACCTTTGGGCCCGCTCGGCTGATCAAACCCCACCAAGGCATTGGCTGACTCTGTTTGGTCACTTTCCACTTTCGCCACTGTAGCCCAAAATTGTGGCAAGTCTTCTGAGACCATGCCTAGTGGCCCCTCGGCTCATGCCTCTTCTGGGATACAATGCACTGAAAAGAAGGGGCAGCACTCAGAGAAGGAGAAGCACCATAGTAAAGGCAAGAACCCAGGCAAGTCTCAGGGCTCCTGACCCTTGTATACTACAGTGCACCATCTCAGGATCCCCTGCGACCATGCTGTGCTCAGTTGGTGGCTGCTTCTCTGTCTTTCACACACTCTGGGAGTCTACCACAGAGGATACTTGTGTTCTCAACATCCTGAGACACAGCTATATGTTGCCTTTGGGCAAAGACAGGCATCCCTTAAGCCATGAGTACTTGTGGTTCACACCATATACTGCAGAACCCAAAGCATCTGCATTCCTAGAGGCTGTTCAGATGCTTTGGACATAGAGCCGGTTGAGAATCAAGGTTCTCCCGTTTTTACAACCTACTCTTCCTGATCCCCTAGTGGGAAGGAGGCTGTCACCCAGTCATAGACCTGTCAACACTGAACACCTAACTGGAAGTCCTGTCCTTTCGGATGGAGACCCCCCAGTCATTGGCCGGAGCCTTGTGGCCCATGAAGTGGACAGCATCCCTGGATCTCCAGGACGCATTCTTCCACACGCCAATTGCAGAGCCTTCACGGAAGTTTCTGCAGCTCGCATCCTGGGGCCAAGCTTACCAGTTCAGGGCACTTCCATTTGGCCTTGTTGTGGCACTGCTGGTGTAATCAGTCGCTCCAAACACAATATCCACATGCACGTGAGGCACATCCCAGGACATCAAAATGTCCTGGCAGACCAAGTCTTGAGGATTGGTCAGCTGGCAGGGATGGAGTGTAGCAGCCAATTGTTCACATTCATGTGTACATACATGATTGGCTTATCTGAGTGCTTCAGCATCATGGATTTGCAGCATCACACACATACACACCATTCTGGAACTTTGACAATGCTTGAGCCTGATAATGAAACTGAGCAAGTCCAGCCTTCCACCAGAGCAGACTTTTGTCTTCTTCTGCATCCCATTCAACCTGGTAGCCTACATCTGTCGCCCCTTGGAAGACAGGTGGGAGAGACTTCAATCCCTACTAATAGCCTTTTTGACTTGCAAGGTCCGCTTGGTGCAACAGTAGCTTACTCTGGTGGGTTCCCTGTCCTTGATGGACTTCCAGGTCCCACTCGGTCTACTTCACTGTCACTGTAGCGTGCTCTGTGGGGCAGATGGTTGAGAGACCAGGGCTATTAGGCCCCAGTGCTGGTTCTCAAGGAGGACCTCCCTCAGCTTCTGTGGTGACCATACAGGAGAAAGTCATGTCGGGACAGACACTGATGCTTTTTAGGCCCAGCTTACCATCTACACATACTGTTCTTGATCCAGGTGGGGAGCCCATGTGGAAGTAGGATGGTGTTGGGCCTTTGGCCGGCATCCTTCATGTCTCACTACATAATCTGGTTGGAACTGGAGGCAATACACTTAGTGCTCCTGCACTTCCAGGACCTGGTGGAGCACAAACAAATCCTGATAATGTGCAACGACAGGATCGCCATGGCATTCCTCAACAGGCAAGGCAGGACATGATCCAAGAAGCTGCAGATTTAGCCAAATGCATCACTCGATGGTGCTCCGAACATAATGTCTGCACACATGTGAGGCACATCCAGTAGGGACGGAGTGGTCACTCCACCCACGGGTCATTCAGGCCATGTGGGCCAGATAGGGAACTCCACATGTGAACTTGTTCAATTCATGACTCGCAAGAATGCAAAAGTGCTGGTTTACATCTCACCTGTCCCTGAACCTCCAGGCCCGAGCAGTGGATGCTCTAGCCATGGACTGGAGCAACCTTTGGGGGCATGCATTTCCACCTTCAAAGATCCTTCTGAGGGTACTGTGCAAGGTTTGGTTCCACAGTTGCACACTGATCCTCATTGCCCCCTTTGAAGCCCTGGACCAACTGCTCAGTAGACCTGTTGGAACTAAGCATTAAGCCTTTGCTACGTTTAGCAGCATGGCCCAAACTCCTGGTGCAGCTACGGATGAGTGTGTTCCACAGGAACCCTCAAGGGCTCAACCTCCATTCTTGGCAGTTGTCTCACAGCACATCCACACCAGAGGTTTCTTGGGATGGTATGCAGAGAGAATTGCCAGAGCCGGGCTTCAATCTTCTCTAACTATTTACTCAGGTGGTTGGTATGTGTTTTTTGACCGGTGCATCAGTAATGGAATCTAGCCTTGGTCTCTTCCCATTGCGGACATTGCTGACTTTCTGCTTTATCAGTGGGAAGTCCTAGGTGAGAGCTCAAGAACAGTGGAGGGTTTTCCTCAACCCCTACAAATGTCCTAGACATTCCCATTGGGAGCAATCCCTATCTGTTGGTGTTCATCATTTCCTTCTACACTGACAGACCAGCAGTGAGGCAGGTCCTACCCTGGTGGGACATTCCACTGCTTTTAGTCATGTTGAAGAAGTGGCCTTGAGAATCCCTGATGAATAGACCTTAAGTACTGGATGTGGAAGACTTGTTTATGGTCAACACTCACTTTGGGGGCTCAAACAAGTGAGGTCCATGCTCTAGCTTATAACTCCAATGGTCACCTGACCACTCCCAGGTAACCCTGATGCCTTGCTTGTGCTTCCTGGCAAAGAACCAAGTGGCCCAAGATCCAGCTATGGCCTTTAAAGGTTTTACTCTCTGTGCTATAGATAATGGTCTTCCCCAAGGGTTAAGAGCTTTGTGTCCAGTGGGAGCCCTAGTACCTTTCACACATTGATGGACACAGGGGACAGAGGTATGCCCTCTTCCTACAGTTATGGCTGTTAGTTTTGATATGGAAAGGATTCATTGAGTGTGTGCCAGGTCACTGAGTTGGCCTGCTTTGTCAGTGAGCTCTGATTGGTGAACACTGGAATGGTCTTAAATGGTGACATACATACATGCACAGTAGTAAACAAAGGGAAAGTTCTGATGTGGTCTTGATCACAGAGAAGTATGATGTGTGCTTAATTAGAAAACTATTGAATACTGGTGAGAGCTTTCAGCCTGGGTATATAAAGCAACTCCCTTCATGATTGGGGAGGAGAGTTCTGAGATCTTACAGAAGCTGTGTTTCTTCAAGCCAGTGGAACTGTGAGCCATTGCTATTGCCAAGGAGATACTCATTTATACATTGTACCTGTGGAGTGTGGACAGTGCCTTTGAGTGGACTGGTATATTTGGTGTTTAATTGTACCACATTAGAACCAAACTGTACCTCTTTGGGATTTGGACCAACACCACGTTCTTTGTACCACATTGGAAGAAAACTGTGCCTCAATGGGATTTGGACCAGGCTATTTGGCACATACCATAGGACTGGGAACTGTGGGAAAGTACCTGTGAAGAATTTCTCACCGGGGATTAAAATTTACCTGCAGTCTGTTAATTATTGGGGTATCAGCATAGCTAAGTGTATAATTTCATTCACCTACTTTGTACTGTTTATTGATTGTTAATAATTACGTTATTGTTAAAGTTATCTCATAGTTGTCATTCTTTGTTGAGTTTTGCTATGATCTAGAATATTCTGAAGGTGGGCATCATAACACTACCCCTCACTGGGAGCAAGTTTGCAGAAGCACGATTTCTTCATGGACTAAGCAGATGACCCTTAAGGCCTATGAGATCTTGCTGAAAAGGCCTGGTGCCTTGCAGCTAGTCTCAGCCAGAGCTCATGATGTGCGAGTCTTAAATGCATCCTGGCGCACCCTGTGGACCATCACAGTTGTTGACATTCTGTGGGATGGCCAATGGCAGTCATCTATAATATAATTAAGTTCTAGAGGAGGGTGTGTACCCCTTTGTGTGTCCCACAGGCTCATTTGCTTAGGTTCTGATACTCTTCTGTTAGGCCCTCCAGATCCTATTGGAGCAACCACTGTGTTTCAGCTTATAGGGCTCTGTGGTTAAGATCTGATGCAGTCTATGGATCGATGCACTTCTTAGTAGGCCTATGGCATTGTGCAAAATTGACCTATTTCGGACCCATATCAGGCAGTTTGTCCTACTGTCCTGGTCTGTTGCAGATTGACTCTGGAGTTCAGTGCCCAAAGGAACCACATACCAGCCCCCCGGCACCCATAAGTTTTGCGATTAGGTCCTGTTAGAGATCCAGGTCTGATGAGGCTAGAACAGATGCATTTACTTACGAGGCAGACAGCTATCATATTGCCAGGCGAGTTCCGGAGGGTTCACTGTGGTCCCATGCTGGCCAGTAAGGAGGGTTTCTGGTTTCAACCAGATTTTGCTGTTGGTGGCCTCAAGTCCATGTACCTCTGAGGTTTTCCCTTCAGATTTTGCCTCCTCACTCGGACGATGGTTTCGCCCAAACTGCCGGTACTGAGAGTCAAATATGGTCAAATTGCCAATAACGTTACACCATCTGCCTCTGCGTCTGGATATTGGATAATGAATTAGCTGAATACGTGAAGTTTTGCTTATAAATGCAGAGTTTCATCAAAATAACAATATCTGTCAAACGAACCATAATTATTAAATTTGTACAGCACAGGTTCAAATAAGAACAATTTGAGTTACCCTTGAACCAGTATGTATCCTTTTCAGCTGGATAGCTTATCCTATTTAAACCTCCTACCAGTGTATAACTGAAGTAGAAACAAACTGGGGTCAGTCCCAGTGATTGTAAAATGAACAGTTGCTGCTTGACCACCTGTACAAACCAAGGGAAATCCTAACAAGGTCTGCAACAATGGATATCCTGCACCAGAAATGTAAAACAAACACACACACACACACACACACACACACACACACACACACACACACACACACACACACACACACACACACACACACACACACACACACACACACATATATATATATATATATATATATATATATATATATATATATATGACCACTCAGTATATATACAGCCATCCAATCATTAATGTTAATTGAGTTGGTGTAGGCGCATGAGCTTTGGTATTTCATTAAAAGGTGGCTCAAAATGAGGCTAAAATCAGCACATGGAGGCCTCAAAATGGTTGCTAGGCATTCAGTTCCTGTACAGCCAATCAGAGAACAGGATTCACACAGCCTCCCCCCCCCCCCAATCATGATTTCATGAATACCAACCTGAAGATGCCACAAGAGGGGATAAGCTTCCAGATTCCCTGGCAAATAGAATTTTAACACTGGAGGACAAAAGTGAAAAGGCAATGTAAAAGAGAAGAATCTAAGCCTTTCTGTTGTTTTCATTATTTCTCAATACCTGGAATGGAAATATATAGGTTATGACATGGTTGGAGCTGCATCAAACCCTGACAGCCCCCCCCCCCCCGTTTCGTCAGTCGACCTTTGGTCCCGTGATGAAACTTGGGCTCAGGGGTTGATCTCTCTCTCTCTCTCTCTCTCTCTCTCTCTCTCATGTTCATGGCAGGTCGTGGATATAAATTTTACAAATACACGCTAAGTTTTGAATTGAATGAAATATTGGCCGTTTATTTCTTAGCTTATTTCTCATTAATAGTTTTACAGATCATTGTATGCTCTCACATATATTATATCTGGTTTCACCGTCAGGTAGGCGTAGTTGGGTCGGTTCAAATACCAAGCGTTCTAGGTAGGTGTGGGATTTACTGTACTTAATTGATTCAATGATTCAATTTTAGCAGGCCCAATCAAGCAAGTTAGTTGTCGACTTGTTTGATTATATTTATATAATGTGGGCTACATTTTTAAGTAGGCCTTTCAACAAATGAACATCATATTTGCTTTTTTTCCGCAATACATCAGTTAGGTATGTTCGTATCGGCAATATTAATGCAAACATGGTGCCACCAGTTAGCAATATAACTTGTCCGGGATTAATGGCACCGAAACAAATCTTGCGCTGGTTCCCCGCTTATAACCTGATTTTATATAAAGGCTAATAAAACCTAAAACTTTATTCTAACTTTCAGAGTCTATTAACACGATTTGTTTCTTTCACAAACTAATTTGCTATACTGATTTAGAACCATGCAGTTTTTCAGTGAGTGGTACGGAACAGGACTTTGCTCTTGGAATATCGGACTTGATAGTGTTCAAACGGTACTTGGCCTTACAGATTTGGGTTTATTATGTTTCTCTTTATATTGTACGATATTATCATATGTATAAACAGCTGTCAGGCGAATACGCTGTCTGGAATGAACCAACAAGACATTCATAGCATAAAAATTCCTTCACATTCTGGTGCTGAAACAGGTTTCTCAAAATTAGGACATAATATATATATATATATGTATATACATATATTACATTTTTGTTTGAAACTGAATGCATCTGTTCTTTTTGAATATATATATATAATAACACACACACACACCCACCCACCCACCCACCCACACACACACACAGACACACATATATATACATACATACATATATATATATATATATATATATATATATATATATATATATATATATATATATATATGAAATGTGGCTTGTGCTGCCACATCAACAAAACTGCATAAACTGCAAATTTTCTTGTTAAAGACAAAATATTTATACTAGCCATGTTTTTAGTTCATAGTGAAATGCCCATCAAGATAAAATGTTGGTTACGTTTCGATTAGCCTTTATTTGTGAAGGTAGTCGAGCTGTGCCCGGGTAAACTTTGGTTTAAATTGTTGTATGAACAACAACTTCTTTGATCAGAACTCACAATGTAGGCCTAATATTACACGAATATACAAGTGTTGTAAGAAGGTTAATCATAATGGTTTTATCAAATTGCAAACTGTTTTGAGATAACTACGGGCTACATATGTGGACGAAAATGCGTCTTCTAGAAGTTTTATCTGCGCTTGTTTTGCAGTAATGAGTATATAAAAATATATGAAACCAAAAGTATATATTTTGCAAATATTTCAGAGCATCAATAATGATTGATATATGCTGTGGTCGCAATTCACTTTGACATCCAAATCAAATGTATTTTTGTGCGACTGTTCCGCAATGCATTGCCATGTTCAAAATGATGCTCAGCAAGAAGCACATGATTTGCCAGGGTATCGTGTTGATTTGGATTTGTAACTAAAGATGATAACTGCTTCAGACTTAACCGAGCGGGCAGATTAAAGTTTTGACAGAAAGTCGTGTTTTAAAAGTATTTAGCGACCCTTTACCCTGATAACTCGGAGAACGGACACCTGGAACCTATCAAAATATTACGATAACGATCACCGAACAAGTGGGGCAACATTGTTTCACCACGCAACTGTGGCTATGGAGCTATGGTGTTTGCCCGGCCTAAGTTAACCCTCCAGAAAAGTTGAAATTAAATGATGTGTTTGAGTTGACTTTCCTGCAAAACAATGGCACGCGACGGCCACTTTCTGGATAAAATCTTTCAGCAAAGGGTCGATTAATTTTTAGTAGTGAAGGGTGGCTTGAAACTTTTTTTATGTTTCACAAAATCTATTTAGGGTCGGACCTTTTCAGTAGGGTCGATCGGGTAAGCGGAACCGCACATATATTTTTGTTAGGCCTTAAGTAACTTGGGCATTTGTTGAAACATATTAAAATAGATTCTCTTCCCCGTTTACACATTGCCTTCTTTGACGTCACTTTATATTGTTACCAGGTCAAAGCCGGAGGCACTTGTGATTAAAAAATACGTTTGAAAATATTCAACATTAAGTTCAGGAACATGCCCAATTAGCACAACTTCGTATTTTACAACTTTCCCCATCATTTCATTGGATGCACATACAGTACAAATCTACGAAAAGTTAAATTGCCACCTCTATCTGTGATGCTTCATAAAAAAAAAAAAAAAACCCAACAACATATAAGCCAATGAGTATGTGTGTCAAATGGCCTAGGAGACAGGTTCTGGTAGTGCAAGCTATTTTTTCTATGTCTGGGAGCCAACCCAGACATTTTGTTTTTCCAAGAATCCTTTCTTTCTTTCTTTCTTTCTTTCTTTCTTTCTTTCTTTCTTTCTTTCTTTCTTTCTTTCTTTCTTTCTTTCTTTCTTTCTTTCTTTCTTTCTTTCTTTCCTTCTTTCTTTCTTTCTTTCTTTCTTGTTCATCTTATTCTCTCTCTCTCTTTCTCTTTCTTTCTTTATTTCTTTATCTATTAACGAGCAAATTTATCAGGAGTTTACTCTATTATTCCAAAAACAACCAAACTTGCCATGTTGTCTGACCTACCAGTAAAATTCAGCACCTGGTTTGGAAAAGTCATGGTGTTTTAAATTATGCAAATTAGGGGAAATCAAAATTTAAAAAGCTCCATATCTGCCAAACTATTGCAGATAGACACAAAATTTCAATGTGCATGTACAGGTTTGTGACACCTGCCAATATTATGGACGGTAAATGGAAGTTGTAGAATTTCAAATTAAGCTAATTATGGGCATTGTAAAATTTAAATGTTGAATATCTCCAATACTACAATGGATAGAAATGCCATTCCAACTTCAATTTATAAGTTTGTGGCAAAGCTGCATCCAATAAACCACGAACCAAAGTTGTAGGATTTTAATTAATGCAAATTAGGTGACTATGCAAACTTTGTATCTTGAACAGCTTCAAAGCTATCACAGATAGACGTACAACGCCAACTTCAAGTTAGAGGTTTGTGGCAAAGCCGCATCCAATGAACCATGAACCAAAGTTGTAGGATTTTAAATTTACAAGTTAGGTGAATGCACAAAATTCAAATCTTGAATAGCTTCAATGCTATTATAGATAGAAGTGCCATTCCAACTTCAATTTATGGATTTGTGACATAGCCGCATCCAATGAATCATACATCAAAGTTGTAGGGTTTTAATTTGTGCAAATGAGATGAATACACAAAACTTAAATCTTTTGAATAATTGCAAAACTATTATACGTGGAGGTACCATTCCAGCTTTAATTGACAGATTTGTGACATAGCTGCATCTAGTGAACCATGAACCAAAGTTGTAGGATTTTGACATGAGCAAATTAGGTGAATACACAAAATTAAAATCTCTGAATAGCTTCAAAACAATTATGGATAGAGATGCCATTTCAACTTCACTCTATATGTTTGTGACAAAAGTGCATCCAATGTACCATGAAGCAAAGTTGCAGGATTTTAATTTATGAAAATAAGGTGAATACACAGAATCTATATCGTTAATAATTTAAAAACCATAAATCATAGAGCCACCAATCAAACTTCAATTTGTAGGTTTGTGACATAACTTCATAAAATGAACCATGAAATAAAGTTGTAGGCTTTATATTTATGCCAATTTGGAAAATACACAAAATTAAAATCTTGAATAGCTTTAAAACTACTAGAGATAGTGGTGTCATTCAAACTTTAATTTCTAAGTTTGTGACATCGCCACATCCACTAAACAAAAAACCAAAGATATAGCATTTTAATTTATATTTTTGGCTAATATACAGAATTTAGATTGTGCTAAACAATGGCAAAGTGTAGCATTTCAACCTGTTCTCATTTTGAAGGCACCCTGACTGATATGCTGTGCACCAAATCTTCTTTCTAGTTATGCATTGGAAATGGTTGTATAACAGCAGTGAGGTATAATTGTGCGTGTGGAAGTGTGTTGTGGGCACATTCAGTTAATTTGGCATAAATTCCTTGTCTGAATGCCTTTGGGACTGCCTATAGTTGAAATCATAAATTGAATTGGGAATGGCACATTTATCCAGAACAATTTTGAAGATATAGAAGTTTCAAAACTTAAACTGCCTCTAATCTGCACAATTTTGAAAATATTCCAAATCAGGGGATCAATTTTAAGAATAGGGCTCATAGCCATACGCCACTTTGGATATTAGCCACAACGGTCGCTGAGAAACCTTGCAGACCACTTTGGTGGGAAGAAAGAAAGAATTATGAGACAACAGAAGGTCTGTGCTGGCACACAGACATAACTTGAAATGTTAAGATTTGCATGGCAGCAAATCTGTCTATTTGCCTTGAAATAAGTAAAATTTAAGACATTTATATTTTGGTTCAATGTTCATCAAATGAACATCAAATACCATCATTTGAATTGAAATGTAACTGGTCCCTTCGTCTTTAATAGTTTTGAAATGGTCAGCACTAAGATCTTCCACGTGTGCTAAGTGGCATAAATTGAATTTTAAAACTTTCGTGTTCATTTCAGTGGATGCGCCTATTTCATAAACCAATGAATCACAGTTGCTATTGACATCTCTGTCTAGAATACGTTTTGAAAGTATTCAACGTTTCAAGTTCAGTATTATGCCCAATTGGTATAAATTTAAATTTTACAGCTTTCATTTTCATTTGATTTGGATGCATCTAAAGCACAAACCAAAGAATTGAAGTTGGATTGACAACGCTAGCTGTAATATTTTTGCTTAAAAGAAAGAAGAAAGTTTGATTTGAGTGTATACGCATGCACAACGGATGAAGGATATACAGAATATGTAGCACTTGAAATCATGCTAATTAGAGGTATTTCACATTGTAAAGGCTGAATATCATTTAAAATTAATCAAGATATATACACAATTGAGTGGTCTATTTTTTCAATACAACCTCGAAACAGTGAGGCAGCCTTGGGACTGGGAAAAAGTGTTCACTGTAGGGAGGTGCCCATTTCATAGAGGGTCAGCCCTTTACGGCACTTTGCTTGAGTAGGATGTGCACATGTACATTATTCGAACATACATACACAATGTATACATAGTATTGTAATCCAAAGGGTAATAATACATAACTTTGTTCCTTTATTGCATGAATATTATATATATATATATATATATATATATATATATATATATATATATATATATATATATATATATATATATATATATATATATATATATATATATATATATATATATATATATATATATATATATATATATATATTGGGTATTGTCACCAGAGTACCAGTGAAAATCAGGTCTCACCTCACGCATAAAAAACCCGTCCACATCTCCCATGGCAGGCTTGAGCAAGTCAACACACTAATTGTTTCACACTCCATTAAACACACAAAGTTGCGAAAAAGTCATTGTGGACTCACTGTGGGTGATGGAGCTTTTCTGCGACATGCAGATTTTATATGTCAGAGGTTATCAATGCGGCCGTTCTTCAGAATCCACCACCCCTATTGTTCACTTGCCGTGACACTTCAGTGATCTTCTGTAGTAGCGCCTTATTCCGTCAGGAAATCGGTGGTGGAAAGAAGCTCCATCACTGGTCATGTGACAGTCGGCCTCCGTTTTGCAGAAAAGCTCCGTCCCCACCCTCACTGGAAGACTCGTATGCTTTGATGGGTCCCGCCAAACGCATTGGTACCATGTAAATGTACAGTCTTCTACCCAGAGGTCCAGTGGTCTCTTGGATGAGATAGCTCCAGGCAGTAAAGCACAATGCATCCATCCATCCTGTACATCTACACGGTACCGATGCGTTTGGCTGGAATCCTCAAAACATACGAGTCCTCCATGTGGCAAATATTATGTAGTATTTGTGGGATGTGCCTGGTCTTGTTAACTTTGGTGAGGGAAGTGGGAAGAAACAATTGCAATACATGTAATTATCAAACTAGAAATGACAATTAACTGACGACCATTTGAACCATTCAAAACATCAATCTTTCATGAACGGTTAGTCGATTTTGTCTGTGTGACCATCAGTTAGTTCCATAACGTCCACAAATTTAAAGTATAAAGTATAGACACATTTGTTTTACATGGATTGTGAAAGAAGTCAAGCATTGACTTATCGAGTCACTCTCCATGGAACAGATGTTGGCGTATACTTCCTACCTTGCAATTGCCTAGCGGAGGAAACCGAAAAACTCGGAGAAATCCACCGTGCACGGTTAAAGTGGTAGGAACTTTCTCCACATGCTTCCCAGGACGAGAATCGAACCCTGGTCGCAGAGGTTATGGCGAGCGTCTTACCGCTCAGCCAACCGTACATCCTTGATAAGTGATAATTAGAAAGGAAGAATCACCGGCAACGACAGTTAGAAAAAGAAAAAAAAAGGTGGCCATGCCCAATACTCAATATAAATGTTCTATTGAGCTTAGATTACTAATATTCTTCCCACTGTAGTTTGTTCGTAGGTCACAAGCAGATGTGATTTGTTCTTTACTCCACGACATATCTACAGGAAGATCTTATAGTGATCAACAAGTTTTATACAAATAAAGCGTTTGATTTGCCCCACCCCCATCCCCACCCCCATCCCCACACACCTTCCCGGGTAATTTTAACATGACAGTGCGAGGCATGGATGCAAAAGGGTACAAAGATGACCATGTAAATGATTGTACCATAGTCTATCAAAGTTATCCAAAAGGCTTTATTGACAACTAGGGAAAATAACATTCATTATAAAATAGACAAAATAGAAATTTGATGCAAAGAGCGCACTTGAATAGAAAAATACCAGAAAGATGCCTACATAAACCTTCTTTTGTCAATACGTCCCCTCAGAGCCAATGTGCTTGGAAAATTAATGTTATTGTCAAAAAGGCTTTTGACAGCATCAACAATAATGTGTCCAAAATATAACAACTCCAGACTTCCAGAGGAAAGACTTATTGAGTCCAATATAGTATATCATGAAAATCGTGAAACACTGTCTATGCTTCTATTCTTTGTTACAATACAGCATGAAAGGAAAATAAATAGAAAAATCGGACATATCTAATTTCAGAGGTAACGATTACTTTGGTAGCATTGAAACCAACTTATTCATGTGCACATAAATATCCTGACTTTTTGCTCAGGAATTTTACAATGTCTACAAATATTTGGGATTCGCTCCGTAACGCTTTCAGCGCCAAGTTTTGGACTGAATCAACAACTTTTCCTCCGCACGCTTTGGGTGATTTGTGCCCAAAGCGCGCCGAGGAAAGCTGTTGACCAGGACCATTATATATATGGGACTATAGGCATGCTGGTACTTAGATAAAAACCTTTTTTACAAAGAATACTAATATAGTATCTCTTTGATAATTCAGAGAAGTTCATCTAAGTACTTCGACTTTAGTCGCAGTTGGCGATGAAAGAGTGAATTAAGGGAAGCCAAGCCTTGTGACATCTAATTTATACACAAATTGCACAGCATTTATTTTTTGTGGAGATTCGATGCATATTCACTGTACGTGGCGGGATACGCCAAATAAGTACATACTGTATTGGCTATTGATCTATATGGTTTTTAAATCTTTGAATAGTATCTGACCATCGATCACGCACTGACATAAATGCACATAGTCTGAAACAAAACAAGTTACCAAGATATGATATGGGTTATCAACAAACTGCAACCATCATTTTTTTTTCACTTTCCAGTGTCTCTTTTCCAGTCATGTTACTCTCTGCTAAATCATTTCTTCATTTCTTGATTTTTGGAAAGAATAAAGTTAAAACATGTGCACTTTGCATGACCTACTGCGGCTGCAGTCATGAATATTGTGGCTCACCTGCAAATTTGCTTCACTGAAAGAAAATGGCCTGCTGTGACATTTAATGCCTGTTTGTTAAAACAAGTTTGCATGGACCCTCAAAAGATGCATCTGTGGCATGGAAATATGCTGGTGAGAAACAATATTTTTGTGGAATTTTGAAAAGTAAGATAAGTCAAAATTGCAAGTGGATGACCTGCAAAACTCACTTGTATACTGACACTGAACCAAATAACCTACTGTGAGATTTAATGTTTGTTTGTTACACCAAGTTAGCATTAACCTTCAAAAGATGCACCTGTGACACGATAGCATATACCGGAATTGTGGGATGTTGGCAACTGAGATAAGTCAAAATTACAAGATCAGTTGTTACGCATTCGTTTTTGTGATGTTCAAAGCCAAGGGCAATTAGGACGTGATAAGGTATCCGTCCTTCAGGGGAAGTAATTGTGGCTCACAACAGTCTCTAACAACCTGTCATGGGCCTCATTTTGTATTTCTTTGGTCGAAATCTGCACTTTCAATGTTAGTTCAAAGCTGAAATGAGACCTTCGACACAAGGTCATTTTTCTCAGAAGCAGTCCACAAATTCTGCTCAGAATGAGATCAGAGCTCTCGGTGGACCCTCTAACATATTTCTTTTCTTTCTTTCTTTCTTTCTTTTTTTTTTCCACAAAAAAAAAAACCTTTTGTCTCCAATCTTGTTTTCGTCAGAATAAGATACTTGTAGCAGATGTAACTTCATCATAAACAATTGATCAGTTGCATTCTTGTCTCTATTAATCAAAACTATTAACATCCCAGTTTGTCCAAGTATGGTTGTTGCAGATATGATGAAATTTGACAGAAATTCTTCAAAAATAATATAAACGTCTTTGTAGTCATGCGAAGTACATTTCCATTGACAACCAGTCTATCTACTCACTGCACACAACAGTAAATCCTATGAACGCATCGAAGATCACCAAATGCCATAAAGAAGGGAACGATACGTTGTTGCCCTCGGAGCCTGGTCTCTGGCGGCGACGTTGAAGTCTGATAGTGTATGCAATATCCATCAATACTGTTCCAGTAAAAGTGTAGAAGAAAATATTCTTTTGTAAAGAAAAAATATTAATATTTTAGGGAAGCCTTGCTTCTGATCTTCTTTCAGCAATATTAAGGTGGCACCAGAGCCTTTCTTTTGCGTTCTTTTTGTTCGGGAGATGAATGCCGCATTGATGCAGACACATGGCGATTCCAGACATAGCGTCTTGCGGCTGATTCCTTGTTAGGTTCTCCAAAATATGGCTCGCGCTCCTTGGCATCTTTTTCAATGCGCAGCCTGAAGTGTTGTATGTCATGAGCCCTGGCAATGTGCGCCACTGTGGGGACGGTCAGCCTTTCCACAATCCGCTGAAGCTGGACAGGACCTACGGACTGCCATGTCATGGGGATAATGGTGTCGAGGTGAGGGTAACTGGTCCACACTCGTCTGCAGTACGGGATGATTCCCTCGTCCGCCCACCCGTTCTCATACTCCCTCCTGGGGGAAGACCACGGCACGGCTTTTTTCGCGGTCGTCGTAATTGGACGTGTCAGTCGGGCTGACACTAAACTTTCTGTGTCGTCCACAGACAAGAGAGGCGGAGCAGTGATGGGACGCCACTGTGGTTGTGCGGGCGGCCGTGAAGACCGAGGAGTTCTTGGAGACTTGTGTTTTCTTGACCTTTTTGGCGTCTTGCTTGTTTTACGTGGTGGCGGCGTGGAACTTCTGCTAGACCGGGAACTCATGTTTAATTATAAAATATTTCTCCAGCAAAACGATATTTTGGTAAACGTTTTTCTTTGCTTCTGTTGTTTTCTCTTGCCTGAATTGGTGTGATCAGAGAAGTCTTTCTGGTGACCAAGGCTACCTTTCGGTCAATCGGCTAACCATTAATTCGTGGGCTTTTGTCTGTAAAACACAACAAAACATTTATTATTCAACACAACTATTTATGCACTTTTCGCGTACAATCAAACGCACTTTTGAGGAGTCCATTTCTTTCGCTATTAATCCTGGGTCTTCAGAGAATTCTGTCAAGAGGAAAATAAGTAAAGCCCTCTATCACATTCCCCATGTATTGCTTCGTCAGATGTTAATCCATGGCTTGTACGACCAGAAAGGACCTAAATGAGAAATGGATTTTCTTTCAAGTCAGTACCTCCCCTTGGGCTCAACATTTCAATTACCTGGGTATATCCATGGTAGGTTTCATACATACCGCCTTAACCCTACACACAATTGGTTACATTGAAGTATGAAGTCATATTCAGCTTACATTGAACTTGTGATGGCAACATAATTATGCTTTTGATGGGGTCAATTTTAGATAATGTTATTTTACAGGGTCCGAAAGGTTTGCCCTTTGGAACGGTATCAAAAGTTAACACTTCCTCGTAAACTATTTAGGAATATAATGTATCTTTGAGCTGATGCGTAGTAAGTCACAGGTAGTCCTTTTTGACCAAATGACCAGATCCTTTCCCGACAATGTATGTGAAAAGTTATATATAATTAGATTCCGTTGCCTTAAGTAGGACATGTCGTATTCTTATGACATGAATATAACCAAAGCACTAACATTGTGGGTTGAATGTGAGTGATCAACCAGAAAGGGGCAGTGCTTGTTTGTGAGTTGCAAAATTAATAGCTGCCGTATGCACTTAGGTGAGCCATTGAGACAAGATCATTATAACAACTGAAGTGCTGGTGAGCAACCAACTGTTATGCGGTGCGGTGGAGGATGCAAGGGCTCACATTTTTTGCACAATTCTCTGTCTTATTATCTGAAATAAAACTCGGTAACGCTCGCAAATTGCCCACTGATAGAACAGCCAAGATACAAACAGTACTTTCGCGGGGTGGCAAAGTCGGAATTCAGTGGGCTTCACGTGTTATGAATGCCAGTGGGACAGGTCACAGTAAGGAATTGCATGTATATGCGCTCAAATACACAACAAAATATACAAAATTGTTACGGGCTAGAGGTGTGTATTCTCGTTTGATTCAACGTTAAGACGTTGCCATAATATTTATTTAAGTGCGTTCAAACAAGCAAAAGGCCAAGTAGTCTGAAGACTGCAAGATATTAGCTTGTAATTCAAAAATAATATTCCTGCCGCCTTTTCGTGCCATCTTCGCTGTTCACATTTTGTTCGTTTACTTGTGAGACTATTAAAATACTGTAGCCACTTTGTTTGTCAGGAACGGAGGAAAGTTAATGACGTCAACACATTGGCAGTATCTCATGCCACCAAGAGCATATCAGAAACTATGAAGCAGAAAGGAGCTTATCTTTGCGTATCATGGTTATTCCCATAACATTTCATAAACCTACTTAATGGTTATGTTCATGAAATGATTTTACAGAAGACACTTCCACAACCCTGGCAAGAAAGAAAACTGCTTTCTCTCGCTGAGACAAGAACAAGTCCCTCTGCTGGCATCCTGCAGGAGCAACCAGTTCATCTGTGCATTTAGCATATACACACAGCAGGCAACACACCAAAGTTTGAATCTCTGCCCTGGCCTTGTGTTGAATCCCCAGATGATAAGTCCCTACTACTGTACATTATGAATAGAAACCATCATGATACTGTCATAGGATATTCCATGATTGAAAGACTTCAAAATTTGGAAGGTTTTACATTTTCAACATATATAACTTGTATGTAAGACGATAAAACAGGAAATACAAATGGCATTAAAAATTAAAAGGTTGAAACAGTTTATATGGATACATAGCCTGCGTGGCCGACTCTAATGTTTTTGTTTCTGTTTCTAAATTTTACATTGGTACGGGGACCAAGGCCGCTTCGCAGGCAAATGGATACAGGGATACAACGAAATGAAAACCACATTGTCACGTAATTACTGGTAACGTCTGGCGATACAGTAACATATATTATACGGGCATTTCTCTGTGATTGTAATAAAACTACGAGAACTATAAATGAAGTTCATACGTTCCTGAATTTCTGCAATTCAATAAGGCCTGATTTGAAAATTAACCTGAACGAAGTATTAAGACACGTTTAAGTTTTCATCACACATAATTCATAAGAATCCTTTGCAAAACTTGGTCAAATACGTTAAACATATAAAAAGCGACTTCAAACAGGGACGTACTGTATAATAGCAGGTCCATGCTTGGATATTAAACAAGGACCTACTGTATAATGGAAGATCCCTGCTTAAACATTAAACAGGGACGTGCCGTATAATTGAAGGTACCTGCTTGAACATCAAACAAGGACGTATCGTTGTATCGCAGGCCCGGGAACGTATTGTATAATAGAAGCCGCCCCCCCCCCCCCCGAGCGTTAACCATGGACGTGCTATACAACAGAAGGTCCCCACCACCCTGCTTGAACATTAGATAGGGACGTTGCTGTATAACAGAAGGTACATGCATGAATATTTGCCTCCATACCATACTAATTAGACACAATTTAGTGGTCTTGGAGCGCCCGATACTGACAAAATAATTTTTGATCAGATAGAAAATTCTTGGAGTTTTCAATCTCATTTTTACATCTTTATTTTAATGCATTAGTATAGCGACATTGTCTGTTGCAATGTGGACCGTGTCTGTATGTCTGTACGTTGCTTAATATTTCATGTATTAGGTTTTTGCCCATCGGCTGGTGAAACGGATGGAACGAATCAAGAATCTCTGGTTAATTAATTGCCACATAAAAGCCATACAAGACTAACGCATTCTTTTTTAGCTTTTTGTCTAGTTTACATAATCGTGTCAAAAAGCGTTTGGTTTTCTGGTTCATTCAAACTTGTTACTTCGTTATTAGATGGATGGATAAATGGATGGATGGATGGGTGGATGGACGGAAGGATGGACGGACGGATGGATGGATAGATGGATACAGATAATTTTTATTTACAGCCAGTTTTCACAAAATGAACACGAGCCTCTTTGCACTTGTCCCAGACATATTTTAAATATGCACACTCATAAAATAACATTCAAGATAAAATCATCAATAGAAAATGTCAATCCATAAACTCTAAAATAAAAGAGTTGCTACGCACAAGTCAAGGTAACTATTCGTGAGGTAAGTTGATGAGGTATTTGCAGCATGAACAATTTCTCATTGGTCCATTCCATTTGTTGATTGTCTCTCTGAATCGGATAAGACCTCCAATCCCTTGCAGATCTTAACCAATTCCTGGGAGGGGCGAGGGAGGGGTGAGGGAGGCTGCTTTATAGGTTAGCGCGCTGATATGAAATGGAGTGCAGACCATACTTTCTTATATTGCAGGATGGAACTGCAAGTCGACTGCCATCAATCCGCTTGTATGTGTTCTGTTTCAGTGAAAATATATTCTGGACACACTGGGGAGACATTCCTTTGATGGCTTAAAATACTTCAATGGCAAGAACTCTTGGGCGACCTGTTTCAAAGGTGGGAAGGTTTGTTATCTTAAGGAGGGTGAATTGCCTGCTAAAGAGACTTTCTGTAGGGCGATAGACTGTCGGCCCCCTGACGGGGGACCAGAGAAAGTCTGCTAAAGAGGCAAAAGTGTGAAGTAAGGGACTTGTCATGGAACACATATTGAATGGCACGTTCCTGAAGTTTTTTATGAATCCGCTTTGCTTCAGGTTAACCAGACAAGGGAACAGTAATGCAAATGGCTCAAAGTAAAGTATCAAAAGAAGGGACGTTTTTACTTTCGCACAGAGGACCTTGAACATGCACTTGAGCACGTTTAGGTGAAAAGCAGCCTTTTTAAACAAATTTCACGGATGAGTTCACAGAAAGAGAATCGTGAAACCAGGTGGACTCCTCAGAGCAAGATAGATGATCCAAGAAGAATGTCGACCACGTCAAGCGCAATGCCTTGATCAGACGCGCAGCCATTATGTATTACTGGAAACTTATCCGGATTAACTTGCATACAATTTTCAAAAACAAAAAACAAAAAACCATTCAGTTGCAAAAGATGGGTCAAATTTTAGTGCTGCAAGGTTCACTTCCAAAGTTCTTCCAATTCAACTCAAGGTCTTGTCATTGGCAGAGTTTGGGATGCTTGTCTGTTGAGCAAAGTAATATTACCAACAATGAAGACATGAATTTGACTGGACCTATGACAGATACTTGAGATACGCCTATTTTTAGTTGAAGCCATTCACTATACGCGCATCTTCAATTTCTACTGTTTGAGATATATTTCCCAGGTAGCTTGTTATTAAAGCAAGACTTTCAGTTGATATTCCATAGGCGTTTGGCTATAGTTAAATCATGTGGTATCAAGTTTTTTGTCCAAGACCTTCTTACACTTTCAGCTAAGCGCAGAAGTGCCGACTAACAGTTGTAGCCATGCTGATGTATCTGTGAATAGAATATTGTTATAGAAAGTCGACATTTGTTTGTTTTCAATGATCTGTAATATCTTTGATAATGTCGCGAGAGTACAGGCTGGCCGCTGGTTTTTCTTGTCTGAGAGGTCGTTTTTGTTGAAAATTGGAATTAATTTTGTTGTTGATAAATTTGGAAAATTTTGTAAAACTCAAGGCCAATGAAAATGCAGTGTGTTTTGTTACCAAGAACTTGATTGTTTTCTACACAGAGCAACGACAACCTGTGTGACTCAAGGGCGTAGTGACGTCTGACTTAAAAGTATCTTAGTATTCTGAGAAGTCGGACTTGACTGGCACCCACGCCAGATTATTGTACGCCTTTACAAGATTTCGATACCAATATAATAGTCGTCAATCGGGTTTCAACTCCAACAATCCTTCACATTTTCCGATACACTGGAGTGGAATAAGGTGCTGAGGCCTTATCTCTATATAAATATACCTTTAGAGCCAACAATTTCTCTAGCCAGCTTGGAAAAACAGGGGATAAAACAATCGCGTTCACGGTTGCATAAATATCACGTTGTTCTTCCTTTAGTCTTGCATTTCTATCAACTTTCAGTGCCAAAGAAATACAAGTCAGTCTGTTGCAAAATATCACATGCCTGCCTTCATACATCGATTTTTTCATAGCCCACAAGACATTTGTGATCTTATTTCGATTATGTGTTATAAAACGCTTATCCAGGCGAGCCCAGAGTGGCTTTATGGTGTAGACAAATTTGTGCAGAGGCTTGTCTCAAACCGTAACGTGGAAACTTTTGTCCACACTATTCAGACATTGAATATATTTTCAAATCTACAATTCACATATATTTCTCATTAAACTACCAAATATCACAAGCTGTCTCAATAACAGTTTGTTGTAAAGACGAATGCATTAGAAAAAGTGCAATTGCACATGTTGTTTCATATGCTTTGGGCGTGTAAGCGGTTTAGTCGTCGGTGAATATATGATCTGGTTGGAGGTAAGTGGCCTCTATATTGTTACTTTTACAAGCATAAGAAATACTGCTTTATCAGATCGACCACATAGGTGGTTATTTATATTACTGGTTAGCATTGATCCGCATTTATACTAAGCCTTGAGGGCTGAAAACGTTTCTGGCCTGCTCTTTCTGTAATAATTTTCTGAAAAAGTCCAAATAATTTGTGCCTCTCTATCATTTGGAGTGAAAGTTACAGCAGATATGCACCGCATTGCTAAAAAAATCTTCGATGACCTGAGCTGAAAGTAAAGAATCTGGCCAGAAATTAGCAAAAGAATGCCTGTATGAGTAGCAACTTAAGTTTAACTGTGATTGTACTATGGGCGATACGTCGAGTTGCTTTATTCCTTCATCAAATTACGTCAGTGTACAAACACAGACATTTCGTTTTCTCCAAATTCTTACTTTCCTTCCTTCTTTCTTCCTGCCTATATCTTGCCCGCAGCTTTTCTCAGAAACGGCTGTAGAAATCCAAATTGGTGTATGGCCATAGTCCTATTATCTAAATCGGTCCTCCGATTTGGAATAATTTAATTGTGCAAATAACAGGCAGTTCAATTAAACATACGAATAATGTGTACATATTTTTTTCTATGGTGATGAACGAACAAGGAAAGTTCTGTACTGCATGTATTTATTTCCCCCTGCATTATGATATTGTAGATACATTGTATATGTATGTATATCTGAACTGTGTTGAATACACACACACACACACACACACACACACACACACACACACACACACATACATACATACATACATACATACATATACATATATATATATATATATATATATATATATATATATATATATATATATATATATATATATATATATATATATATATATACATTCTCAGCCATACTACCCAAAAAGCACACCCTTTCCAGGTACCTCCCCACAGTGGGCAGTTTCCCCCCAGTCCCAATGGTGTCTTAATGTAGAATTTATTATTGTGAAATAGATCTTGGAAGTGTGTACATGTGACGGTAACTTTTGATTTCATTTAACGTTAATAATGTGAAATACCTCTAATTAGCATAATTTCACATGCTGCAAGTTTTTGTATATTCTTCATTAGAGGCAATATTCTCATACCAGTAGCAGTGAGCTTAAAATACATTATTGAAGGTTTGAAGTTTGAAATCGTCCTAGTATTCAATGAAGACAAAATGTGCTTATCTTTCTGGGTCACAGACAGATGTATCAACCCAACTTCAACTGTTTAGCTTGTGCTACAAATGCCTCCCATGAAGTGAAAACGAAAGTTATATAATTTAAATTTTGCATTAGGCATACTTCAGCACTTTAAATGACGAACATATCCTAATGTATTCTTGATAGAGGTATCAATGGCAATTTAAATTCATTGTTTTGTGATATAGGTTCACCTAAAGATGAAAATAGAAGTTTTCAAAATTTAATTAATACTGAAAAAAAATAAAGGACAAGTAAAAAGAATAATGGAATCCTATGGTGGAATATAGTTATCAGAACGAAACTTTTATAGTATTAATTTCGCAATTTTTTAGTGTGGCATTAGTAATTTTCCCCTACCAATGCCAGATAGAATACGCTTGGATCAAAATAGCATGTTTGGTCACAATATGGGTGTTTGTTAGTTTGTAAAAAATACCAGATTGTAAATATTGCCATATATATTGTAGTATGGTGTGGTTGTTGCACATTCTGTAGCTGTGGTTTGTTGGTCACTTTTCTTTGTCCTTTGACTTTGTGCATATTATAGCGCTCGTGAATGGGTAGTGCAGTCAATAAAGTTACAACCACATGTGCATTCTACAACGACATCTACGGGCAAACTACCACACTGTCAGCAGTTGGTCCCTAATAGCTCAGAGTTGCGAAGAGTGCCTAAGCAAACATTTATGATCATTTGCATTTATATTCAGTCATGATCAATTGCGGGTACACGAAAGCAATGATAGACAAAAAGCGCTCATATCGTTAAGGTTCATGCAGATAAAATATAGACACGCTTATTTTAAGGCAGTGTCTTCTAATGTGAATTTAAAAGGCCAGAATAATACGCTCTAGTCAATGTTCAATCCAATCATTATCAACAGTCATCAGCTGAAACTGAATTATTCGTGCTATTATGTCTGTGTACAAATACACAATTTTGTATTCTTTCTATCTTTTCTTTCTTTCTTTCTTTCTTTCTTTCTTTCTTTCTTTCTTTCTTTCTTTCTCTCTCTCTCTTATTTTGTCTTTCTGTCTCTGTCTCTCTCTCTCTCTCTGTTCTCTGTCTCTCTCCCTCTCTCCCTCTCTCTCTCTTTCTGTCTGTCTCTCTCTGTCTCTCTCTCTCTCTCTGTCTCTCTCTCTCTGTCTGTCTGTCTGTCTGTCTGTCTCTCTCTCTCTCTCTCTCTCTCTCTCTCTCTCTCTCTCTCTCTCTCTCTCTCTCCATTTCAATATATGGGTTTATGCCATAGACAAATCCAATGTCGTGCAATCCAAAGTTGATGAATTTAAGTTTATGTAAAAATCACTGAATTTTGCCAGGATGGCGTCCCCCATCCCAACGCTGCCAGCTTCACGTTACTGTATAATATAGACAGTGTCAGTGCGTCGCAGCTTTGTGCCTGGGGTTATGTGAAATTACACTTCAGGCTATTCATGAAGGAAGAAAATTTTACTTTCCTCCTTCCCTCCCTTTCAGTTTTGAATATATTCAAAACCTAAAGCTTTAAAGACTTTCATTATCTTCAACGAGAACAAAGTATTCTTAACAGGAATATCTTACATTTCTTTGCACATACGCTGATTTGCTTATGAAGTGAATAGAAGATCATTTTTCGGTGGTACAGGTAACAATTTTGTCCTAGTACAAGTTACAGACAGTAAGAAATTTAATAAATGATGCCGCGTATAACGTACGGAAAATAAAACGGGCTTCCAGTACGCAAAAAGGCAAATGAAATGCAAATAAAATGAAATGAAAAAAAAAAAGTTAATTGACCAAACTTGAAAGATTAATGCGGAATATCATATATAAATTTAAACCATTTTGCTCATTTTCCAGAAACAGAGATTTGCTGTCACGCAAATCTTATTTTCTAGTTTCTTACATCTTGTATGCGCAAGCGCTTTGTACTCCTAGCCCTCTTGGCGATGCTGGAAAATGAAACAGTGCGTCGGCAGGTTATTTCCAGAAACCTGGTAAAATTGAGCATACTGGTGCGAAAAAAGGTGATATATGCGTATACAGTTTAGATCTTTATACAGAAAATGCTATGATTCATATGTCTTGAGTATCTGATTGTTGCATGCAGGTAGAAAATACATGCAGCTGGCTTGCTTCACTAAGAGTTGCTCTTATAGTTAATCACCCTACTTGTACTCATAATACCGACGTGGTTCTCTGTGTATAGGTATAGCTTTATGCTTATAATCCATAAATAAAACAGGTCCACGTAACACCTACGTGCGACTTACAAACAATTGTCGTGAACTAGAATTAAACGAAGTGACCGGATCTGTTGATAGGAAGTCATTTTCTGTTTCTGCACATACAAAGAACGAAAGGGGAGAATATTCGTCAAACGCGAGCGAATTTTACGCACAAAATGTAATATTATAGGAATAGACATAGTTCTCAAGTCCTCTGCTTCCACTAGGAAGGCTTGTTGAATAGTCGGACATAGGAGGAAGATTGTGGAAAGTTGTCGGGGAAAAGTGCATACAAAATGTTGGACACGGAACCTGACGCGGCGAAAAGTGATCATCCCATGATGGCACCAATCAAGGGTTCCAGGATTTTAAATTTAAAAATTACCACTCCAAGACAGCCAAACATCATGAGTGGAATTGAAAGAGGATTAGGTCTACAGCTAGATATCACCAATCGTGATCTAGGACTTTCAAGGTATAATTCATCCCGGTATTCAATGGGAGAGTCGGTTGCCCGAGTTTCACGTCCAACAGCAGCAAGCACAGCCCGATCAGCGTGGGACAAGTCAAGAACGTTTTCCGCATCTGCAATCGATTCGATTGATGCAAGACGGACTCCGAGATCCCCAAGACTGCCGGACACGAGCAGGCGCTTTCTGTGTTCCCAGAAAGTAACGCTTGAGGAAATGAACGCTATAGTTGAACGTCTGTCAAAGTACGACAAAGTGCCGGATTCGAGACGAGTCCTGTTGCCAGACGAAAAGGACAAGAAGACCAGGCGGGATCATGCAAGGACTCAAATGTTCAATATGTGGACGGTAGCTCGAGATAACAGGCGTACCACGAACAAGAGGCCGACCTGGTTCTGATAACAACAACAACAACAACAACAACAACAACAACAACAACAACAACAACAACAACAACAATGCTGACATATTTAAATTGTGCTGTTAAATTGGAGGGTCAAACTGCGACAGATTGACGGATGCTTTCGTAATATTATGTGAAAGTTTGTATGTGATAAATTGCCATTGAATACATTCACACACACATACATGGAAATATATATGTATGTAATCCAGAGCAAAATGACTGAATCTATGATGTATGAATGTAATTATCTATGTTACTAGATGAACACAATATTATGGTTCGGAATGCAAATAAACTCAAAAAGTATAACCAGATTATTATTTTTTTTGGGGGGGGGGGGGCTTTGTTGGGTCTTTTTTTCTTTTTTCTTTTTAATATCATTTAATTTGTTGCTGGAGTACCGATGTGCTTGATTACTGTTCACGCTAAATGTGAAATATTTGAGTCCCCATATAGTGGCTGAGATGCAACCAATTCTTGGCATGGCCTTACTGCAGAGCAGTTTATAAATAACATTAAAGTGATTGGCATTTGTGTTTTAGTAGTTTAAATTGTAATTGACTGGAGTATCATAGATTGTTTATTGTAGGTGCACGTCATTAAAAGTTTAAGCTATGACGTAATTCCTGATTTTCTTTTTGAAAAATATTTATGAACTTTGTCTTCACTGCACTTACAGGGGCGGAAAGATGATAAAATGTACTGTTGTTTACATGCCTGGCTGGTCTATAAACATAAATATAATCAGTGGCATTTGATGTTTATGGTCAAAACAATGTTTTTTTTATTATATATATATATATATATATATATATATATATATATATATATATATATATATATATATATATATGCATGAGACGGGAGGACATCTTTGTTTTCATTTTAAACATATTTAAGTTTTAAAATGTTAAATGACCTTAACTATCCTAATTAAACCCTTCAAAGGGCATATTATTGCTCTGAGTCAACAGCTTTCCTCGACTCATCCTGGGAGCTAAGTGTCCACAGGGCACTGGGGAAAGCTGTTGACTGGCAATATGTTATCCCGGTTAGTCTTCCATGAACTGTTAACCAGTTTGGTCGCGAAAGCCTTGAATGCTTCATCTCTTGTATGACTTTTTATTTGAAGCACAATGGTCAATCAAATATTTGCAAAAGTTGAAATGGCCTTTCCGTGTGTGAGAGGTTTTAAGATATAAAAGCTTCAGAATTTGAAATCACCAATGTCATAGCATAACAAAAAAATGCCACGGCAATATTGGCTGTGACATATGCAAATTACATACATATACACGCAGAACGTCGAATTGTATATATCCCATATAGTTTTAAAGACATTTTAGATTTCTAATGTCATGTATTTCATGACTTTTCCGATTTAAAATTATATGAGTTTAAATTAAAACGCAACCTTTCTCCAAAGTCTATTAGATGTGAAAAGGCCAATACAATAATATACACTTGAGAGAATGATATTCTTATTATATAATTAAAAATACCTGGTTTTAGCATAGTTTAAAATGCTTCAACTTTCTATCCAACATGCATGAGGTGTTCATTGGACAATGTCGTACACGTGAAAGTTAAAATGGAATCCATATCTCAAACTAGAAAAGATTTTCTGCAAAACAAATCTCTTTGTGTCAACAAAGAGAAAAGTTGTTGCCTTGTACATTTAAAATGAAATTGGAAAAGCTACATGACAAAAACATGAAATTTCAGAGAAAAAAACTAGCAAAAGAAGGCTCTTGGCTTGAAAAAATCTGCAGCTAAGAAGAAAATGCCAGACACAAAGAAAAAACAATTCTTGATAATGCAGAATGTCTAGTGTCAGCAAACAAAGAAGATTTGGTCATGTAATGAGAGACTCTAGGTAATTCTAGTACACTTTTATTGCAACTTTGATGAACTTAGGGAATATCTTATAGCTCTCTGTTTGGCCTGTATATCTCTGTGCCACTTGAGAAGTATGCGAGTACACTGGTTGTTTGTTGTACAGGTGGTGAAGACACTGCAGTCATTTGATAACCCTTCTTGTTCCAGCTTACTACAGGGTGTGAAGTACTTTGTAGCTGTGATATGTATTTTGAACTTCTTCCATTGTTGTCAAAATGTAAAAACAGGAATTTGGCTATTTTGATGTTCAGGAGTGAGATGCCAATTTATGCCCTGTGGACATTTCTTAATGTGTTTTTTCATCCACACAGCACAACATACTACAGCCTACATATGTGACTGGCCCCTCTCTGTTGCCCGCCACCATGCAGGCTGTAGGGTTATAAAGACATTAACATGCATTTGCTCCTTTAGAGCATGATTTGTTTTTTATACATACAGGGACACTCCTGGGGACTCATAGTTCTGAATTTGTTCACCAGGTGGCGCTGCGATTGTTTTCTATTTTTTGTATGATTTTTTTGTGTGTTTTTGCTATTTTTGACTTCTTCTCCAGAACCGTCACTCACATTAAGCTGAAACTTGGTGGATATGTTCCTTGTGGAAGAGTCAAACAAAGTTGTTCACTAGGTGACACTGTTGTGGATTCCTAATTTTAAACGATTTTTTTCAATACGGTTAATTAGTTTCGTGCTCAAATCATCACTACAAAGAAAAGTATTGACTTGTCCAGGTCTTAGCTTGCTCACGACTTACAGAGAACTTGTTACCAAGCAGCCTTCCCATGCCCTGAACTGCACATTTCAGCCTCCAGATGCCCCTAGTTACCAGACCAGACAAGACCAGTGTGTTAATTGGCAGGTATGCGACACCGTGAACTGAACTTTTTGCCACAAGATGTCCCCAGCTACCAGGCCCGTTTTTTGTGGGCTGTAAAGATTCAAATGGCCCTAATTTGCATCATTTTCAAAATGTTCACTCCTCCTTGAATAAAAAGTCGACTTCGTATATGGATCTATGATTGTACCAAGTTTGGAGTTTCTAAGTGAAAAAGTGTTTGAGAAAATTGTCGGACAAAATTGCTGTTTTAGAAGAAGGATCATAAGAAAGAAAGAAACACAACAAAACAGAATGTCGGTGTTTGCAAACATACATAATAATTTTGAAGATATTCAAGGTCTAAATTTTGAAAAACCTCTGACAACCATAATTCTAGATGCAAAATCTTTGCACCAAAACTCAATAACATAGAAACATGAGTTGAGATGGAAGATATATAGTGGTTTTGAAAATATTTAATTTAATTTGTCACTGCCACTAAATCGCATATTTGTCAACATTCTTGCACGTCCATGTAAAAAGGAACACTTTTATTATTAGGGCTGCCATCAAGCACGGGCATGTTCACTGCGAAATGCGATTTGGCCCAGCTGTTGGCAATGGTTTGCTTTGTGCATGTATTGGCATGGCGATCAAGATGGGCATGGGTCACCGGAAGCATCGGTTCACTCGCATTTTGTGTGTATGGTCCAGTGCCAGCTCAAAAATGTGCAAACCATCTCTGTGCTTGTCCGTCCACGGTTCACATTTACAGTCACACAAGGTGATCCAGTGGGAATAAACATGTTAACTAGAAAAAAAGATTTTCTTCAAAGCAAATCATGGTGACTTCAAAAAATTATAAATATGGCTAGATAAAAATTTCGAAGTCCAAATGACTTTGACCAATGACTTTTTAGATGTCACATGCAAAGTACAAAAATGAGAGTGTGTCACAATATTTATAATTTAAGCCCAACATGAATCAAAATGAAAATTGAAAGTTATGGCTTGATGAAAATTTCAACAGCTAAATAACCTTGGGTCTTTGACTTGCAAAGGTGACATGTAAATTTTAAAAATGTGCAGTCTTGCAGTACCTACAATTTCAGTTCAACATGATTAAAATTGAATAGAAATTAAACAACTTATGGCTAGATGAAACTTTCAAGGGTCCAAATGACCTCGACTGTTGACCTTTAGAGGTTACATGTGATTACAAAAATGTGCAGTGTTGCAATACATACAAGCTGAGCCCAACATGAGTCAAATTGGATGAAAATTGACCAAGTTTTGGCCAAATGAAAATATTAAAGTTCCAAATGACCTTGACCTTTGAGCTTTAGAGCTCACAAGTAAATTAAAAATTGTACTGTGTTACAATATTTACAATTTGAGCCTAATATGAACTACACCAGAGGAAAATTAACCAAGTTATGGCTAGATAAAAATTTCAAAGGGCCAAATAACCTTGGCCTTTGACTTTTAGAGGTTACATGTAAATTACAAAAATGGGCAGCGTTATAATATCTACAATTTGAGTCCAACATCATCAAGATCGGATAAAAATTGACCAAGTTATGGTTAGAAGAAAATTTCATATGGCAAAATGACCTTGACCTTTGGCCTTTGACCTATAGAGGTCACATGTAAAATACAAAAATATGCAGTGTTCTAATGCCTATAAGTTGACTAAAATTGGATGAAAATGACAGAGTTATGGCTGGATGAAAATTTGAAAGGTTCAAATTACCTTGATTCGATTTTTTACTTTTACAGGTTACATGTCAATACAAAAATGTGCAGTGTTAAAATACCTATAATTTGAGCCCAACATGATCCAAATTGGACATAAATTGACCGAATTATGGCTAGAAGTAAATTCCAAATGGCAAAATGACCTTTACCGTTGACCTTTAGAGGTCACATATATATTACAAAAATGTGCAGTGTTACAAATCTATGAATTGAAGTTGGATAAGTTACCTGTGTCTATAGTAGTTTGGGAGATATTCAAGATTTAAAATTTCAAATGCCCCCAATTTGCATAAGCTTCAACTTATTTTCTCCTGTTTATTAAAGGGCTCGAATTCATGTAGAGACATATAATCATGCCAAGTTTGAAGTCTCTAAGTGTAATAGTGATCAAGAAAACTTTCGAATACAATTTGGTAGTAAAGAAGAAAGAGGGAAAGAAAGAGATAAAGAACTTTAGGAGAAACAGAATGTCTGTGTTGCACACTGACATAATAATAAATTATCTGGCAACCAAATAACATGCGCACATGAGGCAATATAGGGTTGTTAATATGCACTTTCATTCCACTACTTTAATTTTGTTGAAAGCATGTGAAAACATGATAATAAAGAGATTTTTCAATGAAATAGATAGAAGGCAAAGGGTTAAGTATGGGGGAACTTCCAGTAAATGGACCAGTATTCATAAAGGAGTACCCCAAGGAAGTATTCTTGGCCCCCTCCTCTTTAATATTTTCATGAACGATTTCTTTTTTATAATTGAAGGCAAATGCAATGCTTATAATTACGCCGACGACAATACACTCTCTTATAACGATCATGACTCACAAAATGTCAAAATCTCTTTGGAAAATGCAGCAAACATTGCTATTAAATGGTTTTCTGAAGATTACATGAAAGCAAATCCCGATATATTCCAGGCAATTGTTCTCTCTTCTCCCAATATGACATACCATGACAATTATTTTCACTTTGAAATAGACGGCGTTGTTATAAACCCAAGCAAATGTGTTAAATTACTAGGGGTTTATGTTGATGATAAATTAAAATTCCCTGATCACATATCTCATATCTGTAAACAGGCAGCTAAACAGATAAGTGTCTTACAAAGGTTCTCAAGAATTCTGTCTGAACATGAGAAATTTCAAATCTTTAACGCTTTTATCTTATCAAATTTCAATTACTGCCCACTTGTATGGCACTTGTGTGGACCCACGGAAAGCAGTAAAATGGAAAGAGTTCAAGAAAGAGCACTTCGCTTTGTCTTAAATGATAATGTTTCCACTTATTCAAATCTATTACTGAAAGCGAAGAAACCTTCTCTATATCTAAGTCGCTTAAGAAAACTTTCTTTAGAAGTGCATAAAGTACTAAATACATTAGGACCGTCTTTTCTGAACGACTTGTATACGAATAAGAAAATGAAATATGACTTACGAGATAACCACAAAGCTGAGCTACCTGTTTACAAGACAACAACATATGGTAAGAATTCTCTTAGGTACCAAGGGGCCAAGCTATTGCATAGTCTCCCACATGATATAAAGAATTGTACAACTTTCAATCAATTCAAGTCTTTAATCCATGCATGGATTGGCCCGTCGTGCTGTCAAACCCGAATTTAATGCACATGTATATGCACTGTTTGTATCTGTTTTTTCCCCCCCAGAGTTTCATTGTACATATCATTTTCATTCAACTTTTATCTTACTTAAATTCACTGTCGAAAAATAGTGCCTCTGCGCTAATGTTTTATATTATACAAACTCGACTTGAAATAAAGATTATTATTATTATTATTATTATTATTATTATTATTATTATTATTATTATTATTATTATTATTATTATTATTATTATTATTATTATTATTATTATTATTATTATTATTATTATCATTATCATTATCATTATCAATATTATTATCATTATTATAGATGATATAAATCATGCTTTCTTCACCGCTGTGTCAAAAATGTAAATGAATTGGGTATTCAAAAGGGCTGAGTTAAGGTACACACTTGTCACCCGTCCATTGAATTCATTTCTCTGCATAAAATAAGCTCAAATGGTACGTTTATGTATTTTAAATTTATTTACCTCAAATGCACATGTGTGATTTTCATACTTATCTGAATTGGCACTTTACAAATTTGGTGATTATGTTTGGTTTGACAGGTATTCTTTATTCACTTTGAAGTTTTACATTTATTAGCAAAGCTTAACTTATTTAGCTAATGCATTATTTGACGCGTTCATATTTTTCATTATTATGTGGGTTATCTTCACAAAAAATTTAGCTTAGACAAAGAGCCGCTACTCAGGCAGACATGTACGAGCGGAAGCTCCGAAACCCGTTCTGAGTAGTAACCCTCTGAAGACACTTTAATTTATTTGGGCTAATGCAGCTTATGTCAAAATTCTACAGAAGAAAGTGTGCAATATGGGCAATAGCACTTCCATATTCATATAGGTTGGACAGTGACAGGTTAGATTGTCGAGTGTAAAGAGTTTGCACTGCGGAATAGGATAACGACTACCAGAAGTACCAGAAAGTGATTCTGGACGAAAAGATAACTAAAAAACAAATATATTACTGTCGACGCAGCCAAATTATCGGAAATCTTATAAAAATTGGCGTACAATTGACTTGGCAGCTTCATATATGTATCAATATTTATTCTTCGTAAGTGAATTCTAGTGTAGGCCCTATCATGAACTCATGAAACCATTTATCCAAAGCTAATGCACAGTTATGTTGATATATAGCATTACTGTGATAAATGTTAGATACACGATATATATATATATATATATATATTTTTTTTACTATGGCGTATGGGTCTACTTCATATCCCGTTGTGTCAGAACAAAAAGAAATTGGCATAAACCTAAGTAAATACATTGGAGCATATTTTTTTTTTAGTACAAGGACGTCGAAACAAATGAGGCAGAAGGGCAAGCCTATATGAACTATTGTTGAAATATATTACTTTTATACCCCCCCCCCCAGATAATGATTCGTGCTAACTCCAAACTTTTGATAGTTTTCCCAGTGTTGTCAACCTGCCACACTTGAAATCCGGGAGGTGGAAAGTAAAATTGAGGGAGATTGATAAATTAATGTGAAATATAGAAGGAAAATATTGTTGAAATGCAGCGAGTTGGCTAAAAATTGCTAAAAAACTACAATTTTTTAAGAATTATCAGCATAAAATTCCGGGAGTCTCTCTCGTAATCCGGGAGTGTTGGCAAAACTGTTTTTCCCCCAACTCCATTCCATCCTTGCTTCCAATGCAGACCCAAGCTTCATTTAAGTGTAGTAACACGAAACTTGGTCTGCTTTGCAGGCAAATCCAATCCCTCTTATAAACTTTGCAGCATTAACCATCGGTTAATAAAGAGAAAAGATAATCTTTATCCCTTCTGTCAATATGTCACGCCACAACTAGCATGCTATGGTCCGTTGAATCTATTTGCTGGGTTAATCTACTCAGCAGTGCTTAAGTATATCCTTATTGTCACCGTTGTCGATCCAGACTTTTGCTACCCAAGCCCTGTGACCCAAGACCGCTTGATTCAGACCGCCGCAGTTTTATCTCACTGTTTATTTGATCCTATTTATTAGTGGCTTCATGCGGGTTACCTAATTTTTTGATCAATACTCTGACATTACAGAAAAATACCTGTATAAAAACTACCCCATACAAGTTTCCAGTTTAAATCAGTTTGGAGGTTATCTCTCAAACATCATCCCCACTTTTCATCATGCATTTTTCAGTTTTATCCATTTTTTTAAGCTTTATCTAGTTTAAAAAACACCCATGCGGTTATCATTCTTTTAAGATTAGATACCGCTTTATAGCTTCAACAAATTCTATTTTTAGATTTTTTGGGGGCCGATCGCACTCCTGCTGAAATTTTAACCAATTTTCCGTGTTTGTCCCCACATGGAAGCTGAGTATTTTCTTACATATTCTTTGTTAAATATGATCTGTTCCTGATATTTTCATTTATATGTCCCTGAAATTATATTTTGAATGTTGGCTTCTCTGGTATATACATTTTACATTTTTATGTGTTTGCAATACAAGCAAAAAAAAAAAAAAAAAACCGAAAGAAAAGAAAAAAAAAAGAAAAAAAAAAAAAAGCGGAGTCTCTGCATACACATACATATATACACACCGGTCAACGATCTTAACCCGGAAGCATCATACTTGCGGAATACAAAATGCCAAACGGTCAGGCATTACCACTGAAATAGACTAAACTTAATATATAGGCAAAACACATAATTCATGAAATAAGGCAACACATGCTTAAGTTCCACCGTGAAGTTGGGCAGCCAAAAAGAGTCGTCAGTAAAAGAGCGGCCAGCAGTGAGGTGAGGTGGATCGATGTTTTAGTATAAACTCAATATGAGTGTTTAAATGGTGTTTTTAACAGACATAAACCCAATGTGAGTGTTTAAACACCCGTCCGACACACAGGATGTATAGATATATATTTGAAATTAAGGCTAAAAATACATATTCTCTTTGAAAAATTCTCATAATGCACGGATATAATCGGGCAGCGTGATATAGAAATTCCTAAAATGGCGCGCATTTTTTTGGGAATTCCAAAAATGCGCATCGTAATTCCGGAATCGCGCAGATTTCAGAATTTTCGGAAAACACACACACACACACACACACACACACACACACACACACACACACACACACACACACACACACACACACACACACACACACACACACACACACGCACGCACGCACGCACGCATACACACACACACGTGTGTGTGTATGTGCGTGTATGTATGTATGTATAAAGTTGTAAATTACATTATATATATATACATATATATATACACATATGTATACATATATATATATATATATATATATATATATATATATATATATATATATATATATATATATACATATATGAAAGGCGTCTTGTGCTGCCAAATCGAAAAAATGCATCGACTGCATTTTTTTTTTTTTTTGGATTAGACAGAACATTTCTATTAGCTATATTTCATTTAATAGTGAAAAGTCTATCAAGAAAAATTTGTTGGTGCCCATTTGATCCCTTATTTCTGGAGGTAGTCGAGCTATATATGCCCCAGTAAACTAAGTACGCTATCACCTTTCAGGCTCCATGAACTTAAAAGTATTCACATTAGTACCAGCAAAGCATATATTGTTTAAATGGTCATGATCAATAAATGATAAAATGAGCTAAAATAGTCCCCTTTGGTTTACATTATTGTGCAAACAACTTCTTTGATCAGAAATTACAATGCAATATAACGTGAATAGAATATACAAATGTGGAAATAACATCCTAACTGTTTTATCAAACTGCAAACTGTTTTGAGATCATCACTGGCTACCTATGTGACTGGATGAAAAGGCATCCTCTAGAATTTCCATCTGTGCATGTTTTGCATTAAGGTTACAGTGCTTCAAAGTTGATGCCACTGTATATTGTGGGTGTGTTAGATTCAGCCTTGAAATCTTAAGAGCAATTCAGTGAAAACAGTACAGAATTTGGTCGAACCAGGAACAAGATATTTCCACATTTTTGCATACTGATGTCACAGCGAAATTTCAGATCAAATCGGATTTTTGGTCACCAATTAAAAGGAAAGGGTCATACTTTTATCTGATTTATGATCTGGTCATCATGGCCTTTGTAACATTGCATCCTTTTATTATGTATGTGAATTTTTAACTTCATGGAGTCGGACAGGTAAATAGTGGACCAGTTTACCGGGGCATAGTTCGACTACCTTAAAATTAGTCTTTACGGTGAAACAGCTCTAAAACTCTCATAACACTCTTATCACTTTACCAGATATACCATAATGACATATATTGTGAGCTCATCTTAGCTGGCTATTAGATAAACTGTATTGTATGAACGTGGACCTTCTTCAAAGCTAACAGCTATCTGTATACAGACCTACATGGAAAAATATATAAAATGATAAATGGTAAAAAAGCACTTTTTAAATCTAAATGCTTTAGCTTTTTCTAGGTATTTCCAGTCTTTTTTTAACTTCTCTCTATGTGTTTTGTTTCTTCTTTGTTTGTTTGTTTTTTTTATTCTTTTTACTTTATTCATTATTGTATTTGTTGAATTTTAATTAAAATTGATTCTTTACGGCAGTCTTCCAGTCAGACCGACATACAAGTGAAAGTGACGCTACCAAATGTGGACCTGAAGTTGCCCTTAACAAATCGAAAAGGTCCAATATTGGATAAATTAAAGCTAAAAAGGTCCAGTATTGCTGAACCAAGTTTCCACATAAAACTTAAAGGTCCGATATCAAAGAACCAAGTTTTGACTTAACAACTGTTGAATGTAAAACAGCTCTTTTCCATTCCTTCAATACAAGAAAGGTAATCAGTGCTGCCTCAAGGAGCATTTCTGAAGCTGGGTTTCATGTTTTAACAAAACGGTAACTGATTAAATAAAGGTACAAGAAACAGAGTTGAAAACTAGAAAAGATGATTTGCTGCATAGCAAATCAGTGTGTGTCTTCAAAGCATATTGGTATGGCCATGTACAACTAGTCCATAACATAGGAGTAGAAGTTGGAATGACATCTCTATCTATTATAGCTTTGAAGTGATTCAAGATTTAAAATTTATAATGGTGCTACTTAGCATAATTAAAATTGCTACATTTTTTTGTTTTTTATTCATTAGGTGCGCAATGGCCAACCCCCCCCCCGTACAAGTTGAAATGACATCTCTATTTTTTAATAGTTTTGAAGATATTCAAGTTTTAAAATTTCAAATACTGCTAATTAGCATAATTCAAATTGCTACAACTTTTGTTTTAGATTCAATAGATGCGCAATGGTCAATAACCCCTAGTAGAAGTTGAAATGACATCTCTATCTGTAATAGTTTGGGTGATATTCAAGATTTAAAGTTTCAAATGCTGCTAATTAGCATAATTTGAATTGCTACAACTTTGTTTTAAATTCACAAGATGCGCAATGGTCAGTAACCCTCTAGTAGCAGTTGGAATGACATCTCCATCTATTGTACTTTTGAAGATATTCAAAATTTAAAATTTAAAATGCCCCTAATTTGCATAATTTTAAACATCTTCATTCCACTGCATACAAAGGCCCAACTTCTTGTATGGAGGTACAATCATGCCAAGTTTGGAGTCTCTGTGTATAATAGTGTCAGAGAAAAGTGTCGGACAAATTCACCGGTAAAGAAGAAAGAAAGAAAGAATTTCAGGAAAAACAGAAAAGTGTGTGTTGACACACACACACTTTAACAAGTTAAAAGGTCTAACATTTTTCTTGTATCGGTGGGATAATTTTACTATCAATAGTATGCCTTTCAATAAGAAAAGTTTTATGTGAGCATGATCCTTAGACAGGTCTTGACATTAAAAAAATAAAAATTGTAAAGTGAAACTTCTACGTTCTTTTAAAGTTCTATAATCAGTCATAACAAATAGAGTACTCTTGGTTGAATGAATTATTTTGCGGACCTTATGCAGAGAATTATTATTAAACATGTATTAAAGAGACACGTTCCCTCTTCCTTTCCGTTTTTGTTTTGCTTGGTGTTGTTTTATTTAATTCCGGAAGGGGGGTATTATTGGACCTTTCAGCACTATATTTACTTCAACATGTCAGGATGCACCAAATGTTTCCTTTTCATAGAAATACTGATGACATGGATAGTGTCCATTTTATACAGTGAAAAGTCTGTCCTAGGGCACTTGTAAGAGGTCTTTTGTTCCCCGTTCCACGAAAGCCATCAAGGCCTGCTCTTTTTTCGAATAATTCTTGTATTCCCTAAAATTGAAAATCATTTTCCGTGTGCCCCCAAAATGAAAGGACCTTGTTCCAGTCTTACCACGAGACCCGGGACTGATATGAAAGCTTGGTTTTGACAAGGAGTTTGCTTTAAACATCTTTTGTTTGCAAAAAGAACATACAACAAAAAGTGGATAACATCTAGGTAAGAAATAGAGAACGCACAAGCCATAACAAATATGGTGCGGGGGGGGGAGTAAGAATAAGGAAATTGGTGGACATTATTTCCGTGAATATATGAGAATACAGTTGGAAGTTACAACAAGCACAAATATGAATGACTTATCTCTGTGAAAATTTTACCTTGTGTCTAATTATGTAGCTAATTATGATGGCACAGCTACGACCCGATGGCACGACAGCTAAACATTGAATCTTCCATTGGTTCTGATATATTTGTGAACTGCTTTGAATATATCCCGATTTCCAGAATCATTTTTTTGTTGGCAATCCAAAAAGTAAGGTTTTTAAAATTGAAGTCTCCAATGGCAGTATTATAGTTTAGAGTTCATCTCTCGTCATAACGTATTTGTTGCACTGGAAGAAATAATGAAAACTGTCCTCAGCCGAGTTAACACATGAACAAAGTGGCGATTCAATTAGATTAATCCTGTAAAAATCCGTGTTCAGTTGGATATAGCCCAGTCTCAGTCTAACATGAATAAAACCTTTTCTTCGATCTCCAAAATAAAAGATTTTATTATACCTTTCGGCTTAGATTTATTTAATTTCTTTTTTAAATTCATCTAAGTCTTCTGAGACAAATCTGTCCAAAAGTTGTAAATATTAAATGATAAAACTTTTGTCCCTTTGGTACTTCATATTCCATTAAGCTTATGGCTGGCTGGAAATTTCAAAGTCCAAATGACCTTGACCTTTGACCTTTAGAGGTCACATGTAAACTACAAAAATGTACAGTGTTACAATACTTTCAATTATGCAATACCTACAATTTGGGTCCAATATGGTTGAAATTGGATGCAAATTGACAGAGTTATGGCTGGATGAAAATTTCAACGGCCAAGTATGGAAGTATAATCAGGCCAAATTTGGAGTTTCTAAGTATAGTACTTTTCAAATGAAATGTGGGACAAATTTGCCTGTAAAGAAAAAAATGAATAAATAAATAAATAAAGAAAGAAAGAAATAAATAAAGAAAGAAAGAAAGAAAGAAAGAAAAAAAGGAAAAAAAGAAGAAAGTAAAAAAAATTCCTAACAAACGATATGTCTCTGTGCCAACACAAACACTCTTAGAGAAGGTGTTTGTACGAGCATAAATTGAGCTTATATCATGCCTTGACCTGATATTATATCTAGTTCGTTCTTCAAAAGTATGTGGAATTAAATTACACAACTAGAAAAGAAGAGTTGCTTCAAAGCAAATCTGTTAATGGACTGGTTCCCTAATACAATATGTCTGTGACTTCAAAAGTGGTGAATATTAAATGCTGCAACTTTTGTCGTTTGGTACTTCACATTCCATTAAGCTCGCTGCTTGATAAAAATTTCAAAGTCAAAATGACCGTTGACTTCTATAAGTTATACATAAATTACAAAAATGTACAGTGTTACAATACCTACAATTTCCGCCCATTATGAACCAAATTAGATCAAAATTAGCTGAGTTATGGCTAGATGAAACTTTCAAAGGTCCAAATGACCTTGACCTTTGAGTTCTAGAGGTTACATGTAAATTATAAAAAGGTGCAGTGTTGCAATACCTACCATCTGGGTCCAACATGATTAGAATTGGATGCAAATTGGGTGAGTTATGGCTAGATGAAAAGTTCAAAGGTCCAAATGACCATAACTTTTGACCTTTAGAGGCCACATATAAATTACAAAAAGTGCAGCGTTACAATAGCTACAATGTGAGCCCAACATTATAAAATGTGACTGAGTTATGGCTAAATGAAAGTTTCAAAGATCCAAATGACCTAGGCTGAGACCTTTCTGGAGGTCACATGTAAATTACAAAAATGTGCAATGTTACAATAGCTTCAGTTTGAGCCCAAGATCAAAATTGTGCAGTGTTACTATAAAGATGATTTGAGCCCAACATGATCAAAATTGGAAGAAAATTGATCGAGTTATGGCTAGATGAAAATTCAAAGGTTCAAGTGACCTTGATCTTTAAACTTTAGAGGTCAAATGCAAGTTACAAAAATTTTCAATGTTACAATAGCTACAAATCAATCTCAACATGATCAAAATTGGATGAAAATTGACAGAGTGATGGCTGGACGAAAATGTCAAAGGTCCAAGTGACCTTGACCTTTGACGTTTAGAGGTCACATGTAAATTACAAAAATGTGCAGTGTTACAAACTTATTATTTGAAGTTGGATTGGTTTCCTGTACCTATAACAGTTTTTGGAGATATTCAAGATTTAAATTTTTAAATAGCCTTAATTTGCACAATTTTCAAAACCATTGAACGTCTTTACAAAAACTCGGGACTTCATGTATTTAAGTATAATCATGCCAAGTTTGGAGTTTTTATGTATAACAGTTTTTAAATGAAATGTCGGACAAATTTACCTGTAATGAAAGAAAGAAAGAGAATTCCTAGAAAAACAATATGTCTGTGTTGGCAGACAGACATATTGTGTAAGGGAACCAGTCCATTAACTATCTTGTACATGAGTATGAGTTTGTGTTTCCGTCGTCGTTCAGTAAGTGGCTCCCATCCCGTTTCAGCACATATTTTATCATAGTTAGCCCCCTTAACAACTCTAGCTGCAGGCAGCTGAATGCTTTAAACAAGGACCCTGTCTGACTGTGTGCACCCGTCCAAGGCTACATTGCCATATTCTAAACGCGGTCTAACAAAAGAAAAATACAAAGATTCAAGTGCACGTCTATTAAATTTGTACTGTAGACATTTCAAAATGCCTGTCAATTTCCTTATGTTTGCTCTAGCCTGGGAATCAGATGACTTACGAGGCGTTTCTGGCTTAGTTCGTCAGAGGGATGAAGATCGTCATTAAGCAAGCAAATTCTACTCTATCTTGACAGTGAAAAGAAGATTTGGTTATAGTGAAACGTACCACGGCGATACTAAAGAACAAATATTTTTAACTTAAGTTAAAAAATCTGCTTAATCCTTGTTCTTTTCAAAATAAAGCAAAAACGTTTTACTCAAGTTCCAAAAACAACTTTCATAAATGCCACCCTTGTGGGCCTGATACCCGGATAGAAAACCTACCGCTGTCTCAGTGCCAGTTTGCACATTAATTCAACAGCTTTTTTCTTAAAAAGAAGAAAAAAATTCTTGATCTTGAATCGGATGATGATTAGATTAGCACAACCGTTCCTGTTATCGTGATCAGCACGAAAAGGCCAAAGTTTACTTCTAGAGACAATAACAAACACTATTATTAATTAACACTACCCTGGAAAACCAGGATTTGTGTCGCTTCGAAGGGAACAAAACATTAAACCAATCAATCAGGGAACGAGTGGGCTGAAATAGAAGTGCCGTCACAAGTCACTTGGTCCACTAGAAATGCGAGAGCCGTGAGACGAATAATATTTGCGGGCATGTTACCAGGAAAAACCTGAAGACTTATTTGCATGTCGTATAACGTTCTCAAAATCTGTTGTTCAAACGTATGTGAATAAAGCGATGTGTGAAGGGATAATAGAACGGATAACTGAATTAGGAATCCACTTCTGCCCAGCAGAGGTGTCCACAAAATTGTCCATAAAACACCATAAACTAAAAGTAAGTCGAATGCAACTTTTCAAATGTTTATTCAAACTCTGAAATACTTGTGGCAAAAATAAACGATAAGAAGTGAGTACAAAAAGCGGGTTTCACTTTTTGCAAATTTTGCTTTCTTTGGTTTCTAGGACTGTTTGATGTTGGGAGGTTGACATTTCACTTAGCATCATAAGGCAATTGGGTATGGTTATATTCTCACAATGGTACTACTTTCAGTGTTCACACGGCCGAATATGAATATATAATACTTGTCTCAAAATTTAGAATCAGACTACACTCTCCAATAGAGCTGGGAAGATATGTCGACCCTAAAGTGCGTGTCAATAAACACCTTTGTAAATTATGTAAAAGTGGAGCTATTGAAGATGAGATGCATTTTGTCCTACACTTCAATAAATAGGCACATGACAGAAAAATTCTAGACTAGAAAAGGAGATTTGCTTCAAAGCAAATCTGTCTGTGTGCCTTCAAAAGTTGTAAATATTAAATACTAGAACTTTTGTCCTTTGGTACTTCACATTCCATTAAGCTTATGGCTGAATGAAAATTTCAAAGTTCAAATGACCTTGGCCTTTGTCCTTTCGGCTCACATGTAAATTACAAAAATGTACAGTGTTACAATACCCACAATTTGGGCCCAACATGAACCAAATCAGATGAAAATTGACTGAATTATTGCTATGTGAAAATTTCGAAGGGCCAAATTACCTTGACCTTTGACCTTTAGAGGTCAGATGTAAATTACAAAAATATGCAATGCTGTAATACCTACAATTTGAGTCCAACATGGTTAAAATTGGATGAAAATTGACAAAATCGTGATTGGATGAAAATTTCAAAGGTCCAAATGACCTTGAGCTTTGATCTTTGGAGGTCACATATACATTACAAAAATGTGCAGTGTTATATAACAGCTACAATTTAAGCCAAATATGATCACAGTTGGATAAAAATTGTCCTAGCTATGGCTAGATACAAATTTCAAGGGTCCAAATAGCCTTGACCTTTGCCCTTTAGAGGTTACATGTTAGTACGAAAGCATTCAGTGTTGCAAAACTTACAAGTTGGGTCCAACATGGTAAAAATTTAAAGTTATAGCTAGAGGAAAATTTCTAATGGCAAAATGACATTGACCTTTGATCTTTAGAGGTCACATGTAAATTACAAAAATGTAGTAAACTTTGACCTTTTAAATGACATTTTGACCTACAATTGACCTCTGACCTTGGCATCACCTTTGCCCTTGACATTTGGGATGATCTTTTCCTTGCTATGATCGAACTCCTATACACATGGAACCACATCTGCCATGGTATTTAAGATATTGAAGATTTAAAACTTTAATTAGCCCTCATTTGCCTTTTTTTTTTTTTGAAAATCATGACCTGTTATTACAAAAAGGCAAGTCTTCATCTATAGAAGTATAATTGTGCCAAGTTTGGAGTTTCTATTTATAATAGTCTCAGAGAAAACGGGTGGACAAACTTGCTGGTAAAGAAAGAAAGAAAGAAAGAAAGAAAGAAAGAAAGAAAGAAAGAAAGAAAGAAAGAATTTATGGGAAAAAGGTATATCTGTGTTGGCACAGAGACATAATATTATGGTAATCTCGGGTTATTCACAATCTGTAATGATCTGAGTGAACATCACAATAATATGTATTTATTGTGTCCTACAATGACGGTGACACAGATGTTCTGGAATATGCATTATCTTTTATCAACTCAGACTTTGTCCAGCATGCTGATTTCTCTCCAGAATCTAAACATCAACTCATTGATCATGTCCATTGCTCTCCCACGCATCTTGCTTCGTTACATGTTTGCCGGACTCTGCAATGCTCAGTGTGGCTACAATATGACAGGTGGCGTCACTTGCCAGGTAGCGCTACTCTGGTTACAGCTAACGGCTTTCAGGCTTCCTGCGGGACATATCGACCCACATCCACGATCTCACCCACGATCTCACCCGGGGTGAGATCGTGGCTTGGAACATGGCTTAAGCTTTTACATTCTTAGGCTCCCGTAGTTGCGCATAACTCCTCGCCTCATTTCATTCTTAGTCGACGCATTTCATTGTATGTGTGTGTGTCATCTTATATCTTTAGTTATTTACCTCATTGTATCGTTATTATGTTAAAGCACATGTCGCTATGTATTTGATTCAATGACAATGCTAACCAAAAAAATCTGAACAACTTGTCTGGCCTGTGTGTGAGTGCTGTAAACACTGCTGTGGGTGCCTACGTAGCCTATATAGGGAGCCTCCAGATAAGTTGTGTGTGTGTGTCTGTGTGTGTGTCTAAAACTTAAGGTATTCCAGCTGAACTGAATATGTTAATAAAAATAATCTAAAAATATTGAAGTTTTTTTTTTTTGGGGGGGGGGGGGGCTTTGATGAGCGATATGTTCTTCGTTTTTCTCTCTTCCCTCTCTCCCTTTTCTTTCCGCGTGTTTTCGATGCCGGCGATGGCTGCTCCCGTTGGAAATGTCCTGCAGTCAACGCAAAGTGCTCGACTAAAGTTCGCCACAAGTGCACAACAGGCACAACGACTGCACTGGATAACGTGGCAAATTTCCAACTGGCGAAAAGTCATTCGGCTAATGTTGAAAATTACACTACTTACAGGCAGGTATAAAGTTCGGAAATTATGTCGTCAAGTGAATTTAGTTTGTTCCGAATGTCGTAAGTTCAGTGTTTTAAATGATTAGCCCCACACAATTCTGTGCTCTGTGTGATAGATTCTGACGTTAACTGTTGTACCAATTCCCACGCTGGCCTCCAGATGGCGAATCTGTGCTGCAGTTTCACTTTCCGTTTGGTGATCATTTTCATCAGCTGGCTTTCAAAGCCCTGAACTGTAGGTTAGTCACGTGATTTCGGAGCGTCATGAGTTAAACATGGCGGCTACACTCAAAATGAAATAAAGACACATGCGACAATGCAAGGCATCGCAGTGGATATATTGTTGGATTTTATCCATCCATCATTTGGAATATAATTTTGGAAACATAACGGATTACCACAAGCATGGGAAAGAATAGCAGCAAATTGAGCTCGAGCGAGGTGAAGGAGTTGATGGCTCAAACATACTGTGAGTAAAATTCGTGCTGCGGGTGGTCGACTTCTCAATCCGATTGAGAGCCTGTGAGGCTGTGTGTGTTTGGGACGGTGATACTGATACAGAGCGGGTCGCTTTGTATATCGATTGTTAGATGGGGCAATGCCAGCTTGTTGCAACAACGACGTGTTAGCTTGTCGTTGTGTGCTTATTGTATTGTCTTCTCTTATTGTCAGACATTGGCGTGTGTCGATGGTTGGCAGCTTCATGATGGGCACATTGCCGTGTTTATGTTTGTCGTGGACCGCGGTTTCACTTTCACTGTTCACGTCTGCAATCGTTTCGCGTTGAACTGTGGGGTTAGTGACTCTGACAATTGCCCAGTTAGGTCAGACGTAAGGTACTTAAAACATCAATAAAGTTTCGACTGTCAATCCAAGTTCAACTGATGATGTTCTCGGTGCTTCTGCAGGATTCTAGTTGGCGTTAATGGTATTAATACTAGGCGTAAGGCTGACCAAGCTGCACATATTTTTAGCAGGCAGTCACCACGACTTGGGACCACAATTGAACGTCGACGAATACCAATATCAATGACCGAGATGCATAAAATTACTCATGAGAGTTCTTTGTTAATAGTTGGGTTTGTGTCGGTTTGGTTATGAAAAAAAATCCATTTGTCAATTTTCAGATAATACCCCTCCATATCTTCTTCTTCTTTTTTTTTTTTTAGACTGGGTCTCAATCAGCATTCTGACCAGTAACCAACTACAGTCTACAATACATTGTCATTGATTGAATAAGAATGACATTACATTTTAGTTTCTTTTGATTTCCTTAAAACGTGTGTATATCTTGTATGGAATTCTGTTTCTTTTTTCGTCATATTTCCACATGCTTCTGACGAAAATCCAGAAGATTTGAAACTGGTCTGACTTAGCCTTTTTTGCCTGGTGATTTTACTGGAGTTGTTTTTTTTTTTTTCTGTTGCTGGTCTTGGCTGGCCTTCCTGTTTCATTTCTGGTTATATCCATGTCTCCATATAAATCAACCTAAAATTATGTATTGAGTGTTTAGTTGACATTTTATCATACTGATATGCTCATGTTTTTTTACATTTCATCTGTGTATTTATTTGACATTTATCATTCTGGTATAGCCATGTTTTGCATTTCATAACAAACTTTTCTTACACTGTTTTGGTTTTATGACTCTTACTGCTACTCTTGGTCCATATGTATCCTTATTACTTTATTTTGTATGATCATTTTAATTTTCACAGTATATTGCTATTACACATGCAGCAGCTGATGGGAGATGGTGGTTTCACAATTAGACAGTAAATTCTGGTAAAAGAATATAAAAGGTTGATTGCCTCCAAAGCAGACCCAGTTCAGTGTTACATGTATCTCTACTACACTCGGTCTGCCCTTCTTTGTCAGGATTTTATTGATATTATTAATGATAATTTTATTAATTGACTATGAATAATAAGACAACACATCACATTAACATTAAATGGCTGAAATGTCTGACCAGAGAGTCGACCTGAACTTATTTGCTCCATTTCTCGGTCCTCTGTTGCGTGCAGTTGCCATGCGTTGGGATTCCTCCATCATGGCTTTACAAAGATGCTTTGCGGAAATGTGATGTCACTGGATATTGGCGGAGTAGTGTGGTACCCAAACTCAATATTAATGTGTTAAATCCATGTTACGATAGTGAGTTTATGAAAATATGGAAACCAGCATAAGTTAACTCATGGAGGCCGAGTTGACTACAGCACAGGCTATTATAGCGTATTGATGCAATATTGTTCATAGTCAATTAATAATAATGGAAATAAAGCTATACTATGACCCTCCCCATAAACTGATGATTTGGAATTGCACAGGGCCATTTCTGGGGACTCCAGCTCAACAGTTGGTGCTGCAACTAAAAAAAAAGCATCACCACTACACCTCTTCTGGGCTGGCACTAGAAAATTTATCATTTTAGCCAGACTGGCTAATTTAGATGAAAACATATTAGCCAGATTTAGCCAAATTAGATTTTGGAGGTTCTACTTAGGGCTAGCTCTCAGAATTTTTGCATGAGTCATTTTTGCTAAAAAGTCAAGAATATTTTATTTGCCAAAAAGAACCAGATTTAGGCACATGTATAATGATCATTTTGTAATAAATTGTGAACTTGTAGCCACATTTTACGTGTATACACTCTTTCACATGTGCAACATCCTTTAGCCAGTTTGTCTGATGACAAAAACTGTTAGCCAGTAGCTAATTGGCTAATTAATGCTTAGCACTAGCCCAGCTCTTCATGTTAGAAAGGTGAGTAATGAAGTCAAACATCTTTTCAACTCTTACAGTGAAATTTTTACATGCAGTTCAAATTTCAACAGCTGAAACAATTCCAGGAATACCAGCAAAACTTGAAAATCCCTGAAAATAAAGTGGTAAACTTATCTGACCACACCCTTTCTGAATCTCAAATTGGCCTTTTGAACAAAGGCCTTGGTTTTCGTCCTAAACCCAGAGGACCATACATGGGCCAAATTGCCAAGGTTTTTGAAATATTTTTCAGAAATCTCAAACTTAAATGCTTTTTTTTTCACAAAAAAAAAACCAGATAGACTCTTTGTCTGGAGACAGGGCACAGTCTTCAGTGACTGAGCCACACGCCACTGGAGCTCCAAGAGTAGCTACAGTCTTGCAGACAAACTATGATGTTCATAGCAGTTTTAAGCCACCAGAAGCTGATTTAGTCAGAGGCTGCCAGCTTGGAGGCAGTCTGTTGAGCTGTGAAAAAAATCATGTAGCCAAATTCATGATTTCTGACTAAAATTACCCACACAGATAATCTGTCCAAGAATGAATGCTTAGGCCTAAAGGAACTGACAGCCAACCCCCGTATAGTGGTTAAAATAGCTGACAATGGCTCAGCTAAAGTTATACAGAACACTGAAGCCAATAAACAGTTGTCAAACATGGATCACTATACTAAAGTTGGGATCAATTTGACCAGCACCCACAACGAAAAAATCCTGTACTCTCAAACATGCTTGTGAATAACAACATCAGTTGGAAATTGCATTATTAGTTGCGTATAAAGGAACTGAGAGTTCCCAGTTTGGGTCTTACCCAAAATACACAAGGGCATACCACCACCAGGGCGCCACATCCTTACTGCAAATGAGTGCTCTACAGAGAGAATATCAGCATTTGTTGTTTTTGTTTGTCAAACCATTGGTGAAAAAAAAATCCCCAGTTACATCAAGTACGCAACTGACTTCATCAACAAAATTGAAGCACTGGGTCCACTCCTTGAAAAAATCCTTTTTGGTTATTTTAGATGTAAATTCAATTTACACTAATACAGTGGTACCTCTCTTGAGAGACCCCTCTAATGAGAGACCGCATATCTTTTTAAGACCACTCTCTCAGAACACTGCGCTATCTTTTCTATGTTGTTGTACCTCTAATGAAAGACCACCTGTTTTGAGAGCCCGCATTTTGACCCGTGGTAGGGGCAGTCTCTCAAAAGAGGTACCACTGTATACCTATTCAGGAAGGTCTCCACACTGCTGCGAGAGCTTTAGTACACAATAGGGACCAGTCTGAAAAACCAAGCAGAGCAGAGCTAAAGTAGCCAAATACTGGAGATTGGTCCTAGTTTGCAACAATTTTGAGTTCAATGGTGAGCACTATTTACAAACTAGCGGTACAGTCATCAGAACCAAAGTAGCACCCTCTTTTGCTAGTATACTTATGGCTGATAAGAAGAAAACAACCTAAATATTGCATTTTCCATTGAAAACTCTGGTTTGGTACAGATTTATAGATGATATTTTCTGCTTTGGGACCCACAGAGAGGCCCAACTGACAGAATTCATCTCTCATTTGAACTTGTGCCACGAGACAATGAAGTTCTCTTCTCAACCCTATCACACAGAAACCAGTTTCCTTGATACCTTAGTTAGGATCAACTCAGACCAAAAGGCATTATTATACCACATTGTATGTGAAGCCAACAGATACACACACGTACAATGTATCTGCACTTCAGATCAGGCCATCCTAAACACTCAAAGGTGGGTGGTCCTTATAGCCAGCTGCTCAGAATTAAGTGTATTTGCAGCAAAGTGTGTTGAATGAGGCTGACTATGAGGAAAACGCTTCCAAAGGCTTCAAGCATTATGAGCTCAGGGATTATCCTACCCATGTACAAATAATACAATTCTTAAAAATTCAGAGAAACCAACAGACAGGAGGTCCAAGCTTCAGGTGAGAGTTTCACCCAAGTTTTGGAGACAGGCTAGTGAGTACCATCTCGAGCATTCAGAGTGGTAAAGTTGACATCTAGCCAGTGGGAAAACAACACAGATAGTGACAAAATTTCGCCTGTACACCGGTCTTTCAGTGCAAACATGGTGAACAGGTTTGTGCAGCTAATGTTGTTCGAGAGTTTGGTCATAAATTCGCCATCCTTGGTCCATAAAAATCCCAGGAATGCATATGAAAGATATGTATATTTATTTAGCAAAACGATGGTGTCATAAATTCGCCATCCTTGGACCATAAAAATCCCAGGAATGCATTTGAAAGGTATGTATTTAGCAAAATGATGGTACTGTGTGATGCTGATTTGATCTTCATATATACCAATCATGGTCCCTTCTGAAAATTAAATGATTCCATCCTGCAAACTGAACAAAATGCTGGTTTGACACCAATAAAATTGCTTTATGAATACTTCAATCAATGTGTTATTTTTTCTTTGAATAATTATATGGGTATTAGGGATCCTGGCAACACTCTGGTTTGGTATCAAAATTCAAGGAAATTTTGGGATAAGAAAAGGGGGGAGGGGTAAATTTTATTCTAATAGGTAGTTTTGGAATGACTCTAATTGTACATGATCGCTTACTTCAGCCAAGAACAAGGTTGACAATGTCATCAGGAACACACTCTTGACACCAAAACCTTTGAATGTTACAGACCAAAAAAAACCCAGTTTCTTGATCACTACATTCAATCCTTCACTTCCGCCAATCAAACAGATAATCCAAGTTCAGTAGGAAACCCTTGAGGCTTTGCCTCATGCTGAGGCTTTGATGAATAATGAAGTGATTGTAGGTTTTGGCTGTGCATACATTTTGCCTACCTGACCACACTGGACTCCACTTTTCTGTCCAGATTCTAGAGAAGATATACTCCCCCTCATCTAGAATACACTAGACAGCAGCAACTAAACAGAGAGAAACATTGGATGCATGAACTGCACTCTATCAAGCCCTTCGGTCTCAACATCATTGGAAAATGAGCTCCCTTGCTCGGTATGCTCAATTTTTATTAAATTCAGAGGTCATTTCTCCAGGTGTAATTGCTAGGGAGACACCTAACGTGCCTATCCCTAAGCAAAATGCACATGAATTCTCAGCTGTGTAGTCACATAGTTCAGGCTGCTTATTTGGGGGCTTTGGTGGCACTTAGATCTATATCACAGCATAGTTGGCTTGAAAATACATTCACTGCCCTTTGTGGTGTATACTCACGGTAACCTTCATTTAAACTTTTATCTGCTGCATAAATAACTTTTGAGTCATACTTCAATGTGGTTACCACAGTCACAGTAAGCCCAGCTTCACATTACGTGCTTCATGTAGCAACAGATAATCACGTATCAGGATTTTAATGGGCCTCGCATCATTTTCCTTCTGGTTTACAAATTTTTGTCCATTTTTTGTTGTTGATATTTTGACTTCTCCTCCCATACTGCTTGGTGGATTCTCTTGAAACTTACTGGACTTGTAGGGCCTGTATTTTTCCGTTTCAAAAAACTAGAAATTCCGTTTCACCAGCCAGAAATTTCCAAATTCTGTTTCAGTAGTTCTCTTTGTATGTAAAACTGATTAAGGCAAAACAGCAAATTCCATTTCACAGGTGACAAGAATTCATTGTTCCGTTTCTGTTGAAAAACGGAAAAATACAGGCCGTTGACTTGATCTCCACCAAATAGATCACTACACGGTGGTTCTGTAATTTTCTGATTTTTAACAAATCAAAAGTAGGCAAGGGTTATGCAGCATGTTAGCATTGTAAATGCACAATCGGGATAGCTGCAGATCTGACATATTGGCTTATAATGTCTTGGAAATGGTGGATACTAGGCCCAGGGTTAACACTAAAAGCACTAATAGGAAAGTGCCTGCAGATTTCTTTTGTTGTTGTTACTTTGAATCTTGAAGGGTTAACCAACATTAGCTAATATCTTGGTAATGTTAGATCACAGGCCAATGATTACTATTAAACACTAATAGGATAATTTGGATTTTTTATGCTGTAAATTTGGAAGTGGAGTGACCTGGAGTGGTCAAGCTGGTATTGGCATTATGTCTTATTAACAGTGAATTCTGTTACTGTGCATGTAAAAATATCTGGTGAACTGCATGAGTGAAGACCCAATAGTGCAAACAGCAGATGATGATGATGATGATGGTGGTGACCTTGATATACTAAAACTCACAGGGCCACTCCAGGCAGTGCATTAAATTTCA